>CM051028.1:19716200-19858700 GCA_027627225.1 Congeria kusceri | reverse complement strand
CGGGCCCAGCTGTGTATTTATGAAATAAAATGTGCATTGTATATTACAAGGCTTACATATTTATAACAGTGTCTTACTCCGCCAAAAAAACAACCCGTCTTATTCTCCAGATTTTACAGATTTCATCTTTCTTTTCTCGTGTTTAATAAAGCTTATCTCAGCAAATGCTGTGCTTAGTGACCGAACTTTCTCCCGAGCTAGAGATAAATGTTTTGAATCGGTTTTGAGAAATACCATTTTTATAAATTTGACAGATGTGGAAAAACTTCATATCTCATGTAAAATAACGTAAGACAGTTGGCCAAGTACATTGTAGAAGCCTACACAGTTTTATAGATTCCGGATTTTTTTCGTTGTACATGCATTATATTAAAAAAAATCCACACATACCATTCTTATGTCATTAATTAATAAAGCACTAATAAATTTAGTAAACTTCAACTATCATATATACTGTTACATTCATCCATATAGTACGGTAAATATCGCATATAAAAGCCGTATAGGCCTGATGGGCCGGCCGCATTGTAATAGTGTGTTTACTACTATAATATTGTTTATAAAATGTCATCATGAACATGTCACTGTTATAAAGAATTGACTCACTTACACGAAAAAGCCTGGTGGTGTTAAATGGACTCGTTCACAGATTTTCTCATGTTTTGAAGTATGCCATTAAATGTCTTAACTTGACAGAATTAAGCATTGGAACTAAAAAGATAAAGTATAAAAACAAAATAAGTATTTAGAAAAAAAAAAACAAACAAATAAAGAACAATTGGTCCCACCGGGGTTCGGACCCGGGATCTCTGGATTAAAAGGCTGTCGATTAACCACTCGACCATTCGGACTTCTATATCTGGTTTTGTATTATTTACTTTATGCTAGTGTTCTACGTGATGTCAACAGTTTCAACGAAAACAACAGAAACACTCCAAATTATTCCATCGTTTAGCGTTACAAACGCTTTATAATTTTATCAATTTCAAGTGATGATTTCTCATAAACGAAACGGTTTTTACAGCATATTTCTAGGTCCGTAGTGTTATTTTGCTTCCTTGAATACACTGTTCTTTTATTTTTGGAATCGTTGACAAAAAGTTGAAAAATTGTCAATTACAGAATGCTGAGTTAGTTGGGTGGAAATATTCAGTAACTGAAAAAATCTGCCTACAAACTGCGTTTGGACTCTCTGCCATGTTGGTATAAATATCTGAAAGGAAGAATTTAATGAAAATACCGAAGAGTGGATTGTACTATTTCAATACATTGATTTAAGAACAAGTCATTGGCAACTACAAAAAACGGAAGTTTTAAGTAATTGTGAGGTCTAAAAACCGAATTTTGGGTAATTTTAGAGGGAGGGGGGCGTACGCCGCTTCCGCCCCTACTCTAAATCCGTCTATGTTAATGAAGTTATGCTGTATGGACTATCGGCTAAGAAGGTCAGGGTCCATTCTTAGACTTAGGAATATATAACAGACTTAGACTCGAGAAAATATACATATGCGTTTGCAAATATTTTGTGTACCAATAATGCTTATGTCATTAACAAATCGTTCTAAACAAATACTGATGTAATTAGAATGGGTGAAGATTGAATACGACTCAAATTTACAGCGATCTTAGAACATAAAAGTTTCAAGAATATTCTTTACTTTTAGTCTTAAGTCTTAAGAATAGATTTGTAAATAAAGGCCCAGAACTGGTTTAGACAGCAACGCCTAAACCAAAACAAGGTCAAATTTCTATTTGTGAAAATGCCCTGTTGGACCATATTGTTCACAAATGCTATTTTGCTTATCTGTGAAAAATAGGATCTCATTCTTGTGAAAATTTAGATCTTATTCTTTACACATCACAGTCTTTGTCATCACATTTCTATGCAGTTTGTGATCGCATCCAGTTTTTGAAATAAACTGCAATCCTATTCTTCGGTGATTCCGTTTTTGGCCAATCACATTCTTCACACTTAAAAATGTGACAAATTAAATCATAATTTTTACAGGTCTGTGAAAAATATTATTTGTGAAAAACATGATCCTACAATGCCCTTTAACGGCGTACGTTTTCTAATAAATAGGTCTACACATAAATGCATTAAATAACCCGATGGTTTGTAAAAAAAGGAAACCCAATAACCAGCCTAATACGTTAAAACAATTTTAACAGAATAGACGAGTTTCACATTCCCATTTTTAGCGATTATCACGACACAATAATTTATCGGCGAATCGAAAACGAGGCTCACGATGTATTGATAGTGGTTAATACTGGTTGCATAGTGGTCATTTACAGTTTATTACTTTTAAAATGTTATAAATATTCACTTATTTTACTTCTTAATAAACAGAAATGGCATGGAACATAATATAATTATGATATATGATACGAGAGCGTCAGTTTAATTAGTATATCGTCGCTAAAAATGGAGAAAAAAAAGCAATTTAGACTTAGGTACTTTCTCGGAGACTGACAGACTTCGTATTGTTCAAACCTGATTTTATCAATCATAAGATCATGATCTTGTACAAAAACACTGGACCATTATTATGTAACCAGAATGTGTACATAGGTAGTAATTTTAAAATAACATGTGGCACAATTACGTAATCAGCGTGCATACCAATTAGTGAAGTAATACACGGGTCATTGTCTCGGCAGCTATGCCACTGACTTCATGAATCAACTTGATAACAAGTGAAATAACTATCATTAAAAATAACTTTATTAAAGACAAAAATTTAATTTTATTCGCAATTACCATGATCATTTGCTTGAACTCATGATAGTTTATCAGTGGAATGTACATGTGTTTGTACACAAAGTTTGAAGACATGTAGAAACGATAATTAACACTGCTTTTCAACGTTTTGATATTAAATAATGATGTTTTATTTCTCAGCATATTTTTGTTTGTTTTGGTTCTCTTTCATCGGAGAGTACAAAGAAAAAACGTCTTTCATCAATTCTGGTTAATTCGATCGGTAGAATTCTTCAGTTGTTTCACTCAAATGAACAAAAAAGCATACGTCGGGATATTACTTTCTTGCACATACTGCATAATAATAATAATAATAATAATAATAATAATAATAATAATAATAATAATAATAATAATAATAATAATGTTATATGTAACTGTCAATCTGTTATATAATTACCCGAGCCGATACTGAATACGGAATAAACGACCTGCTTCTGTTACTTATATATTAATTAATTGATTAATAATTAATTATGTAAACCGTAATAAATTCAGCAATTATAGACATATTTCAATCATTAAAAATACAGATCTGAATATGAAGCAACATAACCATTATGTTAACATAGTTACGTTATCAGATTTGGCTATGTTGTAATTGTCACATTATTTGTATTATAATTTAAGTATTTGAAACATATCCTCGTATACATAATTTAGTGAATAAAACAGAAACAAGTTTATAGAAAAAACAACAACAACATTTTATAAGTTTATTCGACGATTTCTTCACTGAACAATATTTTCCTTAATGGACAATTACAGCCAATACATCGTAAGCCTCGTTCTGGATTCGTTTTGTCAAGGGAGACAACTCCTACAGTACTCGATAACGGGAATGTGACAAGGGCCTATTGAGTTTAAGCCACTGATCGATAAAAATAATTGTTCATATTTGAACCCGCTGTATGTCAAACATAGTTCCACGATTTTAAAATCACCTGATATTTCGAAAGCTGTTTTGACAGCGTATCAATAACAGAATAGTAGGTATACCTTAAAGGGACCTGTTCACAGATTGGCGAATTAACAATTTTCCAACTTTTTGTCACGGATTCCAAAAACAAAAGAATAGTGCATATAGAGGAGCGAAATAACACTACAGACATAGAAATACACTGTAAATACCATTTCGTTATTGAGTAATCATCAGTTGAAATCGATAAAATTATAAAGCGTTAATAACGCTTAACGGTGGAATAATTTTGAATATTTCTGTAGTTTTCGTTAAAATTGTTGACAGCACGTGGCTCATTTACATAAAGTAACAAACAGACATTCAAACATAGCAATCGAAATGGCCGAGTGGTTAAGTTGGCAGCCTTTTGATGCGGAGGTCTGAGGATCGAACCCCGATGGGAGCAGCTTTTTTTTCTTTTCTAATTTTTTTTTATCGTTTTCATGAACTATTATACTTGAGGTTTTTAGTTCAGATGCTTTAATCTGTCACATTAAGACATATAATGGCATACTTCAACAAACACAAAAATCTGTGAACAAGTCCCTTTAACAAACGTTGGGATTAGGTAACATCGATAAAGTAAAAAAACAACTTTAAATTGATTTTATTAAATGAATTGTATTATGGGACAGAAATATTAATTTCTTATTTGTTTTTATATTTGCATTGGATTATCTGAACATTTAGTATTTTTGGAATAATTGACTGGCGGTTAAATTTAGTAGCGTTTTGAGGTGTGCGTATAAATAGAAATAGATCGTGCTCTTTGACTCGAAGAGAAATCGTGGGTGTATTCATATGGGAAGCAAAGTACAGTGTTATTGTACATCTCGATAAAAAAATTAGTATACACGACTCGCAAAGAAAACACAGAAAATCAACGTCAACAGGTGTCTGACGTGGATGTCAGCGATAACGGCAAAAACGTCATATATTTTTACGGGAAATATATTATATACAACGTAATAACGCGTATCAAAGATTGTGAAATAGTGTCGCAATGAGTTGCGTGAGCCATTGTCTGGGACGGCTGTGTGTAGCCTTGAAGATTATCGCGCTCATCACGAACATCGTGGCGCTGGGGATCCCCTACTGGTACCAGGGCGACACCACGGAGACGGTAGGGGTGGAAGGGTCCAACATGGTGAAGACCACCGTCCGGGAGGGGCTGTGGAAGAAGTGCACGGACCTGGTGTACGTCTCCAGCTCCAACTCCTTCTGTGAGGATAACGAAGGTGGGATAATGATTGGTGTGGTCAGTGGTGATGACGGTGATGTTGATGATGGTGGTAATGATGATGGGAGTGATGATGATGGGAGTGATGATGATGGGGTGCTGGCGGAAATGATAGTGGTGGTGATGAAAAAAATGATGATGATGATGATGGTGATGATGATGGTGATTGTGAAGCTTGTGGTAGTGGTGATGCTACTGCTGATGATGATGATGATGATGATGGTAGTGATGATAATGATGCTGGTTTTGAAGATGGTGTTAGTGTTGGAAATGATAGTGGTGAGGATGATGATGATTCTGATTATGGAAATGATGACAGCAGTGATGATGGTGATCCTTATCCTTCTTGTTATGATGGTGGGACTGATGATGAATGGGATGTAAATTATGATGATTGTGATGATGATGATGTCTCGTTTTCAGAACGTATTCAGTAGATTAATTTATGAATGTTCTTCATTTTCGTCATATTGTTGTATAACTTGCGACGCACGCCCACCTATATAATGATATTGTACATGCTAGATGTTTAGGTTGAAAACAGATACAGTACAGATATAAATGGAATGTAGATACATACAGTAATTTCATACATGTCTTCACTGTTTACTGGTTCAGCCTTGCGTTAAGTCTATAAGCTAGCGTACACAATGGTGTGGAGTATTTTCAACCCGTGAACTCTTATATTGGGTCGATTACAGTGGCTTATATTTGACAATTACACTGTTTAAGTAGTGAAAATGAAGTAGGAATTTAATTCTTTAAAAGGACTATGACAACGAAAACGGACTCAATGGGGGGGGGGGGGGGTAATTTCTTAAAAAATAACAAATTAAGATATTAATACTGGCATATTACAACGGTTCAATTAAGGTATATTTAATGGGAAAAGAATTTTCGCATTCTGAGATAAAATCAATTTATAATATAGGTCGTGTTGGTTTGGCCCTTTTTATATTGACATTGACGTCAGAATTGTAAGTATTTTGAATAACCTATTATAATCATAATTTACACACGTTTCCCTTCAAAGTAGAACAGCGCAGTTGGTTATAAAGCTGTCTGCTATCATTTCTTCCTTTGGTTCTTCCGTTGAGTTTGATACCCGGTTTGTGTTTTATTTTTTACAAACATTTTTGCTGATAAGTTTTATCACATATCTCATATTTTATATTATGTATAATGTGCACGTCTTCGTGCAGCATATCATTTGAGTGCTTTAGGAAACCAATTTTTCGTTTTGCAATTGCAAAAATCTAAATAATTTTCGCATTATCGTTGCTCATCGACCAATAAACAACTCTTTGTCGTTCTGATGCTAACGCTCTCGTGGTTTAATTCCTACCCATCAGAACTCAAATCGTTGTTTACTGACCGATAAACAACGATAACTCGAAAATTATTTCTTAAATAATGCAGACACATTACCTAGATATGCATGTAGTACAAAGATTTTGTATTTATTAGATGTTATTTGTAGAGTCGCATTCTGAACGTTATCAGTTTTAATATAATTAATACAAATAGTTATATACTATATCCAAGTTACATGATTCAATAATTTGTAGGTTTGTACTTAATCATGATATGTGGAACTACATTTAGTTATTTTGTACGTTTATTCCATAATTGTATGGACTGAACTCCAGATGGTCCAATTGTAAAAAACGAAAGAAAGCTGTCACAAATACATTATTTTCTTACATAATCGTATAGAACACATAAACAAATTAGACATGTATGTTTTTATTTACCTGAAAAACAAAGATTTATATCGTTTTCGCCCTTTTTATCGTTCTAAAATTTATAGCGTCTGCAGACGCTATAACTCATCGAGTAATTTAAACATAACGCCGTTTGTAGTTAAGATAATCACGTGCGAGTTTAGTTTTATCGCGTCGCTCATGCGCACACTTGAAAACAGGTGCGTGTAATGGGGGAAAGCCGTGGTATTTTTAAATCGGGAATATCGTGTTCAAGGAAGGTGCGAGCTAACTCAACTTCTATTTTTCAATCAAATATACAGTTTGTGACAGTATTTGATCGTGTTCTATACAAATAGTGATGGTTTTACGCATGTTTTTAACGTTTAGGCAAAACTACAAAAAAAGCTAACAAAAAAGCCGTACATTTTATGCCTATGTGGAATTCAGTATGTTTAAGGTCGCAGTGGTGTAAAAGATATGGAGTCCGCCTTGCGATTTGGAGGTCGTGAGTTCGATCTCTAATCGGAAAGCGTTCGAATGATCAATCTCATAAGACACCGAGTACTGGTTCTACCCAGGACACTGACCCGAAAGTGTCTCAGTAAGCCTCAGGCTTTCGACACAATCGAGCTCAAATAAATAGGTTTAAACTAAACTATTTATATGATGATTTTAACCGAAAATACCTCTATACCATTTGTGTATATTGTGTTTGCATTGAAGATCTTTAGATTATTTCACAAGAGTTTGTCTGAACGAACTACCGGTAAGCGATTTAAAAGAGGGTATGTTCATTCAATGAAATCAACAAATTTATTTTTGTGAAGTATTAAATAGTCACCAAGCCTAGATATTTTCGCATATGCAGCTTAGAGTAAATAGAGTTTAGTTTTGTTGATAGCCATGTATGTACCGGACTTCCTCGGTAGGTTCCCTACGGATAATCCGGTCCCTTTAGAGTACTTTATCACAACGAAATTTCTAAATTTCTTACATACATTACTGTATTCATCTGTCATACTCCTGTAGTACGTTAAATCTATCTAAAGTGCATTGTTACTGTATAAAATACATGTACGTGCTTATGAACCACTAAAGCTTTCTTAAACAGTTAGGATTTATTCTTTGATTTTCGTACTTAAAATGCATGTCATAAAATGTCTAAGTTTCACAAACTAAAGTATCTGGTTTAACACACAATAATATTCTCTGTCAAGGACAGAAGAAAAATGCCTCCGCCAAGACTAAAACCCACGACTTTAGGACCAAGTCTGTCACGCTAACCACTTGCATGCATTGGTGGGCATTTTAACGTGTTCTTCTATTGTTCTCCTTACACACAGCTACCTCAGTGATACTGGCGATTCGCTGGCTCCTTATCGTCGCCTGCGGAATTATCGGCATCGCCGTCCTAGCTTCCGGTGCGGCGTTTTTGGACAGCAACAAGACAGCCTACATCGTGGGCGCCATCCACTCGTTCATTTCCGGTGAGTATTTTATCAGCGTTACAGAGGAGCTATACCTTCGTTAATTTCCGGTGACTATACATGCGTTACAGACTAGCCATTCACTCGCTCATTTCCGGTGAGTATTTTATCAACGTTACAGAGGAGCAATACACTCGTGCTTTGCTGGTGGGTACGGTATATGTGCTTCAGTGGATCCACTCAGAGTTCTTGGGGAATTGTCGAATCGTTCATTTCCGGTTAGTAAGATATCAGCGTTACAGAGGAGCCATATACTATCTCTATTACGGTTAGTAAGATATCAGCGTTATAGAGGAGCAATACACTCGTGCTTTACCTGTAACTATGGTATGAGCGTTCTTGATGAGCCAAACACTCGTTCATTTCTGGTGATCACAATAACTTTCCAGTGGAGCCATCCACTCGTTCATTACCTGTCAGTACAATAACGTTCCAGTCGTGTCATCCACTCGTTCATTTTTGGTCAGTAAAATAACTTTCCAATGGAATCATCCAATCGTTTATTTGCGGTCAGTAAAATAACTTTCCAGTGGAGTCATCCACTCGTTCATTTCCGGCCAGTACAATAACTTTCCAGTGGAGTCATGCACTCGTTCATTTCCGGTCAGTACAATAACATTTCAGGGGAGTCGTGCACTCGTTTATTTCCGTACAGTATGTTATAAACGTTGCAGGAAGGCCAAACATGTGTGCTTGTGGTTGAACGAGTGCCTCACCCGTTGATTAATAATACATAGATAAGTTTGATATTTTGATGCAAACATTGAATAAAAAAGATACTTTAAACCTCGCAAAATATATGTACAACGCTAATCAGATACGGAATAATTTAGATAATCAATAATAAATTATAGCCAATTTAACAAGTACATATCTATGTATTTATTTTTGTTAACTTCTATCATTGTATTTATGTATTTAAACTTTACACACTGCGTTATTGTATCTTGTGGCAGAAAAGCATTTATCATGCTTATATGCTATTAAACGTTGTTGTTGTTGTTTATTAATATCGGGGCCTAGTTGCTCAAAACGTTAACGGCCAATTAAGCTAACAGCCGTTAAAGTTTATATGAAGTTATTTATGTAAAATAAAACATTACAGTTTTAAAATGTGAGTTTATTCTATATAAATTGTTATGCTGAAGTAATTTTAAAACGTTTGATTAATTAGTTGCTTGTAATATTAATTTTATTCACATCTGAAGTTAACGGGCTGTTAGCTTAATTGGTCGTTAAAGTTTTGAGCAACTGGCCCCAGATCGCTAGTGGTGATAATTAATGACAAAGGTTTGTATTTCCTTTTTGAGCCAATTTAAGGAAAATTTAAATAATTTATATATATTGAACTTCAATAACCTTGAATGATAACATCGCTATTTGTTTCTTTCAGTGGCCCTGAACGCAACCAGTGCGGCCCTGTATGCCACCAAGGTCAAGGACGACCTGGGGTTCGAACTCAAGCACCTGTACGTCGGGTGGGGACTGAACTTCCTGTCCCTCTCCACGGGGCTGCTAGGGGCTCTCCTTGCGCTGTGCCTGTCCCGGATGGTCGGGAATAAGAAAGTAGAGAACAATGAATAGAAAAACGGCATGCCAACGCTGGACTTTAACCTCTCTTGAATTGTGTGGATACTTTGTTATGCAATTGCATTTTATCTAACGTCTTACATGTTTCGTATTATGTTTATGTCTTAAAATAATTTATACTTCTATACAGTATATGTTTTGACCTATTTGTAAATAATACTCAGCATTGTATTAGGTTTTTTCGTTTTCTATACATGTATATACATTTGCTGTACGTACCTCTAGTAATTTACGCTCGTTCTGTCTGTTGTTGTTATTGTTTATTTCTTTTCAGTGGCGCCACTACTATTCACACGTGTTATTTTGTGTAACCAGATCAACGGTTGATCAAATGATCATTGGTTAAATATCTATGTTATTTTTGTCATTGGCATCAATAGTTTGTGGAAATACAAATTTTAATAATGAAATTAAGTGATCATTTTCTCATCTTCGTTGAATAACTCAGTCTGAAGTTACTTCTATAAAATGTGTTTTCAGATGAGAAATACAATTTGGTACTTTTTGTTTCTGTTATTTCATTAACACACATGTTTGACCATAATTGTTCTTTTTAACTAAAAAGACAAGCAATATTTATTTTGACGTGTACAGTAAACATTGCCAGAACATATATAATACTATTTACAAACTGGTAATGTAACAGCATCGAAACTTACTTACAACTATTCATTAATGGCACATTCGTTGTATATGTCTGTATTAACACTGCAATATATTAATCATCTGAAATTAATCGAAAGCAAGAGGTTAACTAAAACACGTTCGAGTCCATTTCCTGGGCAAAAAGAGTACGTGCAGCAGTTTAGAAAACTACCCTTTTAACGCTCGCCGTGAAGAGATCGAACTCAAGATCTTCCGATAGCGAGACAGACACTATACGGGCCCGTTCCTACAAAGATCGATAGGGAAAACTTAAATACATTTTTTAAATGCATAAGATCCCTTAAGTCTCTGAATGTTTCATGAATATGTATTATTGCATTTAAAGGTTTTAAATGGATGAATATTGCTTGGATTTGTAGCAGTTTGCCGTTTTGTAAACAGAAATCACTGAAACTCAAATAGAAATTTTCACTAATTAATAAGTACATCTTAAGTTAAGATTTCCCCTAGGAGCTTTGTGAATACCGGTCCATGTCCATTACACCACAGCGATATTTGTTTATATGCCACGTCTCACTAGAGCAGGCATCACTAACGCCGAATAACATTTTAAATCATTTCCTGTTATATACATAAGTTACCAAAGAAGTTTATTGTACCAATAACACATCAGTGCGGTGTATGGGGGTCATGGGGTTCCGGAAGTAGACCGCGCCTCTCCTCGTTATAGTTCGGGACAGAAAAGTAGTTCTTAATGTGTTCATACGCCGTCAGACCGGAAGTGAACCAAGCAAGCAGCCACGAGATAACTGTCAATGCGAAACTTGAGCCATAAACAGTACTTCCGGTTATCTTAATGTCGTCTGCGTACACTGCGAACGCTATCATCAAAAACAGACCTGTAAGAAAATATATAACTTAAATAGTAGCTGACGGTTAGCAACATACGGTAAAAATGAAATAGTTTTATGTTATATCTTTTTGTTTTTAATAATATATATGTAAGACCAGTACTCAAATATTTTTGAGGCAGTTTTATGAAATAATGAAAACATCCACACACACAAAAATCTTCGAATCTGGAAGGATTTACTTGGTGGTAGCAGCAGTTAATGTACCACCTTGGGGAAGTAACCGCTACCCTCTACGACGAGGACGTTTTAGTTGGTATGTTCGATTTACCTCCCATGAATGGTGAAACCACAGCCGCGATGTAAAATAGCACTATGTCTTTGTAAACGTAAGTCGACAGCACGTGGAAACCTATCGTTGCCAGCATGGAGAACATACCTAGGAACATCATGGCCCGGACGGCACCGAAGGCATCTGTTATAAGACAATACATATTGCATTTGGGTAATTCTTCATTGGTCCTGTTAAAAGCAAAATGCAAAAAACAACAACAGAGGGGTGTCGTAGGAAAATGGGGCTTAATGCATCTGCGTAAAATGGTATTTTCTGTTTCAAGGAAGTCTCTTCGAAACAATAAGCCACTGTAGGCGGACAGTGCCGTCCTGGATTAGCCTGTGCAGACTACACAGGCGGCTCCAGGACGACACGCCTCAACCTATTTTTAATTGATCGCTATGATTTGGTGTTGACACTTATCACTCTCGAGCAGAATTTTTAACAATGAATGTCCCAACATCAGAAATTGCATCATGAGTTTTCGAAATTCATGAGATTTATTTTTATTTAAACAAGTTGTTAGGATCTTTAATTATAATAATATAAAAAAGGAAATGGACATGTTTTCAATGCGTATTTTTTGTGTTGTTAGATATGAATATAGATGAATTTGGTATCAACATTTAGGATATAAATTGAAATAACCAATAATTATTATGCCCTAAAAATTGATCAATACACTAAAAAGTAAACGGTGATGTTAAATCTTTGAAAACATCAAACAAAAGGATCGTGGTCGTCTTTATAACGTTTTTAAAATAACATACGTTTTGTATGGATGATGTTAACGCTTTAATGTTGGTCAATTTGTTAGGGCATTAACATTATTGATTAGTTTAATGTATATTCTAAATTTTGAATTTAAATGTTAATATGTTGTTAGATTTAAATATGGATGAATTTGGTAATTCATCCATATTTAAATCTAATAACATATTAAAATACACAATGAAAACATGTCCAGTTTCTATTTAATATAAGTATGTATGCCGTCTTTCACTTCAGTTAGTACTAACAAAAAAAAACATTATCCAGAAATGGGAATTGCTTAAATTTTAACAGAAATATTAAAAACCTTGATTTTAAAGGGAAATATGCTCTATCCGAGCGATATAGCAAATATTTACACAGTTTCGTATCCTTGTTTAGTTAATGTATTTCGGAGAAAATCCCATTTTACTGCCAAAACAATTTTAGAAAAATTAAGCTGTGCATCTACTCAAATTTGTTCTAGGTACGCACCTGATCCATGACAACAATAAATAAAAAATATATTAGGTGTTTGTACCTGAATATTCCACCCAAGCACACGTGTTCCCTGAGCAGATTCTCCAGATGCCAATGCTGGCGCTGACTTGTCCGCTGTTAACGTGTTCCCATTGGCTCATTGCCATTGCCAAAATTACGAACAGCAACGCCAGTGACGTCAGCGATATTACTACGCCACTCTGCCATTTTGAAGACGCCATGTATTTAATTTCAAACGTTTCCTCTGTAATCGAAACAATCGAGTTTTCAACTAACACGATCTATATCTCGTCGCCTATGGAGCTATAAAACCACTAAAGTGCATGGTGTACATGTAAAGAGCAGACTATGAATCTACAATTGAATCATATTGAATAACTTCCTTTCCAGTGATGAAACTTAATAAGTTCCTTTCCAGTGATAAAACTTAATAAGTTTCTTTCCAGTGATAAATTCGTTTAACCGATTGTTCACACAATCCTTTATTTAAAGGCCCTGTTCACAGATTGATGACTTGACAATTTCCAAAATTTATTGTCACAGATTCCAAAAAACGAAGAAAATTAACTGTTTATAAATTAGCGAAATAGCACTACTGACATAGGAATATCTTGGAGATAACGTTTCGTTGATGAGTAATCATTATTTGAAATTGATACAATTAAATTTAGCGTTTGTAACGTCAAACGAGTATATATTTTTGCAATACTTACGCTGTTTTCGTCATAATTGTTGAAAACACGCGAACCACTTACATAAATTAAAAATTACAAGGACATGTACATAATATTAGATTGGCCGAGCGGTTTGCGCGTCAGACTTTCGATCCGTTTGATGTCGGCACATTTTTTTTTCGTTATAATTCTTGAGCTTTTCAGTTCAGGGTCCAGTTGCTCAACACTTTAAAGGCCGGTTAAGCTATCGGCCTGTTAACTTTACATGTAAATAAAACTAATATCACAAGCAATGGCGCGTATGAAGAATTTGACTATTATTTGAGCATATCAATTTATTTAAAATAAATGCAAATTTTATAGTTTAACATCTAATTTACATCAAAAACTTCATCCAAAAGTTAACGGCCGTTAGCTTAATTGGCCGTTAAAGTTTTGAGCAACTGGGCCCAGATGCTTTAGTTTTTCCAGTTCTAATGGCATATTTAAAAAAATACAAACTATGTGCACAAGTCCCTTTAAAGGGACATTACCCTTCGAAATGTATAATTTATGACGAAATGTATAAATTTATGAATAATTAGTAGGCTTGTTAACCATTTTAGTAATTTCAAATGTACAATTAAACGATTAGGCTTAAGGACTGCATTTGAATTCATGCTCGTATACTGATCCTGTGCAATAATATCGTCATGCCAGAAATTATATTGGTATATTATTGCTACTCTGAGAATTTTGACAATTTATATAAAACATATATATATATATATATTTACAATTACAGTAATTTGATAGTATATACCCAATCATAATAGTTAAAGCTATGTTTGAGGCGTGTCTTGGGAAAACCGGGCTTAATGCTTGTGCATAAAGTGTCGTCCCGGATTAGCCTGTATCCGGGACGACACTTTACGCACAGGCAGTAAGCCTGGTTTTCCCACGACAAGCCTCATTTGCTCGTATTTTATTACGATTGTAAAGGGTAAAGTATTTTTAAGTGTTTAATATAAAACATTCGGTATTTTGACTTCGTCACACTACAGATGGAGTTTAAAATTTCTTTAAAATAGGTACAACTTATAATGGCATAACAGGGACTAAAAAATATGTGAAATTTTCCATATAGTGGCATTTTTTATGGATATAATTTCCTATTACTGCACATTGTGACTGTCTCAACGACAGCCGGTGATCATAAAGAACATCGTCGTATGTGGTTCGAGAATTTTAGCAAACTTAACATCTTGGTTTGAATTTTGCGAATATTTGTAATGAGGTTATAATGGGAGGGCGCGAGGGTACAGAGGTTGAATAGGCGTGATGTATATTTAGGGAATACATATTAGGCGTGTCGTGGGAAAACCTGGCTTAATGCATCTGCGTAAAGTGTCGTCCCGGATTAGCCTGTGCAGTCCGCACAGGCTAATCCAGGACGGGTCTTTCCGCTGTTTGGTATTTTCTGTTTTTATGCAGTTTCTTCTATACATAAAACCACTGTAGGCAGAAAGTGCCGTCCCGGATTAGCATGTGCGGACTGCCCACGTGTTTCCCACGACATGCCTCTTATAGTAAGTATAATCAGTCATCTTAAGGATCAGATTTCAAAGATCGAAAATAGAGAATTACGTTAGCGGTGGCAAAGCCGCTTTAAGTTGTTTGCAAAAGTGTTATCGGAAACGACACCATATTTAATTTCCTCTTGCACTCTTTATTAAAAACAAATTGTTTTGTGAACAATAATTCATTCTTAGAATATTATCATAGATCTATTCAATGCACAATTTGTAGTGTAACGCTGTTAGAACCAAGAACAGTAACTACACAAAAAGTTAAGAACAAAACATTTTATTTTATTTTATCTCCTACAGTACATATACGTATAATAATATAATCAAATGACTTAGCATATTAGAGACATAACTGGTATGTGTTTCATTTTAAAATGGCATTACAGCTCTCACTCATTCATCCTCGGATACCCACGTTCGACCCATTTGGCTCCTCTCCAATCATCTAATACTGGAGTGTAACGGAATATACCATATTTCAGAGAGTTTTCTTGCTTTACGGTATTCAATAACTGTGATATCAGAACGGTAACTGGTGGGCGGAAGAAGCTTATCGTGCAATAAGTATCGTGCAGTATATTGAAATTTAGTTGTAATTTATATGCACGCTGCTTATTGTACTGTAAGCTTGCACATTAGTATCGCATCACGTGACGTTTCGACAGCGCTAAATTTGGCAACGACACAGATGTCAAGCATGTCAAACATCACGTGACGTCTAGGAACTACCCATTGGGATCGGCATCGTAGGAAGTTGTGATGCGATTGGTATCATCAAACACTTGTAGCACACTTTGACCTCAATATGTAAATTTTTTAATATCGACATGCGGGCTCGTTAAATAACTAACATATTTCGGTCAAAGTGTGCTACAACTATTACTTCGCTTAAAGGCTATGTTTAAGTAATTCTAAGTTATCGTACGTCCGTGGGACAATGAACAATGTCCGGTTTAGATTTTCCGGTTTAACTGCGAAGTATTATTCAGAGTGTCTGATGAGTGACTACTATGGAAGGGTATATCCGCCAGTACATGCATGCTTCTAAATGACAATTACATGTTGCTAAATGACAATTGCATGCTGCTAAATTACAATTGCATGTTCTTAATGACAATTACATGTTGCTAAATTATAATTGCACATTGCACTGTGTTATTCGTTACTAATTAACTGCAACTTCCTAGCGTCCTAGTGCTTCTTTCTGTCGGTTAATGAAATTAAATCACATATTCTTGCGTGTAAATGACAAATGCATCCTCCCTGTGTCATCGTTAAGTGTTTTTGCGAACAAGTTCATATTGCTTTGTACATTTTACTATGTGAATTTGATTAAACCTAGTAATTATAAGTTAGGCATTAAACGATTGAAAGTTTAGCAAGGCGAAAGCAGCAAGTACTTAGCAACAAGAAGTTACTCAAATTCGACTTGACAATTTGTAATATCTAATTCATATGTAACCGGGAAGCAGAAATTCCGACAGTGTCCGTAAAATCGCCGGGAGATATCTTATTTCAAGCTACTTGTTGACTAGTTAAGCTCCTGGCTATTTTGGTCGAAAGAAGGTCCCGTTGTTAGTCCCGCCCCTGCGAATCAGTAAACGGCCGAGGAAAGCTAGTCTTAGTGAGCACAAGCATGGCGATGTTGAACCAATACTTTGTCTGTCAGTACGTTCGTCCGTACGTCCGGGTGCCTGTCTGTCGCAAAGCATGTCGTATCTATTTCCTTTAACCGTTTTTAAGGAATGAATTGAAAAAGAGAGTTATGTGTTCAGTGTATCAGTCCTGACGGTTTGCGCATTAACTGTCTGCCCGACCGTCTGTCCGTACGGATGACTTTCAGACATACAACGTATCCGTCCTACAACTTCTGAATAGCTTGTAGCACTGTCCGACTAGCTCAGCGGGTGGTAGTCTCTCTTTTCATTTAGGCGACCCGGGTTCATTCCCTACTCGGCGCATGTGAGTATGATTGGTGGTCAACATACCGAATAGCTAGAGTTTCCTCTTGTTCTGCATCCTGCACTGTGTACTGAGCGCCACCTCCCCCCAGACAGCACAACACCAAACCAGAATACAAAAAAATACAACAAATTTATGATTCAAAATTTGTCCCAACTTGTGATGAGTTTAAAAGTAAATTAGGCAGGGGTGCTGGTACACACCCCGGGTCCCCACGAAATGCAGTGGCGCGGAGGGACCTCATAAACTACGACATACGCACATTCAACACGCATCAACACACATGCATGTACACACACACATACACATACACACGTCCGCCCGAGGGTCCGTCCGCCCGTCTGTCAATGCATGTGTATACATATATATGCATATCTACTGCTTGAGTTACTCATGAATATTTTATAAAATTGATAATAGAAATCCACAACAACATTAAATCGCTATTATTTGTTTATATGTCGTATTTTGTTTATTATTTCATGTTTGTTCTGTAATTAAAAATTTTTGTTGAAAAAATATTCTTAACGATTACATTTTACTCGAAATGTACGTTCAACAGAACTAGCTTGAACTCCGAAATTGTCATTATGACAAAAGCAGTCTTCACTAACATCTCCGGAAACTATCGAACATCTGAATTTGCTGTGGAGAGTTGTCTCCCGTATATAGTAATTTGCGCTAGAAAGTCAAATTATTATTGGTTCCCTGTAATGTTATAATGCATTAACATGCTTAGCAAAATCCACTAATTAGTGAATCGCTTGTGCCAATCAGCAACAACAAAGTAAATGAGCATAGGAATGCAGAAAGGAATAGTATGAATAAACATTTTAGTATTGCAGTAGGCAAACAAAAGGCTGAGAGCACTTGTCAATTACACGCAAGAAGTAAGAATTTGGAATTAAGAAGCACGCAGTTACCACGTAGCAGAACGCATAGGCATGTAAATAACATAGCAATGTCATTAACTGGCGGATATGTATGTCGTTCCATTACGAATATCATAATGCAATAGGCAATTGTCATTTAGCCACGTGCAATTGTCATTTAGCAACACGCAATTGTCATTTAGCAATATGCAATTGTCATTTAGCAACATGCAATTGTCATTTAGTAACATGCATGTAGTGGCGGATATTCCTTTCCATATACTCCACATTCCAATGTTGGAAAACATTGCATTGAATTAGCAATTATAGTTTACAGTAGCAGTATTGTGTACATACAATTTAAAAGTACTATGTCAAGGAAAAAAGTTTCCAATTTAACTATAACTGTTATAAGATGATAAAAATGCGCTGTACTAAGAATATGAACATTAAATAAATAATAAATAATATAATACATAATGAGATATTTGATAAAACAAATCAGCAAAGAGGTTTGAAAAAAAAACAAAAAAACAAGCGGGTATCAAACTCACGAAGCCATACAAAGTAAATAACAGTAGACAGCGCCTTAACCAACTACGCTATTATTTGCTTTGTAAACTATGATTATACGAAATGCTCACAATTCTGACGTCACTAATGTAAACATGAAAAGGTCCAAACAAACATGACCCATATTATAAATTGATTTTGTTCTCAAAATGCGAACATTTTAACATTATATGTATGTTATTTTAAGCGTGATTATATGCTAGTATTAATATCTTATTTTCAGATTGTTTTAAAGAAAATACCCCCTTGAGGCCCTTTTCGTGGACATAGTCCCTTTAAAGGCAACACGCATTTATTGTTTACGCAATTTAAACAAATGTTAAAAATGCGATCCCACTTTTTAAAGTGTGTTGCTAAACTCATAGTTACCTCCCTGCTACTCGATATTGTCTATTTAGAGAAGCAGGGGAGACCATTGTCAGTAGTTTTACTATATCTAAGTTAGGCCTATAATATTTGTATTTGTATATCAATGAAAGTCATGAGTTACATGTTTCATTTCTTAAAATATTTGTTGTTGTTTTATATAGCAAACGCAACACTATTACTTGTAATGAACACAAGTGGAACATATTTTTTTATTCCAAGGTATTGATTTACCCCAAAACGGCTGATATACACATGTCAGTACAATGCATACAAGTTTTTATAGCTTTTTTTTCTTTAATCGGATTAAAATTTAAACATGATTAATATTTTGCATTTAAACGAACAGGGTAAGATGTTTAAATCGTTTAAATCAATTACCAATGCAAAATATTTTCTTATCTAAATTCTATAGAAGAATTTAAATGTAAACGGGCAACTTGAATCCATGAAATATCTTTCTTTTTCCATTTAACGTTTAAAACATGCGTTTCAAGGAAGTAACACGAGTTGATTTGTTTATCAACACTTACGGACACGTTCTTAGAATTGAGAGTATCCACCAAATCGATCATAGAACTACAAGTGGGATTTCCGTCATGTTATAGTTCAGATGGAGGATCTTTCCCCATTCATGATGCACTAAACACATAGTGTAATGTAGCCCCTCGGAAACGTCTTAACTGTTTAAAGACGTACATCGATGCCGCAACAACGGCTTTTCTGGCGTTGATAGTCATCTGAGGCCATGACAATGATGGTGCTGCTGCTTCTGATGATCGATACTATTTATCATACCACCATGCTGAAATCGGTATGATACAAAGGTGCTTCATATATATTATGTATCACGCCGCTAGCGTGAATATCAGTCGATGAATGGACTTATGTCATATTACTCAGAATCAACTATAAAAATGAATCAGCTTCAACAAAACTATTTGATACCAAGAACTCATATAATTTTTCATTTTTAATGGGCATAAATCACATAAACGTTATTTTAAATATTGACATAAACGCGCACTTTGATGCTGTAATGACGTCATCAATGGAAGAATAAATTATCCATACACAAGCCTCGTCGTTATTTTAAGCCTCAACTTGTATATAACACAAGACCAGGCAGTACTAATAACCTGTTATTCTCTATGTATAAGCGTTTCATCTAGTACAATAATGTATTTATAATGGCAATGATGATGATTACGTTGATATTAATGAAAAACGAAGAAGAAAAAGAAGAAAATGATAATGGTGTTGATGCTGCTGCTGCTTCTGATGCTGCTGCTGATGATGAAGACAACGTCCAGAAATGTTATTATGATTTAAAATTCTAGATGTCCAAAAAAAACAACATAATTAACGCCGAAAACATTTACTTGTACAGCCTACCGTATAACACAATGTACGCACCTTTAACTTGCATAGCGATAGGAAGTGTATAGTCCAAGTCGTACAGTTTAAGTTATTTCATTTCTTGCCATACACAATGGTGAGCGCGACTCAGATAAGCTCCTGGGCTCTCTTCCTCGGCGTTTCCGCCCTGCTGACGAGCATGGTGTCGGTTGCTATAGATACGTGGGAGATCCAGAACAAGTTTTCTTCATCCGATAATTTCCAGAAGGGACTGTGGCGGGCTTGTGAGAACCAGATATGTGACAGACTTCCCGATACAAGTGAGTCACATTTTACTAAAACAATGATTTACTGATGCTATGGCTACATTAATAATATCATGATTATAATTGTGATGATGAAAATGACAATGTTATTGGTACTGGTAGTAGTAATAGTACTAGTAGTAGTAGTAGGAGTAGTAGTAGTAGTAGTAATAGTAGTAGTAGAAGTAGTAGTAGTAGTAGTAGTAGTAGTAGTTAGTAGAAGTAGTTGTACCAGCAACAATAGCAGCAGTAGCAGTACTAGTAGTAGTTAGTAGAAGTAGTTGAAGCAGCAACAGCAGCAACATCAGTAGCAGTAGCAGCATTCGTAGTGGTAGTAGTAATAGTGGTAGTAGTAGAAGTAGTAATAGTAGTAGTTGTTGTTTTAGAAGTGATGGCAGTAGTTATAGTTGTTGTAGTAGCAGTAATTGCAGAAGTAGAAACAAAGACTAGTGCAGTAGCGGTTCAGCAACAAAATGGTCTGAAACCTTTTTTCTTCTTTTGTAAATGCAACAAAACTGTTCCAATTCTACTTGTCCACAATACTTGTTTCCCAGAGGCTCTTCAGGCTGTTCGAGTCTTCATGCTGCTGGGGGTCCTGGGTCTGATACTTAGTGTGGCGGTACAGGCCGTGTCCGGGCGGGTCGTCCGTCCCAGCCCCATGATTTCCCGTGTGGGGACGGTGGGGCCATTCCTTGCAGGTACTGAACGATATCATTTGAATCGTTTTAAAAGAAGTAATATGAAAGCAGTTGCGTGTTACCTTTGTATTATTTAAGAAATAATTTTCGATTTAGAGTTGTTAATCGGCTAATAAACAACGATTTGGAGTTCTGATGCGTATGAATTAAATCACGAAGGTGTTAGAATCATAACGACAAATCGGTGTTTATTAACCGATAAAAAAACGATAATGCAAAAATTATTTTGATTCTAACATGACATGACAATATTTTCTGCAGTTATAATGCGTACTATATTTTCCAGTTCGGAACTTTTTCTATGGTACACTATCGTAAGATAAAATATATGAGACTTGTCGTGAGAAACCCCGGCCTAATGCATCTGCTTAAATTGTCGTCGCGGATCAGCCTGTGCAGTCCGCACAGACTTAACCAGGACGACACTTGCCGCTTTTATGTCATTTTCTGTTTCAAGAAAGTCTCTTTTAAACATAAATCAACTGTAAGTGCCGTCCCAAATCAGAATGTGATCAGGGACGACACTTTACGCAAGTGCATTAAGCCTGGGTTTCCCACGACACGACTCATTGTGATTCTCAGTCGAAATCCTAAAAACCATAACCCACAAGCCATGTCGACACACTTCAATACCTGATACCATAACCATTCGCTAAATTCAGTTTAATGTACATGTAGTATTACTGTCTATACATAGTCACCATAATGCATTCATTTCACTTTGACATAATGGAAACAACTGCAATTTTTTTTTTACGAACTATAAACCAACGTTACAAACTCAACCCAACTTTTTAAATTGTGTTTACATATTGCATATACGAAGTACACGTTTTGTCTAGATAAACTATAAATAATGTTTATCTTTGTACATTTTTGACTTAGTAAATCAGAAACAATAGTTTAACAATATTTTATTCAATGTACATATTCAGTGCGTGCGTTTCTTAATATATGGTTGTGAAGGGTATTTCGGGGAAAATAAATGTTGTTTCCTCGTACGTCTCCAAAAAATATAGGGGACGGATGGGGAGGGGGGTAAAAATGAAGTTTTTTCTTCGTGGCATATTCACCGCACAATTTAAGTATATTGGAATGCATGTAAAATGTTTGAACTCATCCAATCAAAGAAACTGTACCTTACGGTGTGTCAATATCAAGAGCGTCTGTCTCACCCCAGACTAATTCAAAATGTTTGCTAATTATCGAAAAGCCGCATGTCAGAGGAAACTGCTCTTTTTACTGAAAGTCAGAAAAAGGTAATCATATTATGATTGATAGGCAAAAAACACTTTTAGGGTCGGCGGAAAAAAATAGGGGCGGGGGTTCGGGTAAGCGGAAACTCAAGAACTTGTTTACGCCTTATTAAAAAATTCATTTCAGGTGTATGTCTTATGTGCGGATTCGCCGTGTACAAGGACAACATCAGAGTCAGCAGCTCATCCAGAGAGTTCGGCTCCGGATTTGTGTTGGCGGTAGTATCGTGGATCTTGGCGTGGCTTTCGGCATTCCTCGGTCATTATCAGAAGTGCTCGGAAGATTCGGTAGACAAGAAACCGGGAGGCACTCAGCCCCGGGAAGTATCTGGAGTGTCTAACGCCACGTATTCCGCGGCTCCTTAGTTCCACAGTAGAGGTCAAAATATTAGTGAATTATGTGGTATTATTTTGAAGGGAACGGTTACTGGAAATACCAAAATACACACGAATCTACAGGAATCGACAGGAATATACATAACTCTACATAACTCTACATAAATATACTTCAAGTATTTAAATACCATTTAAAATTGTGTTACCAATAACATTACACCATAAATGTTTTTTATAATGTTAATAATAAATACATGATGCACACGATCAACACAATGTCATTGTAACATACCCACATGCTGACTGGTGGTGTGTTATTGTTACATTCATGGACACAGCTATCGTTTTGCTAAAACGAATATAAATTTTGCACGTATTGCTATTGTTATCAAACAAAACAGTAAAGAACCTTAATATGATTTATATGCAGTAACTTAAAGTATTTCACGTATCAATGATAATTATTGTAATCATCGATAATGAAATGGTATCGAAAATGTCATACCATATTATACGTGTACATGTAAATTAATTTATGATATATGTCGCGATGTCAACACAAAGAATTGAACAGGGAAATTCAAAGATGCCTTTGCACTCGATTTCCATATGATTTTTCGGCCATGGGATTTAACATTTCGCCACATCTAAAAAACATTGTTGTTTGTTTCTTTTTTAAAAATGAAGAAAAGAAATTTGCAATAATTATGTTTAATTATACGGATTGATATTGTAAACCATTGTAATCTATTAGACCTACTTTATTATCATAAATATACAACATACATATTCATAACTATTTCAATTTGCTCTTATGTTGAACGCGCTTGTTGTTGCCAACACGTTAATGTATTCACGACCTTGCAGTGGTTATACATTTTATGGAGTTAGAAATATGTTCGGTCACTAAAATATAATATATTCAGAACTTGTGAATGCACAATCGAACATACTTTTGCAAAATTCCAATGCTGATCGTTCACATGATCATCTTACTTGAGATAATTATAACTGCATCATATACCTGTCTATAAACTCTTAGATATAACACAATTGATACTCTAGATGCATCAGCAGTAAAAAAAACCCGTAACTTTAGTACTATCCGCGAGTTCTCAAGATATTTTCAACTTCGCGTTCGTGTTCTTTTATCTGACTTATGTATGTCAATTACTTTCCCGATCATTTTCGGTTACTTTATTTTATTTTCTTTCACTAAATCGCCAGCACAGCAAAACACAAGTTGCGGCGATTTTAAAATTCATATCCAGTATTCTGTGGTCACATTGATTGCAAAGCATCATCCTTCATCTTTACCAACACACAGTTTTAAACTGTGGCTACATGCAGGGGCGAATCAGGCACGCCCCCTCTACATATTCTGGATTATTAACATACACACATGTCTACATTACTATAGATACAATATCCAAAATACATATCCTCAACATATACAAAAACTAATGTAATAGCTCAGATCTGCTTTAAATTCTGCTGCATAATATTAAAAAAAATGTCTACGTTATTTACAATCTTGAGAACTATTTGAATATAATAAACTCTGAACCAAGAAATTGGAAAAAAAACAGACCCATCCCCCGCCCCATTCTCAAGTGTACTCATGAAACCCTCCTGGATCTGCTTTTTTATTATATTTTCTTTATTGACTGAAATACTAGAACAAATAACGAAATTGATACAATATTTGGAGCTCGAGTGTGACTGGCTTGTAAATGCCTGATTTAAAGTGCTTGCAGTGCTTTGATTTGTTTTTTCGAAATAACTATAAAAGAGGTGGACCCGCTTAATTTTCGAAAACAATATAGTAATCGCGTTAATAAATGTGTATACACCGAAAAGAATCAGAGTATGATCTTGTAGCATATCTATGGCTATCTCATTGCGCATGCGTGATTGACCATTAACTGGAACTAGCCACATGCATATCAGTAGTAGAATAAACGTCCTAGAAACAACACGTTTGTGTTTGTTATTGACTCAATTGTCTTAAATCTAGGAGTTAGTACATTTGTACATAAACGCTACAAAACAACATGGTGTCAGAATAAAACTAATTTCACAAAAGACTCAAGAATAATTTTCAAAAATGGACTTAAGTGGCATTCCACCGCCAGTGTTTAATTTGAACTCCTCTACTCTACCAGAAGAATGGGAACAATTCAAATTACGTACGGAATTAATTTTCAAAGGACCGCTAAAATCAAAAAGTGAAGAAGAACAAGTCTCGTATTTACTTCTCTGGATTGGAGATGAAGGCCGAAATATCTACAAATCCTGGTCAGAGCTTAGCAATGAAGACGCGAAAAAGCTTCAAACATATTACAAACGTTTCAAAGCCCACGTGCAGCCGAAGTTAAATCCTATCTTTGCTAGATACGTTTTTAATAACGAAATCCAGGGGCAAGAGAGCATTGATACATTTGTAACGAGACTCAGACTCAAAGCTCGCGACTGCAATTACAAAGAAGAAAAAGAAATGATTCGTGACAGAATCGTTTTTGGCTGCAACAACAAAACAGTTCGGGAAAAGTTGATCAACCAAGGCGAAGCACTGACATTATTAATTTAGATAAAGCAATTCAAATTGCCCAAAGCTACGAATATTGCCAGAAACAACTGCACGTTATGTCGGAACCAAACAACGTCGACGCAGTCAACAAGCGCAACGCAAACGGAACCGGAAGCCAGGTCCGCATCCGACAGCAGCCCACAACATGCGGAAATTGTGGACGTTCACATCCGAAGAACAAGTGTCCTGCCTATGGAAAACAGTGCCACATGTGTGGAAAGCCGAATCATTTCCAGACACTTTGCCGACCAAGTGCAAAGACTCGAGTGAACGAAATAACTATTCGCAATATGCAAGACACTAACACTGTTTGTAATAGTGGTGCGTGTGGATCTTTTTTTGATTGCCAGGAGAATTATGCTATTGACACGGTAAGCGCTTCTTTTTCACGTTCTACAGACCGTGCATTTGCCAAATTAATGGTTGGTCCACGCAAACTCCCCATTGACTTTAAGGTTGACACAGGAAGTGTAGCCAATATTTTGCCCAAGTCCCAGTTTGAGAAACTCAAAGCTAGTCACCCGTTGGAGCCCCCTAAGCATAGATTAACCTCCTACACTGGGGAAATGCTACCTATTATCGGCACCGTTACGCTAGGCTGCTGCCATTATGACCAGACAACTAGCAAATTGTTCCACATCATTAACAGCAACACCACCCCATTAATTGGCTTGCAATCATGTTTTGATCTTGGCCTTGTTTCGCTCACATACTCTGTCGACTGTCCGACATCTAGCACACCAGCAAAAACACCAGGTTTAACCAAACAGACAGTTCTTAAAGAAAATCAGGACTTATTTCAGGGTTTTGTTCTAATCCCTGGGGAATGTAACTTGCATGTCAAAGAGAATGCTATTCCCACGGTCAACCCTCCGCGTCGCATACCGGAAGTACTTAGGTTACGACTCAAATCTGAGCTTGACAGAATGGTCAATGACCAAATAATCGCGAAAGTGACCGAACCCACTGAAATTCGATATTAGTCGGAGAAAAGCCTAAAACAGGACATCTCAGGATTTGCCTTCACCCGAAAGCTCTTTATGCCGCAATTAAGAGGCCGCACTGTGCTATGCCGACGTTTGATGACATAACTGCCAAGTTAAACGGTGCGACAGTATTCAGTATACTGGATATCACACATGCTTACTGGAGTGTTAAGCTTGAGGAACAGTCCTCTTACTTGACAAAGTTCAGTACAGTGTTTGGGCGTTATCGCTGGCTGAGACTTCCGTTTGGTATCTCTGCGTCTAGTGACCTATTTATGATGAAAGTTGATGAGATATTTCAAGGTCTGCCAGGCATAACTGCCATTGTTGATGACATTCTGTGCTACGGTCGAAATCGCGAGGAGCACGATTTGAACATTTCAAGATTGATGCAGCGCGCACGGGAAAAGGGCATCCGATTTAACCCGGATAAGTGCAACATAAGTGCCTTTCTTTGGTCACGTAATAAGTGACAAAGGCATAAAACCAGACCCGCGCAAAATTGAGGACATAGTCAATCATGAAACCCCAGACAGCCGCGCTAAGCTCAAAACCTTCCTAGGCATGGTTAATTACTTGGCCAAATTTGCGCCAAATTTAGCTGAGGTCACGTCCCCCCCCCTTCGGTGCCTCTTGAAAAATGACACAGAATTTGTCTGGGATGAACAGCAAGCAAAGGCGTTTCTAGAGGTCAAAAGCATTATTACGCAAGCACCCGTGCTAGGTTTTTACGACCCTAAGGAACCCCGCGTTCTTGAGGTGGACGCTTCTAAACACGGAATAGGCGCATGTCTTATGCAACGAGATCGCCCGATCGCATTTGCATCAAAAAGCTTGACTCAAGCTGAAATATGTTATGCGCAAACCGAGAAAGAACTTTTGGCCATACTCTTTGGTTGCAAACGCTTTCACCAGTAGATCCGTTACAGTGCATTCTGACCATCAGCCATTAGAGGCGATCATGAAAAAGCCGCTTTTTGCAGCCCTCCGAGACTGCAGCGCATGCTTCTTCAACTGCAGACGTACGACCTCAATGTCCGACATGTTAGGGGAAAAGATATCCCTGTTAGCGATTGCCTTTTGCGCCAACCTGCTCGCGAAACGTACCCGAATTTGATCGCAGGCTTAGATTTACACGTGCATGCTGTCAAGCAACAGCTTTACGTAACCGACGCTATGTTACAAGCCATTTCCGATGCGATTGCGCAAGATGAACAAATGGAAAAACTGAAAAAGACCATTTTAAATGGTTGGCCGGAAACGCGCGCCGGATGCAATCCGTCAATACTTGATTACTGGAACCATAGGGATGAGTTATCCCTTGAAGGTGGTCTGATATTTCGAGGTCAAAAGCTAGTAATTCCGAAATGCTTACGCTCGGAAATGTTGGCAAAAGTTCACACAGGCCACATGGGAATAAACAAAACCACAGAAAGAGCGAGAGACAATTTATTTTGGCCAGGCATGTGTAAGGAAATCACGGAATACGTGTCTAGGTGCGCCACTTGTCTGACCCATAGAGACTCAAATGCCAAAGAACCGCTCATGCCTCAGCAGTTTCCGGAAAGGCCCTATCAAAACTTAGGGACAGACATATTTTATTCCGAAGGAAAGAATTATCTGCTGACGATACATTATTAAAGTCGATTTTTCGAAATAGATCACTTGCCTGACACGTTAGCGCGAACAGTCATTCACAAATTAAAACAGCATATGTATCGCAACGGGATATGCGATACTTGCATCAGCGACAATGGTCCGCAATACTCCTCCGCCGAGTTCGCTCAGTTTGCGCGTGAGTGGGGATTCAAACACGAAGTCTCCTCCCCATTGCACCCTATGACTAATGGCCTTGCAGAAAAGGGAGTATCTATCGCTAAGAAAATTCTTGCGAAAGCCCGTGATACCCGTCAGGACCCATACATACTCCTGTTGGAATATAGAAACACACCGTTAGCGTGTGGATACACCCCTGCACAGTGCAAAATAAAGTGAATGAAGCCAAACAAAACCAGAAACGATATTTTGACCGCAACTCAAGGTCATTACTGGAACTTCAAGTCAACGATTCTATTCGATTACAACACATGGTAAATGGATACCAGCAAAAGTCATAAACAAGCAAAACCATAGGTCATACACCGTGCAAACAAACAGTGGTACCCTGTACAGACGCAACAGACGCCTTCTTATGAAAACCAACGAAAAAACACCTGGCTCTGTTGATTTCTATGCGAATCCATTTCATAACACTTCCCCTCAGGAGCCTCCTACTGACCCCTTAGGTAACCACAACCAACCTGACATGCCCCTCCTAAACATCACTGACCCGCATAAAACACGGTCTGGGAGAGTGGGGAAAAAACCCAAGCGCTTGATTGAAGAAATTTAATTGTTAATATATTCAGAACATATTATCTAAGCATGAATGTATATTGAACTACATCAGTTAGTGACCGCATGCGTGATATTTGGACATTATTTAGTTATTATTATTAATTTTGACAATTACTACATTCGAATGTTGATACAAGCAAGTTATGAACGTTTGATAAATTATTTGAGATTTTAATACTTTTATTGTTAAAGAAGGGAGATGTAGTATATCTATGGCTATCTCATTGCGCATGCGTGATTGACCATTACCCGGCACTAGCCACATGTTTATCAGTAGTAGAATAAACGTCCTAGAAACAGCACGCTTGTGTTTGAAATTGACTCAATTGTCTTAAATCTAGGAGTTAGTTTGTACATAAACGCTACAACACAACAGATCTTAAAAAAACACATTTTTGTACGATTTGGATATATTTCAATGACACCAATCTTATGTCCGGGACTGTGATATTTCCGTGACTATTCAGGTATGCGTAACGCGTGAAACTTTGCCGCCAAATTTTAGTCAGTTCAAAGTCAGGATTTGGAGTGAGCAGACGTGAATGGACTTTGGGCTGTTGTTGGAAGAAATTCTTACACAGACCTGTGGACGTTGTTTTTGAGGTAAGAATCGGGGATTTCAATGCAGAATCTTGTTTCTTTTTTTGACGCAAGTAAATTGCCATTGCTTGTTTCAGGTCGAGCAAATAATCAACATTGCACATTTTAATGCAGTGTCGCTATTGGCCAACTTTGAAAGCAAAAGAAAACAATAATAAAAAATATTTGTATAATACGTATGGTGGTTTGAATATTTTTCAAGTGTAAAACCTTTTCTTTACAAAAATTACCATATACAGAGCATTTAAAACGTATGCAGAAACAAAATTTATGTGACTTCAGAATTTTGACCCCTGAACTTTTTATTTTGATCCCCCGTAAATTCAAACCAGACGCCATGTGACTACTAGATCTCTTTGTTTTTAAATACACTAACATCCCTGAAGAGTTCTCAATTGTCATCTGATAATTTAAATGGTGGATGATTCTATTGTAATGTGTGTAAACTTTTACTTTTGATATTACTGCTATAATAATCGCAGTCTTGATTTTTGTTTTGCAAATAAAACAAAATGCATCTGATGTTTCATTGTGGTGCATAGCATATTCCGAATAACAGAACAGAATATAGTAATTATATTTATAATGGTAAATATTATAAATAACTAACGTCCTTCAACTGCAAACTTCTTCATCTGTGTCAAAGCGGTATGTGGGTGTATTAATCACCTTAAGTGATAGCTGTAGCTGAGGTTAAGTATTCCTTGCTGTATCTAAATGGCATTCCCCTATCTAGAAAGTTAGTCCTTTTCTTTTACTTCTAATGTTCATGTATTTCATTCGAAAAATGTGGTATTAGTGGATTTTCCATGTTTCTTTTTTTTTATTTAGCCTAAAGCTTTTTACCTTTTGTTAAGCGATAGAGAAAGCACATCTAGAATTTCATTGTCCAAGAAAGATGTTGTACCCGAAACGTCTGTTCTTTTAATGATGTCAGGCTGTAACAATATGTATGTCAACTTTTATGTTTTCAATCGTATCATTATAATCTCTAATTTAAATGCCTTTGAGCAAAATAATCATTATTGTTATTATTTTCCTTGTACGAAAACCATAAAAAGTGCCCGGTCACAGTACAGTAACACTATATTATACCATATTTAGGATAATTTTCTTTGTTTTGCGGTATTCAATAACTGTGAAATCATTGGTGGGCGGAGCCTCAACTTGCAATAAGTAGCGTTCGTATAAATTACAGCTACATTTGAATATACCGCGCGCTCAATATAGTATGAAACCTTTATAGCATACTTTATGCTCAGTAAGTTAATTATTTAACCTCGCCCTGCAGGCTCGTTAAATAACTAACGTAAAGGTATGATGCAACGTTTACTTGAACGTTAACCTCAAACAAGCACGCCTGTTCAAATACTGAGTTGATACTACATGTATAATAAATTAACGAATGGCTGTTATATTTATGACCTGCTTCGGTCAATCTCCGAGAAACACAGTTTACAGAAGTTGAAAGTTTTACAAGACATTCTTAGAGGCTTAACACATTGTCAATCATGTATTATTGGTTGGTCCATTCTGAAGATCTGATTCTGTACCTGTTTAGAAATTAATTGCATTTAATTGCTTGCGAGCTTGTTTTAATACATAGTTCCCATCGTTGTATAAAAACTGTCAGCTGTACTATAACTATTGAAACAAAGTTCTTGATGATTATTGCTGCATTTTTTTTAAACTTGATTTTAATTGTAAGGGTACATGTAAGTTTCCCTTTCTTCTAGTCTACATATTTTGTTACAATTTATCTGCAAATAAATATTTCTTAAAATTAAACTATACACTGGTGATCTAGAGATGTATACAGCTTTAGAACAGTTCAGCAGCATCGACACTATTTAACTGTTATCTACTTTTTAAAAATTTTATGACCAGTTCATTATAAATAGTAACAACTTATTCTGTTCGTTAAGACAGACTTCGTCATTACCTTTTCTTGCATACAAAATTGTCTCTTTCTGTGGTATAAGTAAAGTAAAGTGTTTGTTTATTGTAGTTTTACCCCTCGCGATTAAGGGCCAGCCAGTTTTGACTTATGAGACACCTTTCTAATGATGAACATCTTTACTCCCGATTCCTATCCGATATGCCGGGCGCTTGGCAGGAAGGCAATCGGTACCCCTTGATTTAACTAGCTGCTGGGTAGGCAACCGGCCATATCAGAACAAGCCCTGTGTAGGACTCGAACCTTCGACCTCCCGCTCCGTATATGTGAGATGTAAAGATACACTGGAAAATTAAGCTTGGTAAGGAGTGCATTTCCTGATTTTGATCAGGAACATTTACTTGATCACCATTAGTGTATGTATTTGGCATTTTGACTCAACTACATTTCTGTTACTGAGTTTGGAATTGGCATGTAGACGCTAGCTTGTGAATGTGTATTCCTCTTGATATAAAATATAAAGACAACATACTGTCTTTATTTTGTTACCAAAAAATAGATTTAATTGGTGTGATATGATGGACACGCGATACAACTCACTAAATATAGCGTACATAGTTGCATATGAATTCAATTTGAAAACTTCTGGTAATCGCTTCCTGTGATCCTGTGACAAATAATGTCGATTGAACGTTACCCTTGAACGTTGAACTTTGACATTGTACCACCCCTATATCAAATCGACAGTTCGCTATATACGGCATTATAACTTGTCCTCGGACTATGTTAATTCTACGAATTATGACGTCATCCATGCCTTGTGACCATGCTCTGCCCTATACGGTTACAATATACATACCAAGTCTTACACTGCTATACAGGAAGGGTTTTAAACTTATTCGTTTAGATTAAAGTTTGAAGTTTACACTGTTGCAAAGTTTATTTATGATCATAAAATATCGAACGAATTGAAATATAATTGGCAAATAATTGGTTTGCGTATAGGGTAGAAACTGTGTTATTGTATGACCATAAAATCTTAGTTGAGATCGATAGTGGGCAAAATGATCGCTGGAGTTGTTTTTTTTCCATTCAAAAACTTTATCTTTCATACGAACTTTCATAGTGTGTATTACCATAAGGTCCGAGCAGAAACCAAAAATGGACCAGAATGGACCACAAACGAGTAATTGCCGATGTGCAAGATAGATTTTTAGCACCATAGAGACAATTTTCATCAAGGCTTTACCAACCATGCAAAATGTACATGCACAATTGGTCACTTTAATGACTTTGATAATTAAAGATGGAGACCTAAATTAGCTCAATTAGTTGAGAACTGATAAACTGGGATTTTAAGCAATTGCAAATCTTGCACGCAATTAACTGTACACGCAACTATAATGGATTCAGAGCCTGTGTGTATCACCACTACATAGTTAATAATAAAAAACGGTCCAAACTTGAACTTTGCACATATAAGGCTATTATCTTTTCATACTGCAGCATAACAGCTATCCCTCTAAAACACCTGTGAAAATTTCAAAATCTACTGTTTCTAAATTTGTCAGAACTAACATTCAAATGGTCGAGAACATTGTACAATAAGTTTAACCTCCTTGCCACCAAAGCCACGCCTAGATTGCACATCCCACGGTTTGATGCAAGTAATCAAACCGGCCAAAACATACACTGTGCGTACACGTGTATTCGTTAGATTTCTTAATGTTATAACCTGCCACAACAGTAAAGTCATTGTCTTTACCATTTCCAATGCAAGTCATCATGACCCTCGTGTTACAAAAATAATTTGCGAAAGAAAACTAGGTATGCCAAAAAAAAGGAAACATTAGCACCTCCGCACATTCGGGTTGTAAACAATATTACGTTTTACCTGGACATGTTTCCTCTGAATTCTAAATTCCAAGACCTTAAAAACCTTAGAGAAATTCCATTACCAAACTAGTATGCACAACCATGTTTCAGGCATCACAGTCTTAACAAATCCATTTGTTCTAGTACACACATACCCTATATATTTAACTTTCTGCCAGTTCGGGATGTTAATTTAATATACGCCATCTTAATTGACAAATAAACACGCTTCAACGTGTTGTATAAAAGACTCGCATTCATTGACATTTGGAAAATCTCTAATTCTTAATGACAGTTCCTGCAGACGGTCCTTTATTATATCAACGCCTATTGATGGCTGTTGATTTTTATTTTATTAATGTGACTTCCCTTATTCATCGCGAATATTCACTACTGAAGACAAAAGCCCAACTGAATGAAGTGACCTTTGTAACGGAACGGTTCTTGATGCATCAGTATTACCTTAAAAATACATTAGCAGTGCTTTCTCTTGATCATTGATAATTCTCTTGATCATATATATATATATATAGATACAACCTTAAGACCAGCGTTCCTACATTTGCCACATGTGTCCTACATGATTATGTTCCGGATAATGGTACATTTTCTTGGTAAGTACGAAGTTTATTGGATGTTGTCATTATGTAATTTTAACTAGCTTATGCCATGGCGGTTCGTCCGTCGTTCGTGCGTGCGTCCGACCTTGCTTGTGTCCGTTAACCTTTTATTCAAAAGACATCTCCTATGAAACCGTTGGGCCGACTTTGAGGAAACTTCACAACAGAAATGTTCCTTGGGTGGTCCTCGTCCAAGATTGCGCAAATGATTCCCACCACCTGCACAAGATCGCCGAATGACTTCAAAATAGTTTTACAGACATGTTCAATAGGTAGATCAATACCAAATTACTCTTAATTATTTTGATTCGTTAGAAAAACACGGCCGCCAGATGGTGGGGCCTTTTTCCTTATCTAGCATATTAAGATATTTCCTTGTGACACTCGTTATTTAATAAGTTATTGGAGCGATACAGGCACTCGTGTGCCTCTTGTTTGTAAGCTGATTGATATGTTTTGGCATTATATGAAACCTAGTGATACATAATTCATAAGATTGAAACGTAAAACAATAATTTCATTTCAAATCGTATATTGAAATGCAACTTTACGTCGATGCAGTATTGTGCTGTGTAGACGCGTGTTCATTTGTCACATGTAATGGGCATGGACTATTGCTAATTCAGACAGTTTGGCATGCCTTTAAACCGGTTCATACCCCTAATGCTTTGCATTGACCGTTTCAAGGCGGGATCTCCAGTTTTAATCATTTTTGTTTTGTGTTTAGTTGTAAGTATTGTCCTGTATTGTATAGGCAATTGGTCATTTGCCTTAAATAAAGGACGAGCGGATGATAATAATGGTTGCCCTCCTAATGTTGTCTCTGCAGTTTCATTATTCCTATATTTAACAACTGTTGTATGCACGTATTTTAACACATTTGCGGTAGCCATTAAGTGCCGACCAATGAATGTAATTACCAATATTTATTTCTATAAAAGCATGTCATTACTACATGCATATGTATTGTTTGATGTTACTACATTAAGGCTTAGTACACTTAACAAATGAAATGGCCCGAGATGAAAGAAGTATGCTTAAGCAAAAAAAAGAAAACGAAAGAAAATACAATGTCTTCTCATAATTACAAACTACAAAGGTTGTTGATGAGAATATAACTCGAACCGAAATGGTATCCGTTTAAAAGTATCTTGTCATGTAACTAGCACAAGTTTTGCCGAGGCTGCTAAAGGTTAAATATTTCAAGAGCAAACACTCGTGTAGTAGCTGTAAATATTATTAATAGTATTGAATATGTTTTGATATGATTACTTATGTATAATATTATAACAGATGTAACAAAAAATGAACCTTTTAAATAGATAAAAATACAAATGTATAGCCCACATGTTTGGTCTGTACTAGATTGTTAAAATACAGACAATATATACAATGTATATAACATAAAATGCAGATACAAATATCATAAGTACAAATCCAAAAGCAAAAATAATATATTGTAAAGAAATAAACAAACGGAAGATCAAATTATCAACACAATTATTACTGGTAAATTATTTATAAATACTTTTAAAATGTATAATTATAAATATATTTCATCCGTACAGTTGCAACAAAGAAAAACGAATGACATGAAGCGCGATTTGATGACTATTCCTGGTCAAGTTTAAATTTGCATATGCATTGTATGAAAGATAATCATGCAAATTTGTGAACACAAACTGATTGCATGTTAAATAAGGACTAGTTGGCAAAAACTTAACGCAGATCTAATTAAAAGTAAAAGCTACTGATTAGTAGTCCATAAAATCATTGGTAACATATGTTCTTCATGAACAAGCTAAAAACTTACATTTATATAATTTATGTTACTTTATTTGATAATCAATAAATGATGGTAACAATATTATAAAGTATCATTGCAACGCATGTTAGTTTATACAATGAATAATGAAACTGACATTGTTGACATTATTTAAAATTAGTGGAACATTTTAATTTTCAATGTTTGATGTCAATACGTGGATGTTTTTTATCCTTCGTTGGTAGCTTGCTAGGTGCATTTCTGAATGACAAGTACACTTTCAGTTAAATCTCGTTAATTTGTAAATCGTATACAGTAGGCATGGTTTGCATTGCGTTGTCTCGTTAAAAGATATATAAAAATTATAAACAAGGTGCAGTTCCAGGTCGTGAAACTAACTGGCCTGCCAGCATGAAATTGTAAATTGCCCAGATGCTTGTCCAACAATTTCTTTTGCATTTACATAGACATCAAATTAATCGACTTTATACACCAGAATGGTCGAAGCCATTATTGTTCTATTGACCATAAGTCCTTCACGATATGCAGTTAATCACAGTGCTATTTGTGAAGGGTCAGTAATTTGTAATTGTAATCAAATTTAAGTATGCATTACTACTTCATTTTGTTTTTTAAGTAAACTTACTTATCGACGCTCCGTACGTGTGTTTATTAGACAACAACATCGCCAGATGTTACTATCTAAAGGTAAAGAAAACACGAACATCACTATATTATGTACGTGTACCGATCACCATGCCAATCGATGTCCCTGGCTCTCTGAAATATTATTCTTCAAATCATTAGAAATCTCATATGATAAAATGTTCTCTTGATGTTTGTTTTAATCTGGGTTCAAATGTATTTAGGTCATGATCAACCATACTTGTTGAAATCACTTAAGGTAACATTGACAAACACTCGCTGTTTTCAGTTTCCTTTGATGCTACGTAATTGGATCATAACTCAAGTGAATTATGTATTTTCTGAATAAATGACACTTCATTACATAAATAACTTACTCGCTTTGTTAGTTTAAACATATGTTATTTCCATCGTATAAGTATATTTTTCATCAACCACGGTACAAATGAACAAATACATCATACAAAGGAAAAAGGGTTGAACCAAATGTTCTTACAACATTACTGGCGGTTCGTCCCTAATTATATAGAATTACACAAACACACACATACGGTTGGTTGGTTGGTTAACATACTGAATAATAAATTAAGGAAATAAAGGTATTTTAACAAGCTGAATTATACAAACTTTTAGAATGCATAATAAAAATAGATCATGCTAATTAAAAACAAAGAAGAAACTTAAAGAACTTCAAAGTAATATCCTGAACACATTTAAATATATGCCAAAAAAAATATTTATGTTGTATTGTCTTGTCAGTAATAAACCAGAATTGATAAACTGGTAATATAGTACGAATGATCACAAATTGGATTCTGTGTGTTTGAAGCGTTTTGTCGTCTGTATGTATTTATGGACTGCTGTAAATATAGTTATATTGTCATCAGAACGTAATTCAGGATTGCCATAAAGAAGCAGGTCGCAGTTAAGTATGGGAAATGCGTGTAACTCTTGGAATAATTGTAGTCGTTGGTTTCTGATAAAAGGACAATTAAAAAAGTAATGATTGGCATCTTCTGAAATATAGCCGCATGCACATTTTGGTGATGTTAACAGATGGTTTTGATATAAATAAAAATTCAAATGGCTACAATTATTTCTGAGTCGTGCGTGCATAACTGATTCAAACCTTTTCCCAATAAGGTAATAATCGGGAACTTTATTACATTTGATTAACAAGTTTTGTATAGAACTTTTGAATTTAGATAGAGAGTCAATGTTACGTAAATCTATATGCAGTTTATTCCATAGATCAATAGCAGAGGGAATAAAAGACTGTGAGTAAAGTTGAGTTAATATAATCTGAGGAATTCCTTAAGTTGTACGAGGACACTGGATTTACAGTATTAGATAAGAGTTTTCTGAGAAAATCAGGACAATCGTTATAATGCATTTTGTGTGTCGTGACAAGTTTGATATAACGCCTTCGATCTTCTAAACTTAACCAGTTAATTTCCGTATTCAATTCTCTTAATGAAACCGATCTAGTTAGGCCAGAAACTATTCTTGCAGCTTCATTTTGAATTTTATCTAATGTTTGCTTTTCATGTAAGCTGCAACCTTCCCAAACCACGCAAGAGTATTCTAATATTGGTCTTAAATAGGAAATATATAAATGATTAAGGGTTTTTTCTGGATACTGCGAATTTAAGTCTTCTGACATTACCTAAGATTTTTGAAGCAGTAGTCGTAATATTTTTTATGTGAGCGTGCCATTTACCATCATCGCTAAAAGTAATTCCAAGGTGTTTATGTGTCTGTACAAATTTGATGGGGGTGTTTTCAAATAGCAAACATGGATTATTAATATGGGGTTGTAATGAAACTAAAATGGCCTCAGTTTTATTTGGGTTTAAGTCCACTAACCAGGTTTTGGACCATTGACTAATTAAAGAAAGGTCGTGGTTCAGAATGCCTTCTAAGTCACTTAACGTGGACGTGCTTGAGACGTGTCATCAGCAAATAGTCGTGTAGTGCTTAAAAGATTTTCAACTATATCGTTCACGTATGTGAGAAAAAACAATGGTCCTAAAACAGAGCCTTGTGGTACACCAGCTTTTATTATTAGTTCATCGGATAAAGCTGATCCTACGAAATCCCTTTGTGTTCGATTCGATAAGCAATTTTTTATGCAGGCTAACACATTGCCACAAAAAACCAAACTGGTGTAACTTGAATATGAGACCACAGTGCCACACCCTATCAAAAGCTTTTGAAACATCGCAAAACACAATACAAGTGAATTGTTTGTCATCGATAGAACGAGATATTTGATCAAAGATGTCGATTAGTTAGGCAACAGTTGAATGTCCTGTTAAAAATCCTGACTGTTTTTAATAAATCAATTTATTTGATACGAGATGATTATTAAGGTGCTTATACACAACTCTTTCCATTAGTTTGCAAACGCAACTTAACAGGGAAATTGGTCTGTAATTTGAAGTCAGATTAGCATCGCCCCTTTTAAGAAGAGGCATTACAGTAGCTGATTTCCAGACTGTGGAAAACTGACATTCGCTGAGCGACTTATTGAATAATAAACACAAAGGTTTAGAAATAGTATCACATGTGCGCTTAAAGCCTCATTTAAGGTTAAAATTGTCAAATTTATATTAAACAAAACATGTCTGGTAAAATTGTATTATTGTATGTGTTAGCTTCTATTATACCCAACGTCAGGAAACTATTTGATTTTTGAATACCGTTTAAAATAAAAACACCGATCCTCCAAGTAAACGTTTTATAAACACTTGCTTTGTTTATTTGCTAGTGTTGTGATTTTCACAAGTTCCATGCTTTTCACGAATAACTGTTTTGCTAACAGTAGTGTCATTTGTCATAAACTAGACAAGTCATTTTGTGGGCCGTCTCTAAAACGTTTTGTACAGTATTTGAAGTTTAAAATATATAATACATGCAACAATTTACGAACAAAAAATCACTTGGTAAGTTTCTGACCACTATAATAAATAAATTTGCATAGAAAAACCAAGTTGCTTTGTGTATGGTTACCTTTGCTTTGTCAATGTGTTGTACCAATGTCTTGATTCAATTCTGATACTAGTATAGGTTTACTATACGACCCTCGAAATTGAAACACTCCACAGTAACAGGATTTTCCCATGCAAAATTAATGCATAGGATTTGCATTCCTTTTATGGGAAACTAGAACACCAACTGTCCTTCAATGTAAACAATCAAGTGGAAATAAAACCAGTCAAATTTCATTTATTTTAAGAAAATGTAAACTAGTGTTTGGTCATAATGTTTTATTTTATGTGTTGATTAAATCTTAGTTAAATATTGGTGGTTGTCTTAACTTGCAGCACCTTGTGTGTGCCTTTAAGTACTAGGTGACTAATTAAATCAGAACCTACTGCTTTTTTAGATACAAGTGTTTTTATAATAAATTTAATTTCCGATTCTTTAATAGAAAGATGGTCAAGTTTTGTATTTGAAAGTTCACGAAAAACAGGCAGATTGACAGATGTGTCATCTAGACTAGAAACTGAAGTAAAATAATTGTTAAGACAGTTGGCTTTATCACAATCAGTCATATAAAACTCCTCAATCCCATTGTTATCGACATATTTAGCGGTGGGATAGTTTCAGAGTAAGTTTTAGACTTCATAAATTGTTTAATTAATCGCTTTGTTGAATTTGTTAAACAAAAAAGCTTCATTAAGTAGCTACACTAACTTTTAAATTTCATCGTCCAGTCATCACATTTTTTATTAACAAAAGCACGTAAAGAATAGAAAGATATTATAATATATAAAAGTATTTTTTTAAATGAAGAACATACATAAGGTGCAATATTTTGGAACAACAGCAATAGTCTTACTGTATTTTTTTTTCAAGTGATTAAGTACATGCTTTTGTATTAACAATGTAACGTAATCAGAATATCGATATATACTAAGCAAAGACATACATTACACTGAAAGCTTTTTCATACACGTACTAAATGTAAAACAGAAGGTTCACACATTGTAAATTACGCGTAACCGAATTACTCGGGAAGTTCATGACACTCCCTACGGATGTTCATTGGAATTTAATGAAAACATTAACGGCGGTGTGGACGGCTATGTTTTCATTCCTATTTGTAAAAGGTGCTACAAAATCTGTTTGCACAGCGAAAACAGTCATAGTTGAAGCGTCTTGCTGCACTGCGTCATGGTCACCTTGGGGAGGCCATGTCTGGACGGTGCGAATGTTTCAAACTCTGGTTAATGGTGTGCGTGGTATACAAACCCTTGTGGTACACAATCCACATATTCCGTTTTAAGTAAGCAATGTTTGAGAGATCTGTAGAAAGTTTTATCGATGGATCGTTGGCCGATACAGCCATATTCTTCTGAGTATTGTATTAACACAACTTACTACTCCTTTATTCCTGTGGTATCATTTATTTTATAGTTGTGAATTAGTCAATGCAAAAAATTCGCAATATTATCTAGAATGCTTACATATTTTAATTGTTTTGTCAGCTAAACCTTCTTTTATTCTACTTTTTAAAACAGTGAAGCTAACTCGAGGTTTAAGGTTTAATGTCTGGTATACCAATACAATAATACTTCAATATTAATTTAATAATTTCACATTATGCAATGCTGCTCTAAATGTAGATTTTATTAAGCGTTATATATGGTTCAATGCAAGCTATGCAAAGTTTTACAAACATCCAAACAAGTTAAGGGCCGGTTAGCCGTCGTTATGTTTTGTTTTTAATGTGCATATTGTATAGGCGTTCTGAACGTAAAATTGATTAGGATCTGATGAACCGGATACAAATGGCTGAACACATTTATCCATCAACGGTTACAACGCAAAGTTAGGTTATTAGATCTTCATTTAATTGAATGGCGCACATCATCATATTCGATTTTAATTTACATATCAATTCTCTGTTGTTATATAGAAGCTTTTTTCTTTGCTTTTGCCTAACTCAAAACATGTTTTTGTAATGCACGGCGGTCGTTCGGAACTGCACAATATGAGCAGTATGAAAATAAACGTATATGATTACTACATGTTAGTGCATTGAAAGTGTTACATTTAATTCAGGATGTAAAATCCTAAATGTTTCTATTGTCCACTTCACTTCGTATGTCACCACCGCAGAATCTCACCCAAATGAGGTGGCCCATGAGTCTCCTGAACTATAAAATAAGACAAACTGACATTTCAACACGTGTTTGAAGGGCTAAAAAGTAGTAGAATATATTTTTATAGGAATGTTGTATGTTGAACTTAATAAAGGTATTTTAAAGGCAAATAGTAAGATATAGTAAATATTCCAATACTCGGAAAGTATCTACTCAGTATTGCATGGAATAACTTGTTTTCCAAATTATTTGTTCACAGACTGGTGCAACGTCTTCTTTTGACGATGTTTATTGATTAATGACAATTACTGCAGATGGTCCTTGGCCACATCAACGCCTATTAATGGTGCCGTTGTTTATTATGTTAATGTGACCTCAACATTTCATTACGAGTATTCACTGCTTAAGTCTCGAAACCTCACTAAATAAACTGAACTTTGTAACGGAACTGTCCTTGTGGCATCGGTGTTACCTTGAAAACAAATTAGGTGAGTGTTACTCTGAGGTATATATTCTAAATGTAAAGATAACAATAGGACTCCGAGGATTCTAAAAGTAAAGATAACAACAAATTTGCCTCGCGAATGTCGTTCTGTGTGCTTTACTTTTATTTTAGGTAAAGGTACAGTTTGTTTGGAAAGGACAAAACTGTTGGATGATCTAATTTGTACGGTATGTATTCTGAATGAAATGATATTGAAGTATAATTCACTGAAATGTTGCAATTGTCCTAATTACGAAATAAATTTTCTCTTTTTCTCAAGATGATTGCATGGACTTTATGCGTTAAGGTATGTATACATATCCATGTTACGGTCTTAAAACGAAGTGGTAACATCTCCGATAAAATAGCCAAACAATTGTACCCTTTCCGTGACGGTACAATGTACCTGTCCCTCGCCGTTAGAAATCATTCCTGAGAACTACAGGTAGGGAGGTCATTTTCTTGTCGATTTTTAACTTACTGTCGCTAAAATGTGAGATATTTTGGTTCCACGAAACATAGTAGACATAGTACTGCTTATATCACACCATGAAATGCTCTGTTTCCTAGAAATACTAACAACTGATGTTAAAGGTACTATGTCAACGAAAAATTTGTATCTATTGCACTATAAATTATATTAGATTATAGAAATGTACTTTGCTAAGACATGTACATTAAATAGAGAATACATGATTTGATTTACGAGTATATTGAGATATTTGATAACAAGAAATCAGTCAAAATGTTTGAAAAATAAAAACCCAAGCGGGTATCGAACTCACGACTTAGGAGAGTTATATGAAGAAATGACAGTAGACAGCGCTTTAACCAACTGCGCTATTCTGCTTTGTAAGGGAATATGCGTAAACTGTCGTTATACAAAATACTCAAAACTCTGACGTCAAATTGTAAACATGAAATGGACCAAACAAACAAGACCCAAATTATTAACTGATTTTTATCTCTGAAAGCGAAAACTCTTTTCCCATTCTAAATACCTGCTGTTAATTGTTACAATATGCTAGGTTTAATGTCTTCATTTCAGATTTTTTAAAGAAATTACCCCGGTAAGTACCTTTTCGTTGACATAGTCCCTTTAACTTTGGCTAACATTTATTAACTTCAGCAATATTTTCTCCGTTTTTATCCCTTTGTTTCAAAGGGCATCTAAAACGTTAGGACGTTAGCTTTGTGTAAAATGATGTGATGCATATGGCGGCACATGTACCTATAACTTACGAAGACAAATGGTGTAAATATCACTTTTTGCAGCGTTGCAGAACCGTAACGTACCTGTAACCTGTATTGATGTCTGTTATACTTGATACTGTAAACGGTTTTCACATACTAATTATTATAGACAGTATTTACCATTTTTGGCTATTTACAATACGGCAATACACTAAACATGCATTTGCAGAAAACAGAACACATATATGAACTCATGTCAATTTTCATTTATAAAAGGAAACTGTTGCAGAGGCATTGCAAGTGTAAAAACGTCAACATGCAATATGCCTTTTAGACATTTACGGTAATCACTTAGCTGTTGACAAAGCAATAATTTAAACAAAAGTTTTCATTCTTTGTAATTTTAAGAGCATAACTAATTTAAATGGTCTCATTCTTCCTTACATGTAATTTAAAGCGCCGTTCTGTGTACGCTTGTCATTGCCATATTTATTGTTTGATGTTTTTACATGAAGTCCTCATACACAAAATTCAGGTGAAATAGCCCATGCTGATGACTATGTTGCTAGCACGAAGGAAAATACTCTGTCCTGTAAAATTCCAAACTACAAAATATAATGTGGTTAAGGAACAAATTAATACAGCACGAAACGGTGTACGTTTATTAAGTCATGGAACTAGGACACGTTATAAAATAGTAATCAAACAAGCATGGAGTTCGCTAACAGTGTATTTGACTTAGGTCAAAAACCATTTTCAAGATAAAAATATGTCAGAGATCAAATGAATATCAAGTACAATTTAAGCGAAATCTCGCCTATCTGTACATCAAATGGGCACATATTCAATGTCTTACCCAGGCAACTGTCATAGGCGTTAAACTAATACGATTGCTTAATAGGTTTCTCAGATGCTTTGAAAATATTTATCCAATCAATTAGTTTACACGACAATTAAATTGAACGTCATAATGTTCGATACCATAATATTTTTCATGACCTGTAAGTCCTGCAATTTGTGATATTACCTACTACGTAATTTGTGAACAGTCAGTAACATTAATGTCATTGGTAGCACATTATTACATGTATATTTAAGAAAACTTATTGTGTTTAAGTATATATATTTACTAACAAACAACACTACGTACGTGTGTTTATTACACAACACCAATGTCATTAACCCTACGTTTATAAAACATCATCGCAGGTATTTCATATACGTGGGCTGATCCATGATGCCCAAGATTAGCTAATGATGCTCTGAAATCGTATTCTTCAACTCATTAGAAACCTGACATGATTATTTGTTCTCCGATTATGTCAGCCTCCTATTATTTATTTGGTTCAAGCGTAATAAAGTCACGATGTGACAACTAAGTTTGTTTAACGGTATTATGAAATAGGTGACAAACACGACTGTTTTCATTTTTCTTTTAGGCTGGATATTTAGTTTTGAATCAAATGAACGTGCGTGAACAAAATACACGACATTATATAATCAACTTGATTAGCGTGTTGTATTTACTCTAACTTTTTGCTTCAGTGAATAGCTACAATACATCTATTGCTGAGTCATGTGGTATTTATTTACGTAGGCACGTAAAGCATAATCATATTTTTTTAGGACATGTTGCGCTCTTTTCAATATTCTAATTTATTAGTTTTGAGAAAAAAAAAAGAAACGACAGAAGATACAATGTAGCTAGTTTATGTTATTAAAAACATATTTACATTACATTATTTTGACCGTTTTATCGTATTCTTCAAATGATTATTATTTGCTTGTTTTCTAATTTACAATTACACCTAATACAACGTTTGCTATACTATCTCCTTAAGTGAATAATCAATGAATAAATACAATAAGCAACAAAACATGAACTTGCACTTAACGACAATTGATAATTGACAATTGATAATTGGCAGGAAGGCCACGTCTTTACAAGGGCCGCGAATTAATGGTTTATAGGAGGCGCGAATATGACGCATTGTATCCACAAAGAACAAAACTGGGCCATGTTGTGATAACGGTTTCACAGTTTGCACAAGGCGTACATTGTTGTTTATTGTCTTTAAGTGACATCTATACGGTTATCTTGTTTACAGTAAATTACAATTACTCTCTAAGTAAACCAATCAAAATGAATCCATCATCAGCCAATAAATGTCTTTGACAAAATTAGCATGATCTGGTCAATCTTAATATACGTCACTTGTAAATTATTCTCCATTATATCAACACCGTAAATTATATCCATTGAAGGGTCATTATCTGATCACAACACACGAATCAAACTCCTGGAATACAAATCTATTGACATTGAGGCAAGGAGTCGAAGGAACAATCTTATATTTGGCGGGATCAGCGAACAGAGAGATGAAACTGCCACAATGTCATAGCCCAGTTCCTGGCTGAACAGCTGCAGCTAACCACTTGTCCTCATATCCAGCGAGCACACCGTCTTGGAAGATTTTCTAAGGGTGCCACCAGAGGTATTATTGTGAACTTTCTGGACTATCAAAACACAGTTAATGTCCTCTCACGTGCAAACCGGCTAAGAGGGTCTCATTTTAGCATCAACAGAGACTATCCAAAGGAAATAACTCAAGCACGGAAAGCAATTTGGCCAAAATACAAGAAACTTCGCGAAAGTTATCCACGCAGCAAAATATCCATAGTCTTCCCTGCAAAACTTGTTGTAGACGGCCAGGTAGTCGACGACATATTCCCTGACTGGAACGCGGTCCTCCAGGGCAACAGAGTCTCTGCTAACTCACAAGCCTTCCAATCCAAGCAGGCACACTCCGAACCACCTTCCCACATCAGGAACCTAAACGTTAATCCTCTGTCATCCCCAGAAACACAACAGTGCTCAACACTCCTGATTCACCAGCCCAGAACGCTGAGCACATATCTAGGCGAACACAGTCCGTATCCCCTCATCCTTCGAGGGCAAACACTCGTAAACATCCGCCGGTATCTCCTAGGACTCCCCTGAGCACACAGTTCTCGGTGCAGGGGATACAACGTCCACGGGACACCTCTCGTACTGCTGAGTCTGTACAAAACCGGAATACTCCACAGACGCCAAATTTGAACAGGGCTCCAGACGCCAGCAGCCATTCCCACTAGGCCAGAGGGGGGGGGGGGTCGAATCATTCTCTAATCTGGAAGAGAAAAACATAAAATTAGGAACTTTAAACGTTAGTGGACTCAAGAAAAGACTGAATTACCCAGAATTCATTGAACTCATTAGTAATCTCGGAAACCCACACTGATGAACACGATATTGTTAAAATAAATAACTATGAATATTTAGCCAAACACAGAGAACAAGAGTATACGCGTAAATCTGGTGGCATTGGTATATTTGTTAAAGACCAACTTACTTCCTCAGTTAAAGTCCTACAATCAAACTCTGAATATGTACTATGGATATCCATTTGCAAATCATTAGCGAAACTTGATGAAAATATTATAATAGGAGCTGTATATGTTCCACCCGAAAACTCCAAATTTTTCAACGATGACGAGTTTATGGCCTTTGAAAATGAAATCTCTCAAAAATGTAATGAACATAAATATGTATTTCTTGCAGGAGATTTCAATAGCAGAGTTGGAAGCATGAAAGATTACATAACTACAGATCCCCATTTAAATGACATTTTCGATATCGATGATGATATACAGAACCAACTTGACAAATAGAAAACCCGTGAACAGTTATCTATCCCACTTATTCGTACTTCTAAAGACCACCGAACAAATACCCATGGATTCCGACTTATTGATTTATGCAAACATAACAACATTTTTATCCTCAATGGAAGACTATCATCAGGTAATGATTGTGATATCTTAACTTGCAGAAATAAATCTACAATTGATTATGTAATTGCTTCATCTGATTGCTTTTACTTTCTCTCAGATTTTCATATCATTGAAACAGATTCACTGTTCTCAGATGGTCATAATGCCCTCACTTGGTCCATAAACATACCGCACAGAAAATGCTCCAATATTTCCACCAAAAATGTAACTGACATTAATCAGAAGCCAAAATGGAATCCTGACTTGTCCAACCAATTTGTTAACAATATTAACCGTAACATAATAGACCAAATACTCTTGCAAATGAACACTTACCCACAATCACAGCAGACAATTGAGCACATAACCGATCAACTCCAATCAGTATTCAATCAAGCTTCCACCAGCACATACCCTGAAAATAAAAAAACGATTTCATCATAATAGACCAGAAAACAATAAACCATGGTTTGGTCCTCAATGTTCTAAAGCACGAAAAAATTATCATACTGCCAAAAATGACTATACAAAAAACAAAACTATAGACAAAAAACATAGAATGATCAATGCCAGTAAGCAATATAAACGCACCATGAACTACCACATTAATGCCAGCAAGCATAACATGTCAAATAAACTTCGTTCCATGTCCGACACAAATCCTAAACAGTACTGGTCCTTTATAAATTAACTTAAACCAAAAACTAAAGTTAAAACTAGACCAACATTAGATGCATTTCATGATCACTTCAAAGAAATTAATACCAGAACAATCAATGACAATCGCTTCAATGACACGAACTCCCATCTACAAAATGACACAAGCAACAGGCTTAATACCCCAATTACTGAAAAAGAAATAGAAAAATGTATCACAAAGCTTAAAAATTCCAAAACACCTAGCCCATTTGACAATATTTTAAATGAGTATATCCAGTCCACTAAACATCTACTTATGCCTGTTTACCGTAAACTATATAACTGTGTACTGGAAACAGTGTTCATTCCACAAAGCTGGCTCAATGGAATAATCATACCTATATTTAAAAACAAAGGTGACCCTAAAAATCCTAATAACTACCGACCAATTACTATCCTCAGTTGTCTAGGTAAACTTTTTACTTCCATACTCAATGAAAGATTAAACAAATTCCTTAATGAAAATAATATTTTAGATGAAAATCAAGCTGGCTTTAGGAAAGGAACCTTGCTCTGACCATATTTTTACATTACATTCATTGATCGAAATACTGAAAAAAAGAAAACAAAAACTATTCTGCGCCTTCATTGATTTTTCACAAGCATTCGATAAGGTTTGGCGAATTGGCCTATGGCACAAACTTATTAAACAAAATATAAATGGCAAGTTTCTACATTTAATTCAAAACATGTACAACAATATCAAATCTAGTATCTCTATTAACGGCAATATTTCAGAACCCTTCGTATCAGAAATTGGCGTAAGACAAGGCAAAAATCTATCTCCAATTATTTTTTCCATCTTCTTAAATGACCTTCAAACACATATGCACCTCAATGGCTCAACTGGCATAGAACTAGCAAATCCCCTGGATTGGTCTCTTTGGCTAAAACTACTTATTCTACTTTATGCTGATGACACTGTGATTTTATCTGATTCAAAAATAGACTTCCAAAATAGTTTAAATATCTTCCATAAATACTGTGATAACTGGCATTTAAAAATAAACCTTAGCAAAACAAAAATTGTAATATTTGGTGCAAGACAACTACAAAACTTTCATTTCACATTAGAAGACAACCCTGTAAAATTTACTGACCGTTACCACTACCTAGGCATTACCCTTTCCAGCAATGGTTCTTTCCTCAATGCACGGAAACACTTAGCCGAGCAAGCAACAAAAGCAATGCACCTTCCATATACTAGAGCAAATAATGCAGAGCTACCTATTGATTTAATTCTTAAACTTTTCGACCACACTGTTTGACCAATTTTAATCTTTGGCTCAGAAATGTTTGGTTTTGAAAATGTAGATATCTTGGAGAAAGTCCATAATAACTTTCTTAGAAAAATTACGAATGCTCGGAAATCAACCCCAATGGCTTTTTTATATGGTGAACTGGGCAGATACCCTACAGCAATTAACATCAAAAGTCGCATGATCTCATTTTGGAATAGAATTTTAATAGGCAAAGATCAGAAATTATCTATCCAAATCTATAAATACATGATGAACTTGCCAAACTCAAATGTTAAATGGGCCAATAAAATTAAAGAAATCCTCACCTCAGTAAACTTAAGTAACTTATGGGATAACCAATTCCTAACAACCCCAAATAATATTTACCGCTTAGTCAAAGCCAAATTATTAACCCAATTCAAAACCCAATGGCACACTCAACTACAGCAAACACATAAGGGACAAATATATACCAGTTTCAAACAAACTCCATCTTTTGAAGACTACTTTATAAAACTTACAAAAACTGAATATACATACCTCTTTAAATTTAGAACTGCATATCACTGGTTCCCAGTTGAAACCGGTCGATACGATGGAACCCCATTTGAGGAAAGAATATGCAGACTTTCTAACTCTGGTCAAGTTGGCTCCGAACATCGCTATCTACTAAACTGCGATTTCTTTAAATCTGACAGAGAACAATTCTTAGGACATGATCTTTATGATGCTACTCTTATTACAATCCTAACATCTAATTCCTTACAACTATTACAGAATACAAGCAAATTTATTCGCTTCATATTCAGTAAGTTAAGCGATAGCAAGTTATCTACTTAACTGCCTGTATTTACCAATGCCACCAGCTATACACCAACTCTAATATTATAGTTTGTAACAATACTGTCTTTATTTCAATATATTTTTATTTTTAACAGCATAACATATTTACATATCATCTCAATATACGTGACCGTTTACGCTTGTGTAATCAATATATCAAAATATTTGTCTGGTCACAAATGTATATATTTTTGCATGTATATACTAATCACATTATTTACTTTAATTAGAAATATATGCATGTAAATATAAACTGTGCAATGTAAATAATAGCTTCATTCTGTATTTGTACCAAATGTTAACTGCATAATTATATGTCAATATTAACCTAAGATTGCTATATATGTATACTCATATAACCGAAATAATTGCAGCATTATATAAGAGTAGTACAAAATGGTACCACTCAAGTACACATGTTAACATTTTAAATATTTGTGCCTGCTATATTGATATAAATATTTCAATTAACGCAATGGAAACAATTGTTGCACACTAAATGAGCACAACTGATACCTATATTTTACCTACAATCTTGTTACTTTATCCTAATTAATCTAGCAGTACTAGTACATACATTAATAATTATACTTTTGTTACTTTCATTTAAACTTATCCAGCACACAAATTATAATTTGCTCTTGCCCCATCAGTCATTTAATGTTAACCCCTCAGATAACGGCATTCTCCATTGTAATCCTGCAATGCAAAGCTGATTAGAGTAATTACCTCACATCTTGCCTTTGTGGTCAACATCGACCTCGCGTGCAGGTGCACTCAAGCGTAAATCACGACAAAAATAACTGTTGTTGATTGAAACCGTTACAAAGCTCCAACACCATAAACGCTAACGCAAACAGTCTTTCGCAACAAAATGTCTTTGCAGTATTGATAATGAATTAAATTTCTGACGCAAAATATAAACCTTTTAAAACGCGTAGTCGTTTCAATTTCTCAATCCGAAACGCCGTGTGCAAAAGAAAATACATCACCGCACAACTATGATCACAAACCACTAATTATTTTTACCAGTGCTAGTATTAAAATGCTCTTATAGAACTGTACTATTATTTGTTTCTTAAATGCCAAGATTACGATGATTATGATAACTTTGACGATTATCATTATTATGATTATTATGATTAGTATGATTATTTTGAATATGATATGATACGATAATGATTGTGATTTTGATAATTTCATTAAGATTTTGGTATTTTGATTTTGATTATAGATCTCATATTATTGCTATTATTATTATTATTATTATTATTATCATCATTATTATTATTATTATTATTATTATTATTATTATCATATGTTCCGGCTATGTATCTTATTATTTAAATACCCCACGTATACCATCTATACAATTGTGTTAATGTAAAAATTATCGGAAGTTACTAATTTACTAACGATTTTGCTTTGTTATATTGCCCTAATTGTATATGTTATATACTTGGGTGAAAATAAAAGTCTTGTTCTGTTCTACAAGAGTCTTGATTAATAAACAATGCCACCATCATGTGCTTGGAAGTACTTTACGCGGTCATTAGACAAAACCAAGGCAACGTGTAATATATGTAATGAGAAATTTGTGTACGGAACGATTAACAAATTAATTAACAATACATTTAACAATATCTTCGATTTCTTTATATTGCCTAACACTCACTAAGTTATATCGCTCATTTACCACTGAAACAAGGTAAAACAACTACGTACATGTAGTATACATATTACGGATAGGTAAATATTCGGACAGAGTGCCGTATATAGTAGTATTTACAAAACGAATATTCGAATATATTCGAATACCTAAAACGAATATTCGAATATTGATTTCAGTATTCGGTCCCATCCCTAGTTCCTACAGAAGGTACTTCGTTACATAAAAGCCTATTAATGGTTGTCGGTGTTTATCATATTAATGTGCCTTCCGTGCTCCATCACGACTATTCACTACTTCAGTCTCGAAACCCCACTGAGTTGACTGAACTTTGTAATGGAACTGCTCTTGTTGCATCTGCATTGCATTGAAAACAACTTTACGATGTTAATCAGGTTTATTAAATCTCGTAGGTAACCATTTTAGACATAAATTCGGCTCATGGGTATCATTATATGTCCTACATTTACAATCTGTTACATTCTGTACGAAGCGTATTTGATTATATAATTCTGAATGATATTATTTTGTATGCCGTGCGTAATAATGTACGATCGCCGATATAAATATATGCTTATAACAATGAAGTGATTGCATTGCAATGTTAATTTGATCGTTTGCAAAAAACGATAGTAACGGAATATCGGGAACAATGGTCTCATCAATTTAAAATTGCAGCATACACTTTGTTCCATATCTTTATTGGCCAGAGTAATATTATCAATAAACTAATATGTATTATTTTATTATGTTCTATGTATAGCAAATCATAGTCAGGTTGATCAAAAGATACTGAATAACTTATGTGGATACACGTTTCAGCCTTTCATCATAACTTAGTTGAATACAAGTTTATGTATGTATATTACATTCGTTCACATATGCTTGGTTGAATCCGCTTTCCATTCGTGTTCTTTTTGTTATTTGATATTTGAACAACCATATGACTTTAATAATTCTTGTCGATTGCAGAGATTTCAAGCGCCGTTCTCTGTAAGCGTTTATGCATACCTATTATTTACGGTACTTACGGTAATTAATAAGTATTATTATGTGAGGTAACTCATTGTTGAAAACGGGTACATTTTTAAAAAGCCGAATGAAATTTCAGTATTGCTACCGGTGATTTGCAAAAGCCTACAGTCCTATACGTTCTGGATGTTGGAAATTAAGAAACATGTCCGCGCATACATTAATCAAGTGACAATAAACTTGGTGATGCAAAAACTTCCTTTCGTTTAACAGTGCCATGATGTTAATCAAAATATATACACATTGAAACCTGATCCGTTTTTACTTTTACATGTCACCTAGTATAGTTAGTGTTTCTTATGTTCTTTTCTCGAATACACTTAAACATGGTTCTCCTTAAATAGCGAAAAATTGAGATCTAGCTAATAAAATTAAACAAGAATATTTTAAATCATGTTTGTTTAACTTACAGCAATGCATCTTACAAATCCTGTCAAGATATGTGTGTGCATCTACCTAGGTTTGATTTTTTTTTTAACATAATAACGCATCGATGAGGTCCGCACAACGCTAATACAAATCCCGAGTTTACGTCGTACTCTTATTGAATCTCAACATAATGTCCATGGTGTTGGATGCATTTGTTGAAGATTTCTAAAACTACGATATAATTGCATTTTTTTTGCATTTCACGTAAACGCTGCATTCGGATTGGATAATCCGCCTACGCGACCTGTCATTCATACCCTGATGAACCGGCTGCGTATGCAAATTGCCTCTGTACTATTATTGACCGTACTACTTTTTCATTCTCTATTTGCGAATAACGTCATTGTATTGTGCGAACGTTTACGATGTATACACCATCGTTCGGAATCTAAATGCCTGGTGTATAGGTTTCCGGTGTTCATGAAATTGTTAACGCATATTGAAAAACTTGAATAGTTTTTACCAGAAAGTCAACTTCTCAATGATCCACAGCGATTTAAAATTACAAGGGACAAGAAATGGCGTTCGATGAAAATGAAACCGAAACTAAAACGGGGATTCCTACGCCAAAGGCTACACGTCAGTTGCGGCCCTTAGACAGTTAAAAGAAAAGTTTATATCCACTTTTGGTTGTAATTATAATAATAATAATATTTTTCTTCATTTCATCGGTGTTTATGCAAATTAGGCGCAATTTTCCCGACAGTTCGTATACAGATGAAATGCAGAAAAATAATATTCAATTCTTAAATAGTGCCCAATTTTTGTCCGTCTATTTCTACTAGCCAGAATTCAATGAAACTTTATGGGAAGCTTCATAACCAAGAGATGTGCACTGAACCAGGACGTTCCGCTTCAATGTTGTTTTTTTTTACGTTGAAGATTGCTGAAATTAATATATAGTGCGCAATGCGTGTCTGGACTGTGTCTCCGCAACTACTGGCCAGAATTCAATGACAATTTATCGGAAGCTTCGTAAGCGAAACGGGGTTTGCATAGTAGCAGGACGTTCCGCTTCAAAGACTTTTGGAGTTATTGGCCTTTAAAAATTGCTAAAATTAGAGTATAGTGCACAATTCTTGTCCAGTCTGTTTCTCTCCATTGTCGAAAGCCACTGTATATACTCCGTTACCACTATATTATATACCGTGGGAGAATTGGCTATCAAAAGTTCGTTTTCATTAATATTGATGAGCCACCTGCTGACATATGAAATTACAATGAAATGTTAAGTTACGTTGTATTCTCCTTGCATGAAGTCTGGAAAACAATTATCAGTAGACTGGTAACTAAGTCATTGAGTTTACACCGCTCAAAAACCGACCACGTGCAGAATAACGGTAAATATGATAAAAGCGAACGCCGCCTACATGCGACTGTTTTAATACATGTAACGCGTCGTTTCGATTGATTGAATTTTTCTTGCAGACTTGGACACGGAACCAATAAGATGTCTCATTATTCATTCATGAGTACGCAATTGTGTTAGCCTAATCGCCCACGGTCGTTTAGCGAACGTGGGTTCAGACGATGGTTTCTCTCATCATATGCTGTGTGAAATTCAGTGATACTTGTTTGTATGATATGTTTGTTTCATGCTCAAATGCAGTTTTGGCAACATATTTGTACCTGGAGTTCGAGTGTTTTATAGTTATTTTAATATCTCTGTCGTTTTCACTGCATACCCAGTACTTGGCAAAGCGCATTGATAAGCATCCATTTCTCTGATATCCTTGTCTATTTTCTGTTCAGGCGTCAATTGCAAATAGTACTTTGTACAACTCTGTAGTTGTTTCACTTCACAGATACTTGTGATTTAAAATAGAAACAACTACATGGATTCTTAATAACACAGTTATTGCAAAATTAAAAGGAAGCTTGTTTAAGAAACGTATTTAAGATTATTTTATACATAGCTGTCATGTGGCATACGGAAGCAGTAACTTGTCGTTTAATTGCGCTTACATGCTTAATTTCCTTCTTCTGTGTATTTTTTTATAACATGCAATAATTAGGATTGAAAAACTTATGAGAAACTGGCAGATATCCGTTATCGGTATTGTGTAAGGAAAGATCTCTGAAATATTACATAAAATTAATGAATAATCAAGACTCTATTATGTATAGTACGTTTGCTACCCAACGAAACTTAAATACATTTTGCTTGTTTAAAGCAAGTAAATCTTATCTTGAAATTCTTGGACATGGTGACGTATTTGTAAATCTTAATGTTAACATCAATACTCTTGCTATTCTTAGACAACGAATTCATGACCAATTTCAACAAACATCGTTAGAATCCATTTCTAATATGCCTAAATTATTATATTATTGCAAATTTAAATGTGAATTTGAATACGAACACTATTTAGATTATGTATCGCATGATAAATCTAGAATATCTCTAACACCATTACGTCTGAGCTCACATAACTTACAAATTGAAACTGGCAGATATACAAATACAGAAGGGAATAATAGTGTGTGTAGATTGTGTTCAACAAACGTTGTTGAATCCGAATACCATTTTTTATTTTGCTGTAATGTTTTTACAAACACAAGAAAACGATTTCTAGGTAATACTTCATGGCCTTCTATAAATATGTTTATTTATTTCATGTCATCTAAGTCGACACGAAACATTAGATATATTGCTAAGTACAGTTATAATGCAATGCTTTTACGTCATGAATTGCTCTCTTAACTATATTTTGATATGCTCTGTATTGTATTGTATTACATAACATTGTATTTATATATGTATCCTTGTGTGTATTGGCCATAATGTTTATGTAAATTGCAAATGGCCCAAGGCAATGCTTTTGCCGTTTTTGCCAATAAACGAACGAACGAACGAACGAAAACGTCCCTTTATCATTCAACCATTAACCTTAAGATAAGTTACGAGGTTCATTTATTAGAATAAAATTGTATATTTAAAATTTATTAAACGTATCTTAAACACGGTACATTTTTTCTTGTTTTGGGTGTAAATGAGTTACACCAGCGGTAAAGGCCTGGCGATAAAACATTGACCTTCATCAATCGTATTTACCCTGACATAGGAAGATGACGTAACATATGCAATTTGTAAAAGCTGTAAATTTTATTACCTAAATATATATACTGTATTAAGTATTAAATATAAGAACATGTAAGTAGTTAACCTACTCACAATTTTCCTGGGCAGGCTTAGCCGATCTAAGTGGTTTACCAGTACTAAGTGCACATACCTATGTCAGTAACTGAGAATTTTGCTATACTGGAATCAGAGGTAGGGGATGAATGGCCGTAGAAATAATTCCATGACAAATCCCCACACAAGTTATGTGGCTGGAATGGGGTTCGAACTCACGATCTCCGGATTGACACTACAGCGCTCTACCAACTCAGCTAGCCGGGCCGGGTATGTTCAATAGAATTGCTAATCAAATACCAAATAATTAGGAGCTAAGTGTTTAGTAGCCAAGAATCAATATTGCCACATGTTTGATGAAAGTTACGGAAGCCAGTAAAAGGGTTTTCGTAATCAATTATAGTTGGTAATGTAGTATGTGCAAAAAGACGCATTCCGTGCGAACAACATTTTCCAATTTATTGGGTTAACATGGCTGTGTTATGATAGGTTTCCTTCTGGCTAACGGTTCATCAGACATATTTTCCATACACACATATATACGTTCATGCGTGCGTGATGATTTTCATTCTTCTAAATTTGCCGTGATAAAAAAATATTGGTGTGCATGTGAATTTTTTGCTTCTGCAAATATTTTCTACTAAATAAATGTACATTCATAGAAAATATAAAACGAGTATTGCATATACTTGTTCTTTTTTGGACAGAACTAACAAGAACTAATCATATCATATTCTCTAATTTGGGAACTATTTAAAGGTTTATGATTGTGCACACGGAATTTTCTTTTGAGACAGATTTGTACATGTAGATGCTTAAAACGAAAGTTGAATGTTCATTAGAATATATCAACATTTGCTTGGATGCAATTCGAAAATGCGAAAACGGTTAATGCTTCTTTTCTGTAACGAAAACTGAACAATTAAATGCAATTACAATCACGTATACCTATACACACTTTGATAAACAGATATATAAGCATCAATATGTATGTTTGCAACATGTGTTAGCAGGAAATCGATGTGCTAAATATTGTGCTGAACTGTATGCAATAATTTCGGGGGTTCCGTATCGAGTACGTGTGCTCCGGGTCACGTGACACTTTTACATAGTTTCCGTCGGGGTTGTTACAAAAGCATTTTTAACTGTCAAACTGACAATTATCACCAAAAGAAATATGTTTTCATTTCTGGAACTGGACAAAAAATGATCGCATTATATTAATTAGAGCATAGACAATGTACTCTAGATTTTTCACGCTTTTCCAATTTTATTTGTATTTCGCGTAGGATGTGGGACAATATATAAACCATAGCTATTCAGATGTTAGAATGCAACAAGAAATTAGTTATTAATTCATTAACGTAGGTCAATGCCTTTGACTAGTAAACTGCAAGGTAAATATAAACGTTAAAATATGAAAGCTTTACATTTACCACAATGAGATAAACAATCTAAAGCATATTCATGTAGATGGTAATTGTCTAAACATTTATGCATCACCAATAACAACAAGATCAACAATATGATACCAATCAGAATCATATTGATATAATTAGCAACATATTAATATAAAGATTAACAACACACATGTTGATAGTATATGATAACATAGGTATAGCACCATACCAATTGTAACATCAACAATCTGAAATACACATACAATGCAGCAAATTGGTTATATGTCAAATTTAAACGTAAAGCTGAAAGGCAATCAAGACTTGTATGTGAAGGAGACTAGAGTACTGTATACAAAAATATTAACATTATTCTTAATATGGAACACTTCGCTTCAATAAAAAACACAATAAACAATCTGGCCGAATTTGCATACATATAAGATATATTATATATTGCTAACATTTATAAACTGTAATATTGATAAGGAGTTAAACTATCTGAACACATTAAAACACGGAAGGGTATTCTTCCGTCGCCCCATGGCTGGCTTCCAGTGAACACAGCTCTCACTCTAAAATATCATGTAAATCTAATATATTATATAGAACATTTATAAGGGTAAAGCAAACATATCCAATACAAAACTATAATATAAACTTATTTGTAATACCAATAATACATAGTGGTCTATTAATATTAATATTATTTAGAACTTTTATATGGGTAAAACAAACCTATCCAATACAAAACTATAAAATAAACGTATTTGTATTACCAATGGTACCTAGTGGTTGATAAACATTTGTCATCAATGCGCATGAGTGAGCACACCCAGCCAAATCCACGAAGACATTGCATAAAGCAAACATTAAACATGTCTTGAGATATCCCATTATAACAATGTATATGATGATTTAAGTTTCATTTGTAAAAAATCAGATGAATTTTAGTTGGTTGAAGGCAAAAACGATTATTGGGAAGTTTGCAGTGTATATTTGGACGGTAAGATGTGTTTATTGGATTAGTCGTACAGTAGAGACCAGTGTGCATGGAGGTGTTCCAACAGAAAGTACAACAATGTGTCTGTTAGAGAAAGAAGTTGGTTAAGTGGACGCACCTTACACTAGCACAGGTTTTAAAGTTAAATTATTACTAGGTATTCCAAGGCAAACTTAAGAAGACGGACGAAATTTGCAAGGGAAGTGTGAGTATAAGTGTTAGAGCAGCGTAGTGAGCAGATAGGTGGACCTGGAAAGATAATTGAAATAGACGAGTTGAAGTTTGCAAAAAGAAAGTACCACGGTGGAAAGCGTGTGGATGGAGTTCGGGTGTTTTGTGGCATAGAAAGAGACTCAATGATGAGTTTGTTTTATGTAAATTTTTGAAGACACATCTGCAGAAACTGCGATTCCTATCATACAGAAATTCGTGAGGCCGGGGACTGAAATTATTTCTGTTTGCTTGAATCATACTGTTCTTTAGAAAATCATGGCTACAAGCACTTGACAGTTAACCACATCGGAGAAGTAGAGACTAATGCTGATACTAACTTCACGGAAAGCACCAGGAATGCAGTAAACTTGCCTACCTAAATGAGGAACACAAACACATCTATTGAGTGATATTTAATTGAATCAATACAATAGCAGTCAATACGTCATATCTTCATTAAATGACATTTCCGGCGCGTTCATTTGTGTTGTGTCATCATTACCTGTTCAATTGAGCTGTGTTAATTTGTTTCCCATTGTCATGTTCCTGAAGTATTAGGTCACAAGACGAAATAAGTAATAGAGTTGTCATGCTTTATTAAGTTGATCCACGCCCATTGGTTACTTAATTACTACTGTAAATTGTATTTGCTTCTCGCACAAAATAAAATTGAGTGTGGTTGTGTGCGTAATTGAAATAAATAAGTTAATAAATTGCGAGAGTAGATGATTTGAAAAGTGTGTATATATTTAGAACAAATCTTATTTAAACTATAGTGGTACTAACATTATTTTTAAAGTTATCAGCACCTTTATTGGTTAATTCCTGTAATGATTATATAATATAACACAAATCGTAAATATTTTATGACTGGATTAGTGCTAGAGTAGGAAATGTTCGAGTGGAACTACAAATAGTTCCTCAACCTATAATTAGTTTACATTCATTTAATTCAGCCAATGATGTTATCTGAAACGCTGCGCCTTATTTCACATGGTGTCTTCCGCATTCCAATTACGAACTAAATGGTGGCAATAATTTACAGTTTTTTTTAACTGCTGAGTGGTACTCCATGTTATTTAATCCTTGTGAAGCTTATCGATATGACTTATTTCATGGAGACAACTGAACACACGTATTAATGACGCCTTATTTTAATGATGTATTGTATAACAAAAAAGTATCTGTAATCTGACTGACAATCACACTCGCATGTTTGTTCATCACATTTCCTTAACTTAGTTAAAAAAAATAACATAGTAAATTACTAACCCCAAGTCCAAGTCCACAAGTTTATTGCATAAACATTGTATAATGTTATAGCACATAAAGTATAAACATGGAGAAGTACAATATGGCATTTTCTGGAGCTTAAGTGTATTCTAGCATAAGCATCGTACTACAAATATATTTACCAAGGCAGTGGAAAAAACACAATTACTGTTGGATGCAAAAATAATACAGTGATTATGATGATATTATTATTAATTAGTTAACTGTTCGATTTTTCTCTGCAAATTATATGAATTTTGCTAAGTTTTACAGTTTGGAGCTCGATGTTGATATTAAAAGTAACTCAAATTTATTTACTAGTGTTTGGATATATGTTCCCAACCCAATATAAATAGACATAGCTGGGGAATCAATTGGAATTTGTGCTGTTGTGCACACAAATCCTAACCCATTATGAGAACCGTACGATGTTTGAAAGTAAACTAACAGTAGCGATATTTTAATTTATTGTATGTTTCATTTATGCGTTTTCATCTGATATATAAGTCAATATACGTATACTTGTATGTCGATATTTAAATCTAGCGCAAGACAATGCATACAGTTGATCTCATCACAATGCTATAAAAATACGAACACAAGAAACAACAATGACATTAATAGTCGTTGTATCGTAAAATGGCAGTCGCAATACTTGCGTACACATAAATGAGATGAAACTCCAGCTGCATTAGGGACCATATTACAGAAACATCTTAAGTTTATCTTAAAATATTTTCACTTAAGTTCCAATTTTTGCAAGGTAATATTTTTAAAACTACATATAAATTAATGAATCCAATTACATTTAAGCAAATAGTAGTTAGTAATAAGTTGATTATTAGTAAACATTTAGCAGAATGTCGTGTATACAAGGAATAACATGCTTCAGAAAAATGATGATTTTAAGGCTAAAGATAAGATTTCACTTAAAATGTTTCTTGAATTGAACCCCAGCAATACAGAAACCATTACTTATATCCAACGGTCCTTCATCTCGGGCACGTAACGAATACCCTCAAATCACCGTACGCAGTACGGAAACACATTGGAAACAAACAGAAACACTCAACAAACTCTGATACATTATTACATATAGGAATAATGGAACTCCAGAGACATCATCAAGAGAGAAACCCTTATTACCATCCGTTGGTCCTTTATTTTAGGCAAGTGACCAATTGCCTGTACAAAACAGGACATTACATACAACAAAACACACAACATAAAAATGATTAAAACTGGGGTTACCGCCTTGGAACGGTCAATGCAAAGCATTGGGGGTTTAACCCGGTTTAAAGGCATGCCGAACCTCACACTTAGCCCAGAATTAATCACAAAACACGCACTTGTAAATAAACTTTAACCTCATAGCATTGCATTTCAATTTAAATAGTAATAAAAGAGAATATTTATTGAATTACAATTTAATTACTCAATGGTTGAATGTTCACCAGAGCAACAAAACTGGGATCACTGCCCGGGAACCATCTTTTCAAACCGTAGTATTGTTCTCTCAGGGTTACCATAATTATAATTATTTAGAAGCAGCAAACCAATATTGTTTCGTTTCTTTGTGATGTTTTAGTTTTCAAACATATTATATTTTCATCATTATGGCAGTTGTAATTAAACCTTTAGCCCTATTTATTGTTTTATACGATCTATAGTATCGCGTTTAAGATAACTGCTATACACTAACCAATCACGCGAAAAGCATATTGTTCAGTGTCAAATGTTTATGAAATAACCAAAGATCATGGGTTTGGAAAAGCAATGTTAATTAAAGCGAACCGTGGGTAAAATGTCATTACATTTCGCATGTGTGTGTTGCAAGGAAAACCGATATCACTACAATGGGCGTAAGTTCGCTTTTGAAAACGTTATTGAATATAAACATTGTTTAATTATATTCGTCTAGACTTTTAAATTGAGAAAAAAAATCTTTATAAATTTAACAAACACTGTTCGATTTACATGTGCGTGTACATAATAAGATCTTTAACATATTAATTACATTTCAGATCACAGTCTGATGTTTTATTATATTTGGTTTAAGGGGTTTACTGTCTTATAGGTACCCATAAACGATTATTATACTGATCCATATATATATTTGCAGGTGTTCTTTGTTGATTCATAGTCTACTCAATCACATTACTAATGCAACACTTCATATTTTAAATAATTTCTTTATTAAAAGATATAGTCAAAAATTGAAATATGAATTAATAAATGATTCTTAAATGATCCCCTTTTATTTTTTATTCTGATCGATATACTGTAAGCTGAAAATAAATTCAAATAATCGAATTCACTGTTAAAATTCACAAAAGGACTAAAAGTGTATACTTATATATTGATAAGAGTGGCAACGTGACGTAACTGATAATAGAGTTTTGATTGTGTATAAAGCAATAAAAACCAAATTTGTATTTGAATCATATTTAGAAACAATCGTATCAAGAAATTTGAGAACAGCGATTACAAAATTACGTCTTTTTGTACATAATCTGAGAATACAAACTGGTAGATACAATCAGGTAGATAGAAATATGCGGCTTTGTCAACTATGTCAAAATAATGAAGTGGAAGATGAATTCCACTTCTTGTTGAAATGTACTACATTCGTTCAAATATGAGAAAAATATATTAAATATTATTACAGAATCAGGCCTAGTATGTTTAAACTCACGCAATTGCTAAATACACAGAATAAAAGTGAAATGTTTAGGTTAAGCAAGTACATATCAGAGGCATTAAGTATTCGCCAAAATATTATGATGAATAATTAATAATAGATATTTGTATATATGTGCATATTAATGTATATCTTGAAAATATTCTATACCACAACTGCTTAATTAATATGATATTCATGTTGTTATTGTTATATGATTGTTGTTTACTTCAATGGACATACGAAAACAGTTCCATTTTAACTAGATGTACTATTCTTAAGTGTGCAAATGCAAGTTTCATTTTTATCTTGTCAAGTTCATCCTGTTTTAGAAATATTATAATTAATGATCACTTACTATAATGTATAATGTATAATTGTTAAACACTAGAAACTGTAAAGTTTATGAGTAATAAAATTCTGTTCTGTTCTGTTCTGATAAAATAGTTAACCGGTAAAACTGTAATTGTAAAGTATACATGTAAAATTGGCTCACAAGTACAAAAATCGGTATGAACATTTGTCTGTTACTGGCATAAGTATGTGCACTTAGTACTTGTAAACCGCTTAGATCGGCTAAGCTTGCCCAGGAAAAGTAGGTCAACTGACCGCCGTGATATGATTGAAATACTGTTAAAAACGTCGAAATATCTAAACAAACAAACAAACAAACATTATTTGATAAATGTTTGCGCTGACACTTAATCATTTAGTATCACCTGCGGTGAAAGTGCAACAACGAATACATGTAACAAAACTGAGGACCGTATCTTTTAATTGATCTTATTAACTGTTGTTCTTGGATTTTGTCCGACATTATTGGAACAATTGAAATCCAGTACGTATTCCTACTCTGTTATTACCAATAGAGTCATTACCACTTACTAATGCTACATAAATAGTTGCTAATTATGTGAAGGCTAAAAGCCAATAAATATTTGTGGAGGAAAATTCGTGAAGAAAACAATTTAAACAATATCATTTTATAATGCTTCAACGGTGGTAAATATCAATGAAACACAATAAAGCCAATGTGTATAGCGGTAACTAGATCACATCGTGCAGAGAAAATAGTATTAACTTGTTCTGTTCATGCCAGTCGAAGCACGATGTAATAAGTGGTACCAATGTTGTTATCCAATACTTAGTCTAGTATTAAGAAACACACAAACAAACAGGTTCTTACAATATCAGATACTAGTATGTGAGTAGATATTGCAATATCAATTAAGGATTTCTCGTCTGTGGTTTATTCTCGATGTGTTACATGTAACAATTTTAGACTCGTTGCTGCAATTTATAATCATGATTCGATTTGTTAGAGCAATGAACATATCGGACGAAACTTTTCTCCATTTTCATACACTTAGCGTACACAGTAAATATCTTATTTAGCATTAACACTTATCAAATGGCAGTGTCTGTTTGATTGTATTTTAGGAGTATTATATAGTATTATAATACATTAAAACATAATTATGTTTTATTATTTTACTATTTATTTGTTACTGACTTAATATACTTGTATTGGTATTTGAATAAGTTGTTCATAATCAAAACGTCTACATTTAAATAAAATCTATTGGGTTTTCTTGGAATTGCCTGCAATGTATTGGTATTTGAATGGCGATGTATAATATAAACAGAACAACTCAATCAATGTTGTTTGTCATACACCCATTTGCAAAATAAATGTGAAACGTGACCATAACGACAGTCACTCGCCTTTGCCATTAGTTCTCTACGTGCACCGTACGTACAAAGGTATAAAATTGAACATACATTTTTTTATAAATTATCCTAGCACGAGAGAAACATATTTGTCAATACATACTAACAAAATACTGTCATGAAACATAAGTTTAATGGTTAGTGGAAAGCAGTTTTAAAACAAAACGTTTCGCGTGATATAGTATATGTTTAACAATATCGTGTCATTGGCATTAAGATGTGTGTTTGTCAGAAGGAAAATTATTCTTAATATATTAACTAAATGTCCGAAAGGTCATCTTCGTACCGTTTTCTGCATTATGTTCGATGTTTGAATGTGATAATTTTTGTAGCATGCTTTTATAGTAGACTAAAACTTTGGCGATTTGTGTTAACGTGACAGAAACACAATTAGACTTACACGTCAGTACAGTTTTGAAATATATATCAAACGATGGTTGATGGAAGTGACTTGGCAACTTTGAAAACAATACCAAATTGAACTCAATTACAAACAGACACAATGCGAGTAAAACCATTTTTGCTACGTGTGTAAACATTGCAAAAATGAAACAATAGCTAACGCGTAGGAAGTATCTGGAGGTTTAGGATCACAACAACTTAACGCAGAGCTTATTACAAGAACATGATATAGCGATAACGTTAATATATTATGAAGTTTTTGTTTTATTACAATTCTTTATATTTGACAACATATTTGCAAAATATTCAATTATTGTGGCGTTTATTAATTGTTGCTGAGGGCGATACATTATTTGAAACTATGTTCAACGTATGCTATATCTCTAGTGTAGCATTGACTTGCATACACGATTGTTGTGAAATTGTTCATACTAAATTCAGTATTATTTTTTTATGTTTTCCTACATCCTGTGAATGTTTTCTGTATACAAGTTTTCAATATTCATAAAAAGGTCGCATTGGCATTTATGGAACATTAACACAACATAACATATTTTATATGCATTAAGTTACAATATATTCTTTGCTTCCAGTCTTATAAGTATGCATTTTTACTTCAATATAGTGATAAGCGGCATGTCAGTACAACTTCAGTTGAATATAACAGTAAATATGTACATCCTTATCAGCGCTTTGTGTTAGGCTACTTACGTGATGTTGTACTATGTTAGTTTATTTTATAGGAATCACGAAAGAAAACACGTTATTAACTTATGCCCCAGTCACAAATAAAGAACTGCCGCCGGACGGCGTCTTTTAGCCAAAATCGGACTAAATCGGACGGTGCCTGCCAGGCAGCAGCTGCAATCAGGCGGTGGCAGCTGAATATTTTGCTCATCGGACGACGCCCGTCGAAGTTTAAGGAATACTTAAAAGTTTGCGGCGACCGGGCGATTTTTTTCGGGTTAAGGAGTTCTAAAACAAGTCGACCGAGCACCGTCCGAACGTCGGGCGGCATTTTATTAGATGGATTCTATTTGTGACCTAGGCATTAAAATGCCTGGATTTAAAATGACCTAGATTGTCTTCATGCGATTGTTTACTTTTTATTATACTAGGCCATTCGTTATTTAACAGGTACATATATTTGTTAGTTCACAATCGTTTCGAATGAAGAATGTATGCGCGGAAACACGTCTCACGTCTCAAATAAAACAATTACAATCAGACACCAGTTTTTTTTACTTGTGCATGAAGAACGACAGTTAAACATTTATATATGAGAAAGAAAGAAAGCACAACATTAGACGAGTGCTTGATCAACACATCGAGTTATGGTAAAGTAATATTCCGCATTGTTCGTTTCCCAATAAAGACATTTGAAGATATATCGCCAGTAAACGATACAAAACTGAACATGTTACTGTAAATAAAACTCGGACAAAACCAGTAGAGGACTACGTATTATATGTAAAAGTATAGACATATTAAAGTGTGCGATCGAGAACTATCAAAGCATATAATCAGCATTGTAGAGCAACCACAACTCTAATCCTTATACAAAAACAAAACAAAAAATCAATCACTAAGTAATAAGCGTTTTCATCGACATGTCACAACGACACGCATAAAGTGTCTTAAAATTATTTATTAGTTTTCAACGTAAATTTCAATTGAAACTATAAAGAGAATAATTAATGTGCGTTATTGCGTTTCCTATATGAACAATAAAATGTAAGGATTAAGGAATATGAAGCCCATTACTTATATTATGCTAGTTTTGCTTTATTTGCACTGATGTTGCAGTTATTTGTTATGCAGTTTTAGACATTTCTGAAAGTTGCCTCGGGTAATAATAATTACAATGTACATAATAGCGTTGGAGAGTTGACAAATAATTCATTATTTTTTTACCTCAAGCATAGGAGAGCGCAGCTTTGTCACATAATATATAAACCCTGAAGCGATCGTCTTTCAGAATTTTGTGATGACGTTTTCTAACAAGGTACATTGATTGATTGTGTTTTCAATTTCCAGATTAACGTCATGAATGGAAGTAATTGCATATAAAATTGATTATATCGTGTCTATGTCATTACAATTTACTGTAAAATAAGGCATCAAACCGATTTAGTCTAGTTCACGCGAGTTTTTTGTTGTTGCATATTAATTTTTTTAATGATCGTCGTTGCTTACATATTGCATGTGGGTTTGGATTGCGAAAATGGGGTTTTCGACCGATACATATTTCCTTGTATTTTAATGGAAATTTAATTCAATTGACTAGTGGATGTTTTATATATATTTGTATGATTTGAAATAGAAAAATAAAACTGGTAGGACTTCACATTAAATTATCATTGGGTGTTAACAATATGACTGGCTACCTCTTAACCGGTTGTTATTAAATGCTTCAAAACGATACCAATATCAAAACTGTTTATTTTGTACCATATGGCCACCGGCCCAAAATAAATTTCAAATTTTTAATAAATACGTGATGTCAACTATACAAGAGATATACACAAGCAAAATAGATAAATGCATGTGCACTGAACGGAAGATCGATAGTTATTTAACATAAATAACTTTTTGTTGATAAACAATATTATATTTATAAAGATAATTGAGACTATTACAAACTTATACAATGTTTTACTTTTATTACATTTCGTGTTTATAGTCCCTATTATATGAATATATACTTACCTTGTACAAATTAAACATTTTATAAAAATAAGGCTAAATGGAGAAATAAACTAGTGTTATTGTCATCCGATATTATATTAATGAATTTTAGTCTGTGGATTTACAATACACTTGTACTCCTCTTTGAAATATTGTTCAGTGCATGTCGATTACATCAGTTTACGTGCATGTTGATACTCGAGAGGATATTTTGGATCGCACAGTCTTTTAAGCGGTTTGAGGATGTTTGTAGAATGAGTTCATGTTGTCCAACCTCGTGTGCTATCCACACGACACCAAAAGTTAAAACCGTAGGTGACTAGGAGTCACTTAACGTGTGAAGCCCAGGTTATCTGCCTGGCTCGTGTAGAGAACGCAACATTTCATAGCACTGCCGCGGATACCGTTGTCGAGGCATGGTCAAACGTTTCAGCCAGTATTTAATACACTTTATCATATTATGTTACTGACAATGGTAGACGACATGTTTCGCTTAGTGGGAAAAAGTTCGCAACGTTCTTATTTAAACACGCTACTCTTTTACAAAACAAAACCTGGGGCATTCCATTTGATGCAGTATTCGTATCCCTATATTTTACATGATTACGCCAGTATTGGCTTTACCGTTGCGTCGCTCAGTATAAATGCTTTGAAGTGACTGAAAATTCCGAAATACTCTGATACCTGAAAATATATTCACAGCGTTTGTTGCTTAAAGAGCAAGAATTTCTTTAGTTTTTTACAAAGAAAGTGTATGCGTGTGATACCCCCAAAGGTATTTGTAGAATGGAACTTCAATATGCTTTCCTTGGTAAAATTATTGCATTGAAAAGATTGCAGTTGTGTATGTTATTAAGGATTATCTTATTATCGCTTTGTGCTTCTATGCAGACTATCTTCTATCCCATCATCACGCCTGCATTGACGAAATAACACCCCATGGGATAAATTTAGCTGTAGATTTTGTAAAATTTGTTGTAATCAACAAACACGCGCATTATAATGACGTCATTTTATTCATTTTCGTGACGTCATTTGATGTTTTTCGTGATATTCAGTGAATTTGTTTTGTTTATTTTCAAGATAAAGACAGAACACGATAGGATAAATAGAATGCCGGTTAAGTGCTGAATACAGATACGTTATTTTTTGCTCGGCACGAAAACCTAAACCACTCGCCATGGTTCGAAGTTTAGTTTTCTAAGCCTCGCTAAATAAACTTATATCTATCTGTATTCAACAAAAACCTGGTATTCTCTGTATTGTTTTACTGTCTTTGCTAACCGTTTACTACAGTATTTTATATTTTTCTGTACCAAACATTGATCTTGACCATCATCTTATCGCCCCATACTATATAGGAACATATCTTAATACAACTCCAGAGACATCACTTGGAGAGAAACCCTTATTAACATCCGCTGGTCATTTATTTCAGGCAAGAGACCAATATAAAAAATATTTTCTATTCTAGATTAAAAGACAATCTTACACCGTGCTGACATTTCTTGGTTTTACGCCAGTAGAGTCTAAGTAGCATGCTTTTATACACGTATTTAGTATTTACATCCGCCAAACCGGTTGTGTTTTGCCGGCCCCTTGAGTTATCTGTATGTTACTTTGCAACTGTATCCAAAATGTTATGAACGGTTATGTATGAAATATTTGGAAAAGTGGACAATAAGCCAACGAACAAATGCGCTCTTTGTGTGCTGTCTAGTTTACATTGAAATAAGCGTTTCATTACAGTAACTGCTGATGTAGCTTTGTGGTCATTTATCTTAACATTAATTGTAATATGCTAAAAGTAATATATAATTGTTCCCGTTTATTATCGGAAATAGTATTAAATTCGGTGCCAAGGGGATTTATTTGCTATCGTCCGTTAATTGTTTACAGATAAATTAGTCTGAAAATACTTTGAATTTTGATATGTATTCAGCAGTGCTGGTGGAGGAGTAAATACCAATTTAAATTGTGTGTGATGACTGGGACGAATCTCTGGTGTAGTTATAATTGAACGAAGCTTTAATAGTTCTTCAAAGTAATGTTCCAAGACAATTTCTGTCCTTAAATGGAAGTTTTACGTCCAGGTAAATATTTCAGTTACTAATTATTAAAGGGGCATATCGACCGTACGTCGCATAAATATGGATACATGTTAACAATTGTTTTATTTCCTATTGCTTTCGAATGTATATATAATATGTATAATATATAATTATACATTGATTGCAACGTTCAGCTTTTTGTTTAAACTTCACTTTAACATAAAAACGTAGTTTGACATAGTATTGTGTGTTAACCATTTATATCATGTCTCGACTAGTATTTTTAGACCAATAATGAATTTTTTATTTCTATAATTAACAACGTTGTGCTCAGATTAGGAAAATACTTAACGGAGGTGTGTTCTGAATAACCGTTATGAATATATTATGTATCTAATTGTGTACATGTAGCCAGGAACCAGCGCTATTTCATGATACAATCTTTAATTTCAACAAATTGTCAACCGGAGTGCAGAGTCTGAGCGTCAAGCAAAAAAGGTGCGTTAATAGTGAATATATGGTAAGCTTATTTAAACTATTTTTATGAGTGTTGGATGAACTAGAAAATAATTTTGTAACAGGAATCGACATTTTTGAAAATATCAACACCCTTCTAAAGAAAACCTTATTCGGCGGTGTACATAAAGAGATACATGTACAATAATACACGGCTAAGATGTTGCGAGTATAGATATGTTCAACCCAGCTGGTTTCCATTCTTGCCAACGACTACGTTAATAAACCACGTAGTTCACAAATTTGCTAAAATGCGAAGTCATACTAGGCAGTTACCGTCACAAAGGGCCAGGAACTATTTCAGCTTTACAGGGCATATTGCTGCCCGTTGACTTTCGTTTTTTTAACGAAATGGCCTATGATTTAGTGTTCTTGTTTAGGTACATTAAAATTGATCTAACTACTTGAAGATGTAGAGCTTTAATTTTTAAACTTTGGAAAACAAAAGCAGATGTATCATATCAATACATAAGTGTGCATTATATCTATGCATTCATTACTAATCAACACAAATAAAACAACTTCTATTATATGTAACCCCCGATACAGAACCGAACGCGTCTGGATTACAATGTGGGTAGATTTCGTATTAAACATTAAGAATTGAAGATGTACATGCGGAACGAGGAAACTGACCTTGAAATCAAACATCAATATCATGATCAAAGTCATGCCTTATGTTAAAGTATGTAGGCTGTCCAATTTGAAATGTTGTCCCGTGGGAGCATGCTAGACAAATCAATTATGACTTACTGCATGGTAATTAAACTGGTAATAAAACCAGAATATATATACAACGTTCTCCAATAAGAACATATTAAAAACAATAGCGAAAATATGCAATCCTGTATTTATAAATAGTATGAACGTGACAGTTCGGTTGCATCAACATTAGAGGCAAATCATGTTATAGTATGAGAAACATGACTAATAGGCGGTATCTTTAAGCATAGAATTACAAAATAATATGCTATACGTCAGTATAATTTAACCACGCAGATACACGTTTTGTCATTTAAAGATTCAAGTTTTATTTAATAGACGAGTAACAAAAAAAACAAAGCCATGTCAAATATATGAATTTATCTAGTTGATTTATTGCATATTGATTACTTCATTGCGCTTTATGGTCACTGAGAGCTATCAAATGGATAATATAAGTTCGTATAACAAGAACCTTTCTTGTACATGCTAAGAGTTATGATTTACGCAAATTCTCAGATATTTACGTATTCCTGTTTTTGGATCACCATATGCTTTCTAGGAACATGTTGTACATGAAGAACAGTTCGCAATTCATCTGTGTCCAAAAAATCGGTGCCATTCGAGCCCTGATTCTAGACTTTGAAATACCAGATTTTTAGTTTACATACTTTCTCTCACTGTGTGCTTCTTGTATTTAACAATACAGTTATTACTTTCTGCATGGTAATAAAATCAGTAGTCCAGAAATATGTTAATAAAACTTTGCAGAAATCATTTCTAATGGACATCTTACCGATCAAAATATTTAAAAAAAAAATGCAATGAAATCGGTGAAGTAATAACATTTTGGTACCTTTTTATCGTACAATTATCTGTATGCGATAAGCGATCATGCCTCTGGAGTAAATCAGCATGTACAAGTGTATATTCAGGTCGTACCAAGCGTTTTCGAACATAGGCATTATAAAATGCCTTTCGTAAATAAGAAACCGTTTTCAGTCGAATAAACGTCAGTAAAATTCATTAGAGCTAATCCAGAATCCATATACAACGTTTTCCATTTAGGGAATATTTAACAAACACTAAATCTAGTTTACATAGTTTCTTTCACTGTGTGTTTCTTGTCTTTAGCAACCCTGTTCTAATTTTACAGAGAAGGACCGTCGCTACAATAATCAGGGCCTGTATTCAACAATCCATTCTTAGATCTTTGACTTCAGGATAACGAGTTCACTTAGAACCCCACAAATACTTGTGTGTTGTCAAATATGCCGAGTACCATTGTTTCTTATACCAGTCATAAATCATTCTAAATAAAGAATCCTGCAATTTGCGTTGGTGGTACCTAATTAAATTTAAATGGTAGAAACACATAACGACATATAATTTTCTCCATTGGGCTTTACGCATATTGTATTTTGATATAAATAGGAGATACAAGAGTTGGCATTTTTTATAATTGACAGTACGACAATATTTAATTGACAATGCGCTTACACAGAACGTTTGGGGATAATTGTTTGACGGAAATGTCATGTAAAAACATTCGTATACTGTCAGCGATGCTTATCGGAGTTTCACTTAAGTAGGCGTTGCTATAAATCCTAAAGCGTACAGTCAATTATAAACATCCTTACCCTATGCTGCACTTTGATGTTTTTTAACTGTTTGAGCGTTCAGTTTGTGTTGGTAAAAAACTATCCTTTAAACAATGAATCTTAATATGTGATTGCAAAAGTGTAACGAGTTGTACAATATTACAATCAGAAACTGCATCAATAATAACATCTCCTTATTGGCAAAATAACACATGAATGACACGCGAGCTGAATTAGTTTAGAATGTTATATATAGCATACATATGCCTAAACAAGTGAGAAATAGTCTATACAACATGGTAACACAAGAACAATAATGGTACGGCAAATGGATCGTATTAGGGCTTTAAACTTGTTCCAAAAATAATGAATATCCAAGCACTTATAAAGTTATAAACATGTAGAAAGGAAAACAATATTTTTCGAACGGTAAGCATAAGCCGATTGGGTTTAAACATTCATAAACCAACAATGAGCACTGGGCCATATATTTGAGTCGTGTCGTGGGAAACAGGGCTGAATACATGTGCGTAAAGTGTCGTCCCTGATTTACCTGCGCAGTCCGGCACTTTCCGCTTTTATGGTATCTTCTGTTTCAAGGAAGTCTCTTCTAAGCATAAATCCACTGTAGGCGGAAGGTGCCGTCTTGGCTTAACAAGTGCGGATTGCACACTTCACGCACATGCATTAAGCCCGGGTTTTCCCACGACATGCCTCATATATTGTTATCCATGAACATATAAAATATAATGAAAAATATAGAGATAACACAAAATCATTAATATATCTGAGGTGAAAGAAGCAAGTGAGAAAAGCAAGATAATGTCTAAATTATAAAGTGTTGAATCATGTTTTGAAAAGTTTCTTAAATATAGGTCGCAAGTTTTGCGGATAAGATTTCTATATTCAGTGTTTATAAAGTATATACAAACCCTATTTCTTAAACTAGGAATGGTGGGTAATTTCATTTTCAAAATATTATTGTTTACATATTTACATGTTATTTCCTAATAAAATAGTTGATATTCAAATATCCAATGAAATTCATTGTCAGTGGAATGAAAGAATGGGAGTGATAGTAATAATTTTACGCTGATAAACGAGTTTATATCTAGTTTACTTATACATGTATATGATTTCCGGCTAGGCAGTTACCAGAGCAACAGACACCACTAAGGCATGATGAAAGGAATGAAACGGATTACCAACTGTTACGTTATATATATAAATCCTATACATTAGGACTACAATTACATGAGGTCATTGACTTTTAATGTTCTAAGCGAAGCATTTTAATCATTTAATTGCACGTCATACTTACTTCGTAATTATTGATTTTTTTGCGTTTTTCAAAATTATAGTCTTGTTTAATAAACTGAAAATACGATTGTTGTACCCAGGAGAGGTATTATGATATAGGTCTAACACAAAATACTGATTTATTTGTCTCGCCCTTTTTTAAACGGGAAGTTAAAAATTGTAGTTCTATTTTCCAATATAGTAATTTTGAAAAACCTTGGTTTACGCCCGAATGTGCTGAGAAAAGGGATATGTTTTATAGACAATTAAATAAATTTAGAAATCATAAATCTGATGAAAACAGGAGGCTACTTAGCACAGTTAGGTCCGAGTACAAGATTCGTATACGAAAATATAGGTTAGATTACGATAAGGCACAATAAGAAAACTTGAACAAGCTGGATACAAAAATGCTAAAATGTATTGGAATATGCTTAAACAATCTGCAGGAATACAGATTGAAAATATACCTTTGAGTACTTTTGAATATTAATTCAAAAGTGTCAATAATCCAAGTAGCTTATTTTCTACACCAGATAAAAATGTTATTTATTTCTTGGAACGGCATGAGAGAAACGAATTTAATGTAATGTGTGAGAAATTAAATCAACTTTTACCATAGAATACATTAATAATGCTATAAATGATTTACAAAATAACAAAAGTGGAGGCCCTGATATGCATTTGAATGAGTTCTTTATCTATGGTTAAGACACACTCTTACCATACCTACATACACTGGTTAACAAAATATTTGATAGTGGTTACTTTCCGACTTCTTGGTCTGAGGGCTTTGTAGTGCCACTGCACAAGAAAGGTATTATTAATGATGAAAATAACTACAGAGGTATATCATTATTCAGTACATTAGGAACACTTTTTATCCGCATGTTAAATATTCGACTTTCACAGTGGGCTGAACATTATTCCGTTTACATTGAAGCTCAGGTGGGTTTCAGACAAAATATTAGCACTATCGATGATGTGTTTATGCTTCATGGTCTTTTAACGCATATTATCAACCAAGGAAAGCAGTTGTATTGTGTATTCATTGATTTTAGTAAAGCTTTTGATTATGTTGTTAGAGAAAATATTTGGTATAAACTAATTAAGTTAGGCTAACGAGGCAAAATATTCAATATCATTAAATCAATTTATGCAGCTGTCAAATCTAGAGTGAAGTACTGTAATCAGTTAAGTGGAGATTTCGAATGTATGCTAAGTGTGAGGCAAGGCGAATGTTTATCTCCTTTCCTATTTTCAATGTTTTTAAATGACTTAGAATCTACTCTTTGTGAAATGGTATCAGGGGTATAGAGACAGACGCGTTCTAACTGTTTCTAGTACTGTATGCAGACGATATTATAATTTATAATTTGCTAACAACGCGGAAGAATTACAGAATAGTTTAAATGCTTAACACGAATAATGTAATCGTTGGAAGTTAGTGGTGAACACAAACAAAACTAAAGTTATGACATTTAGGAAGGGGGGGGGGGGAGGCGATTACCAATTAACTTGTCTTTTCGCTATAATGATATAAAGATCGAGATTGTTAAGAATTTCAATTATCTTGGTGTTGTATTTATCCCAGGGGGTTCTTTTTTCGGACGCTCAGAACACATTAGCCGGACAAGCATTGAAATCTATTTTTTAAGATGAATAGGTACCTATACAAATTTACCGATATCACAATTAAACATACATTAGATTTATTCAACAAGCCAATTTCACCTGTTCTCAATTATGGCAGCGATGTATGTTGTGTTGTTAAAGTTAGTGCTATACACCGCGTACATATGCAAATTTTGTAAAATTTTACTAGTTGTTAAAAGAAGCACTCAAAACGATTTTATATACGGCGAGCTTGAGCGCGAAAATTATCAAATTACAAGATATTATAACTTTATAAAATATTGGGTTAAGTTGTTTAGGACTGAGGGTAAAAAATTCACTAAGAAAATTTATCTTACATTACTTAATGATTGCAAAAGGTATCCTAATAAAAAGGTAGGTGTTCTTTATTACGTGATCTGCTAAGCACTCTCGGCTTCTATGATGCTTGTTTTTTTCAAGATGTTGGGCATGATAGATTATTCATTGCGAGCGTTAAGCAAAGACATACTATCGTTTTACAGAAACCGACCAAATATGCAAAAGTTCATTGAACTCATGTCAACTGATAGTGAACATCTCTAAAAAAGCTCAGTGATTTTGTTTATAATGCATTCTTAGTCAGAGCTGCAAATACGTACATGCACATATAAAATACATTACATATTAAGGGTTTATTGTTGCCTATGTCAATTAGATATTTGTAAATTCAAATAAAAATAGGTGCAAATATGTACAGAAAACGATTTCATTTAACCCGAGAGTGTTCACGAGCACTATGTTCCCTCTTTATACATTGAATTAGTTAGTTATAATTGTTTATATTTGTTTATTTGAAATTGGTTTAGTGTTTCGTATAGTCTTATATGTGTTAAGAAGTATTATCTTTGTTTTTCCCTATAACAACTATTGTTCCGTTTCGTATAGGTGCTATTGTAAGGGAATAAACACATGTATTTTGTTTTATAATTTCCATGTGGAAACGTTTTGATAATAGTACTTAAATACCATATATTTTCCGTATATATGTATAGATACATTTTACTTTGTTAAACTTATTAGCCTTTTTGTGATTAATCGTGCAATTGTGAATTGTATGTATTACAATTGGAATTACACTTACACTCAATTACACTTATTTACTAATAGCAAATTTCATGAAAATATATATTTATATACATTTAAATTTATGTACACATTTATGTGCCTATTCATTTTTTATCTATTTTTATGTAGATTTGGAGTTTTGCGTTATACACATGTACCATCATATATCCACATACTGTTAATATACAGTTTACTTTGTTTAACTCATTACCCCTTTTTGTAATTTGTCGTGCAAATGTGAATTGTAAATATCACGATTTGAATTACGACCTTATCTACTTATAGCTAATTTCTTCCAAATATATTAACATATGTATTTTTTTATGTATTTCTTTACAACCTTATCTATTTTGATGTTGACTGTTTGTGTTATACACATGTACCATCATTGTCCACATGGGCATTGGCCTTCTGGATTTGTTGTAAACAAATCTTTAATCTTTATTTCACATTGGACACACGTACGTGGTTTTATCTAATTACAGATAGCGATTCAGTGTTTCGGATTTTATTTACAATTTTATTTTATGTCATTTGTGATGTATAGTTCACCTTAGAGTGATATTTCGCTTCAAAAACGTCAACAGATAACGAAAAAACAACGTATAAGAATTAGTTAATATAGTTATATGTGTCCTGATTGAGTACATAAATGTCCGTATGATATATATTCTAAAGATTATATATTTGAAATAGGTGTATTAATAAAAACTACTTATATGCATACTGTAAACGCCCTTTAAATACAAATGTAGGATGGTCGTCTAAAACCGCGTCTTATATGCATACTGTAAACGCCCTTTAAATACAAATGTAGGATGGTCGTCTAAAACCGCGTGTTTATACTTTGTATACAATAAATGTGAGTTATTTGCACTGTACCTAAAAGTTATATCTGTGTTTTATTCCGATCGTAGTATACAAAATAATAATACCGTATTTCCCTATCATTACACAAGTATGTCCCTTTGCCGTTAGGGTCCGGGTTTATACATGCATGTTTTGACACTAGTTTTGGTTACGTATTTATTTAAAGTTCGATTGTGTCTAAAGCCTGATACTTATTTAGGTACTTTAAACTACATTTCCTAGTACGTGGAGTCTTTGAGAAAGACCGCACGGAATAGTTATCGAACTAATGAACTCCGGGTCGCAAGGCGGACCTTATCCTCTATCCTCTACCTTATCCTCAACCACTGCGACATCAATTAAGTGACACTGCATAGGCTATGCTATCCGTCGCTACGCCACCTTGATTACGTTTCATGATGATAAACATTTTCGTGTTACTAAGCGGCTGGTGAAGCAATATATATATATAGAAAAGGTGAAACACTTCGGCTATAAACAGAGGTACGATAAAGTACTTCAACTGCAAACAGGCGGATAAACAGCATTCCACACATGGGAGTATTGGTCAGTACTTCGGTCGGATTATCCACGCATATGCTGCATTAATTTCTACGAATTAGCGGCTTTACTACAATACATGATTTCAAGTGTATTATAAATAGTAGCCATTCATTTATATTTGTATTATGTATTTTATCTGTTTCGATGAAATACTGTTGTTTATTAGTATTATTTAAGTGTTTTTGTTTACACTTTTAATGTAATATTAAAACACATGATTTCAGGATTCTGATAAAATACACCGTGTTTAATAACCCATGTTACTAACGGTAATTAAATCACTGAAAACATGAAACTACACGATAACTGTCACGTGCTTAATACAGGAAAGTGCATACATCTAAGAATTCAACGTCTTCAAGGTTTATTGTCCACAAGACCGTCGATACGATTAATCTTATGATACACAGAAAAGGACCAGACATAACACAGGTTATTGTTTATGTTAAAATATTATTCACAATATTTAAGCGCCTGTTATTGATATTATATTTTCATTTATAATACAGAGTTCGATCGACCAAGGTCTGAATCCTGCGTACTGGCAACAAAACAAGCAACCTTTTATAAATTGCACTGGGCTACACTTCAATAAATGGGCTACACGATCGATTGATTCATATGAAATTCTAGAAACATCGTATGTAATAGCTGTATACTGCGTTAGTAAAATGCATTCACAACCACTGTCCTGATCAAATTTCTTTTTTTTTCATTTACATGTACCGTGATTACGCGGTCGAATAATGAACATGTGAAAAATGAGGGGCGTCGTGGGAAAACCGGTCTTAATGCATGTGCGTAAAGTGTCGTCCCGGATCAGCCTGTGTAGTCCGCACAGGAAGCTAATCCAGGACGGCACTTTCCGCCTACAGTTGATTTATGTTTAGAGGAGACTTCCTTGAAACGGAAAATACCATAAAAGCGGAAAGTATCATCCCGGATTAGCCTGTGCGGACTGCACAGGCTAATCCGGGACGACACTTTACGCACATGAATTAAGTCCGGTTTTCCCACGACGCGCCACGTATATTGTTTCATAGACAAAACGCTCGTCGAGCTTAAAAAGTGTTCAGACACAAAGACCGTAAACGCTATAACGCCTTTGGTTGATTACTGACATTGGCCTATGAACCGACATCAAGACAACAGTAATTGCTGCTCAGAAAGTTGACAATATATATATATGAACATTTAAACCCACGTTCATTCTTAGGTTGTGTCCAGTTCACTCCGCAATTAGCAATTCTCACTGACGTTACCAGATAATTAGACATTTATATGCTATAATTTATGGAAGGGCGAGACATTAATACCAGACATGTCTATGATATAAGTTGCCATGTAAGTATACATTTGCCAGCAGTGTGAGTTTTATCACAGTGCTAAATTAATGTTTATGGCTTAGAACCTGAGCAAAGGTGTTTTTACAATACGTCCAATGGTCAATGTAATATCAGTAAAACTACAAAAATTAGAAAATGAAACCTGAGCTGAAATACTTTAGTTACTCACGGTCACTTTCACGTTAACATTACTGATCCAAATGTACTTTAAACATATCGGCATATACGTGTAATATACGATGAGAGATGTTTATGAATATTAATAAATACATGCTTAAATTCATCAAGCACAAACATGATCTTAGTTGGTGTTGAATAGCGAGTTGCAATGCAAATCGTATGGACAAAAATAATTTATTGTTAAACAAGGAATAGCGCAGACATTTCAATGTTACTTTCCAATTCGGTTGTCGAAGGGAGGAGTGCGGATAGCTACTCTTGCCGTGCAACGTTGGCATTTTGAGCTAATAGTGACAAAAACAATCGGATAACTATCGAGTTGTCTGCCTAAGCGGTGTAACAAATATTTTACGGGATTAGGATACCATCAACCACAATAACCGTATGGGTGTATCGAGTTTCCAGTGTTTTGCCAATATCTGCCGTATTTTTGGTCCTGTAGTAAAAACATTAATAAACTAAGTCGTCATAAAAGAACACTCACGAAGAAGAACGTTTTAATTTTTTGTTTGTGGTTATTCTAAGATGATTTGAACATGACAAAGGAAACCACGCATTAACCATTTTCACACATCATTCCGATATGCTATTTATAGGAAATGAAAATGATTGTGAAGCTCTAACTTTCTAGGAATAAGATAATCTCTTATAAATTATTGCAGTTGCCTTATTTTAGGCTTGTGAAATATATTATGACATATGCAATGAAGCAGGACGGATGCTTTGTATATAATAAAATCATTAAAAATAGAGTTTTTTGTATCAGTTTGTGAGGTTTAATTTAAAAAAAAAACCACTCGTTATTGCAATTGTTACATTGGACGTTAACTTGGCATATTGTAATGCTTTGTTTTCCCCCAAAAAATATTATTGCATAGTATAGAAAAAGCGAGTGTGTTTCACTTACTTTAACATTATCACAAACTTAAATTGCACAATGTATTCATGAATCAAAGAAGCTTTAACATGGTAATATGAACAATGTAATAGTGTATGATTTGTCCTTTTTCCTTAAAAAAGCGTTTGCATTCGAACCACCATTTGATCATGAAAACCAGAAACAAAACATTGTATTACATTATCCATGCCATAGCCTCTCTCCAATCCCATCCTGAAATGGACTTGTATGGAAATTCATTTTCATCCACGTTGCAATTTGTAAGCTAAATATAGCATAGATCACCTATTCTTGGACGACCAAAGTTAAAGAAACAACACAATCATTGTTGCGTCAGAAACACTACAATATATCGTAGAAACGAGTTCGGCGACATATCTGGAACTAGTATGAAAGGCAACCTTAATCAGTATTTTCATTCGTAGGGCTGGGAAAATAAAACATTCGCAATTCACATAAAGCATTTCATTTTATGTTCGATGTCACGGTTGCTGTACTGCCATCCTAATAAGGAACACCGGATGACGTCTACTGTCATGTAAATTGAAACGAATTCAATACAGTTCGATAAACTAAATAACAAGTTTTAAGTAGGTTTATAGGAAAGTCTGCTATAAAAGAACTACGAACTAGTCAGTAATAGCAGTTCTAATATTACGCGTTCAGAAGTGAACCTTTATGCCAAAACGTACAGTTTGTTATTTCATTATCGAGATTCGTAATAAGATAGACAGTTAAGCAAATGTTAGTTGCTCGTAGTACTTGCTTTAATACACCCATTACCACAGGGACGTTTGGTGTTGTGATTTGTTGTCTTTAGCGACTGGGTTCATTGATAACGTTTTGTCATTGACGGACGAGTGGCGTGTGCAATTATCGCAGTGTGACCGATGTTAACACTCCCAGCAAGGGTGGAGATATTTGGTTTTTAACACGATTATAGTGGGAGTAAGGATAGCATTATCGTCCATATATAAGATGTTTGCGTTGCAGGCGCCAATTAAATAATTATCACTGGACATGACTGATTTTCGCACGTTTTTAAATAATTATTTGATGTGCACGCTAAGAAGACATTGGAGTTTATAGATATAATGTTACAGCGACCGTATATAATACTGATTTATATCGTTGTCGTTATCAAGAAAATGTTTGGCGAACTCATTGACAACATTCAACTTGAAAACTGAAATAATTATAACGAGTACAATACCATAGAAGGTACCAGCAGATGAGTAGGAGTAGAGACTCATATATTTGGCTTAACGAGGATCTAGATAGGAATTTACATTTATAATGATACCGAGGCAGCACGCCGTTGTGAAAAACTGATAATAACTGATCACGACCATCTCTGTCACAGTTGTACCGGTGGAAAATAATCAGCGTCGTATTTTATCATCAAGTATTGGAACGATTGGTACCACGTTACCCATTAAACTGAATGTTATTTTTTTACTCCGCAGTGTATGGCGCTTCGTGGACTTGCTGTATTTTGTGACTGCAGTTTTAGATTAGGAAATTAATTCATGGAATATACCATGGATTTCTAGCAAATTAATAAAACTGTGATTGAACATTATTCATTAGCAACGAGATCGAAACGCCAGGAGCTTATGATCAAATGCATTGGAGAGTGATAGAAAACGAAAGGATGAAATTTAAACCGATTAAGTGTTCTGTTGAAAAAATGGGATTACCGAAATTGCTCAAACAACAACATACATTGTTGACATTGTCATGTATGAGTAAAATATTATTGGGACAATTTAATATGCATATGCACAAACGTTTTCGTTTGCCAATATCACAAAGCCGGGGTTTACTGTTGACTGTATATACAATAATAGTAATATTCACATTATGTTTGTATCCTTGTTCGGCACATTCCTGGGAAAGTCCTGGATGCCATCGAGTAGGTAGGTATTAGGCTTGTGGTACAACATTATTAGTAGAATCCAGTCTTAAATTAAAGTCAAACTTTGTTTTATATAGCATTTTAACAACTGTATTGGTTCACGTTATACAAGTGATTACATAATTGGAATTGGTTTGCTATTGAAGCGATTGGTGCGCACTATTATTAACGCCTTGATAATCTGGCTGTTTTTAATAAAATATTATATCGTGTCACTTATTAATTGTCCAACACAAAACACATATTGAATTTTTTTTTTGTCATTGGGGACTTGTTTCTTCGATCAAATGATGTAAGTGGGTTTATCAAAGATGTTATATTCATACTAATAGCTGCTGTAAATGATTACCGGCTACTTTTGTTTTCTTTTATCCAATAGAGAAAACCCGTTATGGTCGAGATTCGGTTTAGCGAAAAGGTTACAACCTGTTTTGATGGCAAATTAAGTCGCTGTTGTACTAGCGGTGATTCACAATTTAAATGTGTTCTTATTTAACGACGGTAGCACGTTTGTGTCTTGAAATACAATTATTTTAAATAAATGATTAATACATTTTAACACGTACCTTTTTCAAGGTTATATTTCATTTTACGTTGTTGGGATGCGCTAAGTAAACTTTTATAACAACTGCAAAGAAATTAATATGTGGTATACTATTGACCGTATTGAACATTTAATAGGATAATTAATAATACTAGAAACTTTACATGCATGAATAACTGAGGGACTCTCGAATAAGTGACGTAATACAAATTCGTTGATTAACCACTTTAAAAGTTATTAAGTACCAGTGGTATAAAAGTTAGTATCTGTATTTATAATACGTCAATTTTCAAAACATAACATTATGAGGAATACATTATCGTACTTCACATGGAAATGTGCTATTTTTTACTTCTGTAGTCATTACAGTAGCTGACGGGTTTTGAATCACTACAATCACTTTCAATATCGCATGATCAATGATCATTTAATGAGAATTTGCATGAACATATACATACATGGCAATTAGTGTGTTGTAAAACGACAAAAGCAAACGTCTTGTTTTCGTTGTAACACTAATTTGACAACGAAACTATGTTTTGTCTTCCTATGTTGTTAAACACAGATTGTAATTTGATATATTGCCAAGTAGATCTAATATATTTATTTGTTCATTTTCACAAACTACTAAAAAAAATGGTAGTAAGTTTACATATGCATACTTCGTATTTAAGGACTGACAGAGTTAATTCCCTGACATCGACTTGGCTCAAAATCTTGTGGGCGTTTTCATCAAACGTCTAAATCAAAGTCAAGTATGTAGTAAATATCCATTTTAATTTATATTGATACCTGACGTGATATAGAAAGTGAACAATTTGTCTCAGTCTATTTTAGCCGCAACAATTGTGTGACTGGTCTCCATTGACAATAAAACGCTAGTTTAATGGCCTCTCATGTCCTTCTTATAACGCTACGACACGAAACATACGTAGTTATTGTATTATGTTTAAGCCTTGAAGTTTTTGCTGCTTCTTTCGTTGGAAAAAGCTCTTAAACGCCGTCAGAGTATAATCCATAGCTTATAAAATATTTATATGATATGATCGTGTATTAAATCTTTGACATTGTTGTGATTTTATGGTCTTCAACAAGGTAGTATAGTATAGTGGAAGCTGATGAGATATAGTAGTATTGATTTCATGATTTAGTAATTCTCTTTGGTCTTTCAGATGAAATAGGAGCAGACCCACTTTGGTAGGGGGTGTATTGTGATGGATAGTTTGTAATTGACATATACAAGTAACAAGTCTCAGTTACAATGCTATTTGTTTCGTTATTAAATCAGCAAAACATCACTTGTCATATTAGAGTAGAAATTGTTCGGTGGGAGCGTACTGTTTCTCCTACTCATAAATATACATCGTTATTATTTTAGCGATATATTCCAAATGATGATGGTTGTTCTTGCGTTATAATCATTTTTTTAAATTTAAACTTCAAATAATCAAGTTTAAAACGGTAATAAACATAATGTGCGAGTCCAATACCTATATAGGAAATAAAGCCCGGGGCCGTATTCACAAAACCTCTAAGTAAAATCATAAGTGCATGTCTTAATAAAATATCATTATTTAAGCATATGTCTGTTTCAACAGTTTCATGTACGTGTATATTGCTATTTGCATTAAGAGCTTTTATTTTGGTCAATAGATATTAAATAATGAACCATTATTTAAAACTTAATATTTTATGTTTACATTTAAAGTTTCAAAAGTTTGTGCAACTCAAGTTAAACATTTTTGTTTGAGCTTTCTGACTGCCGGCCACGATCGCCATTTCAAAATCAATAGGGCGACCAGACAGGGTTAGGGTTAGTATAAGAACTAAATGCACATAAATTTCTAATATGAAATCCCAGCTACGTCATGGCTATTCACCAAATCTAAACACTATATACTAACATGTCATTGGTGGCTTGCTATCGCTTTGCTTTGACTTTTCCTACCTATTTTTTCAGGTCACACCAGACAAGTGCAGATCCCAGACTGTGTCGTGTTCAATGTGACCTTGAACGCGTGTAGGGGATACTGCGAATCATTCGCTATCCCATCTCCAACCCGAACTCTACGAGCAAATAGCAAACATCTCATCACCTCAAGAGCAGAGTGCTGCAGCATCAAAGACACTCACGATGTAAGTGAATGCGGTTGAGCATCTGTTTGCAGTAAACCGTTGAGTGATTGGTATTCGTATAGAACAGTATATGGCCAGCCAAATATGAAACCTAATAAATGTGCATAAAATACTATGATATGAATAGTTTCCATATTTAAGTTTATGTTGAAATGCTCATATTGATTTGTCGGACGCTTAAGTATTGTACACGCATGTATATAATGACGCACTAAACTGCATTATGATACAAGTATATGTAAAACTAGCTACGTTATTGAACGTACTATTCCAACATTATTCATTTTGCTCGTTAACCTATTTTTGTAACATTTGAAAATCGTTGTGTGTCTGGCTGGAATGATTTTTGTGCATTGTTTGCGCAACTCCACGGAAACACTATTTCAAATCGTGTTACTGTTCATATTATTACGTGTAATGTCAAAATTTGCCTCAGATATAACACATATACGTTTGTAGGTGTTTTGCTGTTTTGGCAAAGTGGATTCCACGTTAGGATGTGGTAATTCTATTCTACTGAGCTCAGGACAATACACACTAAAACATATTCCCCTTGGACTAATGGTGAGCCTGAATAAGTTAACGTCAGTTGACATTAGAACAGATCTCCGGGAAAGCGTGCCAGAGTATTATGTTTTCCATGCTTATGCACCTGTGAAGTGTTTTTATCATTTACAATTCATGAATATTGTTTTCTCATTGCAGGTTAAGGTTCTAGTCCAGTGCGTGGAAGGCTTGCGTGAAGTCGTGTTTAAATCCGCCAAATCCTGTGCCTGTTCTATATGTAGGCAATGATTCCCCACCCATCCAACGGTCGCAACTTGTCTTCGTGTTACTTTCGACTGACACTAGGTGTAACATATGTTACTAGATCTACCTATATTTTTGCTGATCAATGTATTGTGTTGACCGCATCATATGTCGTTTGTATGATCTTTGCTGCAATATTTGTTGTTGGGCATAATATAAGAGGATGCAAATTTGAACATTGCAGTTTACAGTTTGCATTCTGAGATTATTAAAATTATATGAATACATGTTTTAAATATCTTATTTTTATCACTTGATAAATGCTACGAATCTACAGTTATTTGGTTGTTTTATTTCATTTGTTTAACATAAGTACGAATAAGTATCGAGATATTGTGCTTGATACAAAGAAATTTGAGATCATGTGACAAGTATGTTTTTGTGTCATTAACGATAAAAATCGGATTCAATCCATATCATTTTTAAATCTTTAAGTTATGACGAAATAATCGTAGGTCTATGAGTGGTGATTTTTAATACGTTTTAAGACACATATTTGTTGCATGTGTCCATTAAAATTAAACGCGAATTGAAAGTTAATGCTAAGCTCTTGTATAAAGTTGAAAATTTTCAGTATTTCGCTCGATATATCATAGTATAACAAATTATACTTATTGTCATAACACATACACACAGACATAGTGTAGTGTTATATCATGCGATTGCAATACAATTTTGCGATCTTAGAACAATGGTGACCAATCTGGCGTTATATCTTATATTTACGAATTAGGAAGGCGTTAAATGGAATATAGAGTTCTACATATCTCGATAGGAACGAATGAGGAGTTTTGAAAGGTTTTCTCGACACCTAAATGGAATTCCGCCGTTTGGCTTAAATCTTAATTCCATAGGTTGTTTGGTGTTAATGGAGTATTAGGATACATCCGTAAGAGACACTTTCAAGAAATTACTTTCATTCCTGAAGGCACTGACATAAGGTTTCACAAACCTAGAATAACATACTTAGTTATGGGAAACATCGAAATTATTATAAAGCACCAAAATGCAGGGCACTTCACTATCTTACTGCAGTATACGTTTTTGTACAAGTTTGATATATAAGCTTGATGCTATTTTTGTTGTTGTAATAAAAAACATCATCAAGTTATACTTCCTTGATACATTGATGTCAAAGCAATACGTAGGTCTTTTTCCTGATATCATTTTATTTTGTTAATCATAAGAGTGTGCTTTATTGACATGTATAGCAAATACGCCTTTAATATACAATATACTAGTATGTTTGTATCACGCCACAAAAATGGGAGACATTAAGCACTGCACCTATCCGTCCGTCCGTACATCCTTACGTCCCGATATGTTGTCGACTCAATTCCTGTTTAACTGCTTGGTTGATTTCGCTTAAACTTTCAAAGCTGAAGAAACTTTAAGTGTAGGTGATCGTAAAGGAAGGAATTTTGGCGGCGACCGATTCTGGCAGAACTATGGCCCAGAATCATTGTTTCCATTTTATAATAATAATTTTTATACTTTCCGAAATGTTGTACACTCAGCTTTGTAACTACTTGGGTGATTTTGCTCAAACTTTTACAGCTGAAAAACCTTGAAGTGCAGGTGATCGTCAATGTCTGTGATACTTCAAAATGTGTTATTGTACAACACAGCGCGAATTTTCATATTGCAATCTTAAAAATAACACACGTTGAAAAATGAAAGGAAAAACATGTGGTGCGGAGTGTATAGCCTGTACTTGAAAAGAAATGAAAATGCATCGATTGTAATATCGATATCGTTTATGCAAAATATACGATTTCACAACGCTATCCGATCACGTGTCTTTCTTCAAACATGAAATAAAATGCATCTTACTTCAAGATTGTTTTATCTACCCATTGTTGTTTTCATTAACTCACCAACTGCAGCTGTGTATTAATGATGAATTACACTGGTATCATCGCGAGAGATTTACATCTCAGAATAACGCCCCTCATTTTCCTCAGTAGATTTGTAGGTCTTCCTTACAATCAGCTAACACTTCAACCGTATGTCTTCTAAGTTATGCAATAAACTGTGTCTATTCATGGAGATTTTATGTCAAATAAAAGTAAATTTGTATTCTCAATTAACTGAACATGGTATTCAATTCACGTTACATTGTGAAATAAATTTCAATTTCCGAATAAGAGAAATACGTCACAATAGCATCAATACAATTGCATATCAGTACTGCAGCTTTGGAAAAAACACAATACTTTTATTATTAACAGAAAAAAACAACATTATCATGTTCATTCAATAACAAGTCTGCCTGTACATCTGATGTACATACAGATAATTCAGTCAAGGAATAATGAACTCCATTTGAGGCCCAATGCTATTTTTAAAGATTACACAACACCACGAAGCAATTAACCGCAAACGTCTAATTGTGAACTATTTATTCGCTACTAGATTTGAATACATATGACATCGTATAAACAGCCTTTAAGACATAAATTCATACTCGCATTAAAAATAATCCAAATGTATATTCATGAATAACTGTCATGTGGTTGTCAAAACACAAACAGTAAAAGGGCTTCGAAATATATAGACATAAATTGTATTTCCATTGAAACCTTGTAACTAATGAATCCATTTGCTAGTTAAGCACTAGTAGTACTTCGGGGTTCTCGACATACAGCATACAAAATGTACATAAATAGAATGAAAATTGCAAATCATTCATATGCCAAGAAAGTACTATTACATTAATGAAACGTTATGAGAGTGTCCAGGTGATTTTAAATCAGCAAAACAGCGACATCGCAAAAGTATCATAAAGAACATGATGCTGCAATAACTTCGTTTTGCTAGTAAATTGTGTAGGTAGATGTAAACTTAAGACAATAGACGTAGGCTTAATTGGCTTAAATATAAAACACTATTTAACACATGAAATAAGCTAGTAAACATGCATTGTATATCAACCCTTAAGGGATACCTTTCTTGCACAAATGTCAATCTGTAGGCGAACGACCGCATTGGACCAACCTGTGAATGCAAGTTGAATTAATTTTCTACTGTTGCAGCTTCTCTTTTACCTCCTTGCAGCATTTAGCTGAGTACCATATTCATCCCATAACATCCAGCTACAATTGCGAGTGAAATGTTACGGATGATATTCTGTTCTTGACGCTTTAAATGACACCATCGTTTTATGTACGTTTGACATACTGAAATGATAAACGGATTCAAGCCTATCAAAGCATAACGAAGGAAGCTGATGAATTTGCTAGAATTACTACTACTTTTAGTTTCTATTTATTGTATCAGAGGCAATTAGGATACTGAACGCTTTCGTTTTTGAATACATTCACGTTTAAGTTGCAAATCGTGTCAAAACAACGACTGATTTGGAGTTAAAACATCATGTTTCCAATCAATAACTTACTTTTCCTACATTCAAAATCGCTAGACTGTTTGCACAATGTTTCATCAGTATTCATTACTTAATTAATAAGAGAACATTTTCAATGAACGACTAGGTGCGAGTCAAGCAATCATTTCCTCGTCATTGTATCATAGGCAGAATGATGTATAGGCAATAAATCTGTTCCAAGAAACGTAGTCATTACTTGTAATCATGCAATATGCTTCAGGTTTGTCTGAATTAGAAACCTGAGCTAATTTTACACGACCATCAAGTTGTCTAAATTTGGGGACATGATTCGCGAATTATTCCTCATTGGTAATGCATAAAATTAATATTTTGGATTTGCATGTAAAATTATTTCAAATATTACAGGTATATTTAAGACGATACTCTAACGCCGACTGCTATAACCTCGTTTTTGTTTCCAACTATGCCTTATTAAATCCGAAATATGTTTTCTTCATTTTGTAATCACCGTGGAATGCAATTGAATGCATGCTATGGGATTTATAACAACGCTTTTAAAGGTTAAACTCCGAAGAACACAGTTGGCTCTAAGCGTAAGATTTTACAAGACATCTCCGTCAAACAAATTATGTCCTTGCTTTCTGAATGGCTAAACACAGTGTCAATCGAATCTCGTCGTAAAGTTAAATGTAATAGCATCTACTAAACAAAAGTTTAAATCAAAATATAGACGATATTTATAAAGGTTCCAATGTCGAACATGACATTTTTTCAACATTTACACAGTACTTCACAATTTGTGTATATCCGATTTATTAATTAAATCGGACAGGCATAAAGTTACTGAAAATACCCCAATCTCTACCAGGATACTCTTCTTCCACTATGTTAAAATGCGGATTCGTTTCATTTTAAGTCGCTGTACATGGGATCTAATTCAATGAATCGTAAGTTTAGTAATAGTTCTAATGAACATTTATTGTGTTTATTCGACCGAAATCTGTTTCTTATTTACGAAAGGCACTGTTCAAAAGCGTTTCGTACGAACGGAATATACTATAATGTACATGCTGGTTTACTCCAGAGTCATCACCAGTTATCGCATACAGAAAATAGACGATAGCAAGTTACCAACATGTAAATAATTCACAGATTTCAATGCGTAGTTTTTGTATTTTGTTCGGTAACATGCCCATTAGAAACACTTTCTGCAATATTTTATTTGTATTAACATATTTCTGGAGTGCTCCTTTAAAACCCTGGCGCGATCGTCAAAAAAAGTAAATACACTTGTTTTGGCATTAAATCAAATTCGTGGCGGGCCATACAAAATACTTTGCGGAACTGCCTGAGAAACAAATCATTAACTTTTGTAGTCTTAGGTTAATAATATAAATTACGTATTCATTTATTAGTTGCATGAAATACTGTGGCAAACCTCTAACAGACTCTTGTCATAATGCTAATGGACAATTTAGAAGTTTTGTCTACGGGGCTAGCCCGTTGCACTACAGCTGTCATCATTAGTATTGTTTTTATTGCAGGCAGAAATAAATGCATCTAATGATGACTGGATAATATGATACCAAGGTGCACCTTTAAGTACATAAACGAACGTAGCCCTTAAATGTTTACTATTTAGACCAAGTTCGGCAGAACTATAGCCCTTTGTCACTTTTTCCACTATATAATATATACTTCCCGAAATTGTATGGACTCAACTCGTTTACTGCTCGGAGGATTTTGCTTTAACTTTAACAGCTGAAAAACCTTAAAGTATAGGTGATCGTAAAGGAATAAATTGTTGCTGTGACTAATTTAAGCCGAATTATGACCCTTTGTCAATTTGTCCACTATAACATATATATGAACATAAATTTGTGGAGGCCAAAATAAATGTTGGCGACACGTCCTTAGTCTGTGTCCAAACATGTGTCGTGGGGGCATCCGTGTCTGTAACACAATTACTTTAATGTTTTATTGTACAAAAAGACAGCGCCTGTATAAACATATCATTCTTTAAAGGAATTATGGAGTCCATTTGAAGCTCAATAATATTTGTAAAGATAACACACCACCACAAAGCAATTAACAGCACACGTCTTTACACCGATCTATTTATTGCACTACTAGATTTGAAACATATGACATCGTATAAACTGCTTTTTAGATAAAAATTCATAGTCGCATTAAAAATAATCCATATGTAATCTCATAACTAGCACTCATGAGGTTGTTCAAAACGCAAACAGCAATAGGGCTTCGAAATGTTTAGACAGAAACTTAATTTCAATTTTCCAGTTAAGTAATACTTCTGGGTTCTCGACATATAGCATACACAATGTATACAAATAGAATGGAAATTGCAAATCATTACTATGTCAAGAAAGTACTATTACATTGTAATGAAATTTTCGCATCTGTGCATGAACTTGTCCAAATGCTTCTTAAATCAGAAATACAGCGACTTTGCAAAATTTTATGCGGAACATGATGTTGAAATAAGTTTTGTTCTGTAAGTAAATTGTGTAGGTAGATGTAAACTTAAGACAATAGACGTGGGCCTAATTGGTTTAAATGTCAAACAATATTCAACACATAAAATAACCAAGTAAACATTTATTGTATATCAGCCATAAGAAAGACTTTCTTGCCCAAATGAAGGACAGCATTTGACCAACCCGTAAATGCTAGTTTGATGGGTTTTATACTGTTGCAGCTGCTGTTTTACCTCTTCGCAGCATTCATGTTGTATATTGTACGTAATATCTTAGTCGCACATGTTGAGTACCGTAGTCATCCCATGACAGCAAGCTACAAATACGAGTGCAATGTTACGGATGATATTCTGAGCTTGACTCTTTAAATGACACCACCAGTTTATGTTAAACACACGTAAACGTGCATAAACCGAGTGATATACATACACGTAAATATATCTAGTGACGGATTCAAGCCTAGCAAAGCATGACGAAGGAACGTGATCAATTTGCTATAATTACTACTATTTTTTATTTATATTTATTGTATCAGAGGCAATTAAGGGTGGGCACAGGAAAGTTTGAGGATAACGAACGCTTTTTACTTTTCCAATACATTCGAATTCAAGTAGCAAATCGTGTCAAAACAACGACTAATTAAGAGTTTAAACATCATTTTCTCAATCAATAACGTAGTTTTCCTAAATTCTAAATCGCTATACTTTTGTCCAATCTTCCATCGATATTCATTACTTGATTTATAAGATGAACTTTTTAATAAAAGACTAGGTGCGGAATAAGTCAATCATTTCCTCATCATTGCATCATAGGCAGAATGATGAATAGGCAATAAATCTGTTCCGAGATATATATTAATTACTTGAAATCATGCAATATGCTTCAGGTTTGTCTGAATTAGAGACCTGAGCTAATTTTACACCAACATTCAGCTGTGTCTAAATTGGAGACATGATTCGCGAATAATTTGTCATTGGTAATCTATCAAATTAAGTGTTTGGATTTGCATGTAAAATTATGTCAAATATTACCGGTATATTAGAGACGATGCTTAAGCGCCGACTGCTATATTCTCGTTTTTCCCAACTATGCCTTATTAAATCGGAAGTATGTATTGTTAATTTTGTAATCACCGTGAAATGCAATTGAAGATATGCTATGGGATTTATAACCACGTCAACATAGGTCAAATTCCGACGAACACAGTTGACTGTAAACGAAAGGTTTTACAAGACATTTCCGTCAAACAATTAAATCCTAATATCCTGAATGGCTTAACACAGTGTCAATCAAATCTCGTGGTAATGCCAATTGTATGAGAAAACTACAGCGGAAGCTACATAACGGTAAACATATTTCAAACATATACGTGAATTCGGACATATCGTGTATTGTAGACGGAAAGAAACGCTAATATTTCTATGCTATTTCTATGGGTATTTATTTATTATAGTTGTAGACTGTAACCATGAGTATGTGCTTTCAACAGCTGCAAAACTTACAAGCGTTTTCACCTTCAATAAAACACGTGTCATGAGAAACCTCACAATGATATCTGGAATCATCATGAAGGATGCAGTGATGCAATAACCGTATCAAACTAATTTCTGTTTGCGTATGCTCCATTTTTACCGGTCGTTTAAATTGCAAGATAAAGGTTCTTAGAATTTGTCGGCGTTAATGAAAGTGAACATATAACATTATTGCAATGATTATAGACATAGGCATCTGTTAACATACACACATGCATGAATAATTTTTAAAACGCTTTTGGACATAATTATTATCATTATTAATATTAATATTATTATTATTATTATTATTATCGAAAGTGATAATATCATTACAAGGACAATGCGATCTTAATTTACAAAAATGCCCATTTCCAGTATATGTTAATTAACAAGATTTTCCATTTCATGCAGAACAAAAGCGCTGACGTTTGAAACAATTGTAGTACCATAACCCTTCGCGCATTCTAGATTCAACATTATGTACACGGTTATAAAACGCCTGCTGGACCAGTAAAGAAGCTGCAGTTGCATAAACAAGGTCTCTCGATGCTGTTGACAAGCCGACGATTCAACTCAAGATACATAATGCAGGAAGCAAATACAAAATACAAGAGCGATCAACACTTTAACAATCAGTTAAAGAGCGAGCCCAATTTCTCTATGTTTATTAAACATATTGGCACATGTGAATATATTTATTAAAATATAATTCTCAAGCAGTTATGACATGGTATATAACGTTCAGCTTGACTGTATGTCAATTATTCAATGCTTAGACGCTAACACAGGCAAAACAACTTCTTTGCATGCCCCCTACCGCTGTACTGGCATGCTGAATGTGACTTAGTACCTATGTATATTAACTACAGGCCCAAAGATTGAAAACGAAAACATTTACGCGCGCATGGCGCCTATTACCACTTACTAAAAGAAAAAGTAAAGGAAGACGCAGTCACGAGATAGTAGACAACCATTTCGTGGCTATTTGTCTACACAGATCGCCTGTAGACACATACAATCAATTAAATTTATAGTCACACTAAAAACTACAAACTGTTGCTACACTGGAACCATTGGTTTCACGTTTTATTTTCTTCAGGTCACGAAACTGTCCTGTTATGGTGTTCACAATGTTTTACAATTAATACATTTGCTGTAACTAGTTACTAGTAAGCGTAAACTATAGTTATCGTCAGTATGTCGGGTAATACATAATTGGAATACATTACTGGAAAATTCTCATACTAAATAAGTACATAAATAAAGCGAAAGCTAAGATCTATCACACAATCTGATATCAATAATGTCTATTAGTTTGTACATGCTGTCATAGGGCATTTATATGAAATCCGCATTATTAAGCTATGGCTTTCCCTACTTCTAATGTAATTTATTTACTTTTTTTTTTAAATTCCATTTCGACAAAACAAAAAGATATTAATCTTTCTTTTTTGTGTGTGTATTATTGTATTTGGATTTTCAAGATCATGATGAGAACGTTCATGTTTGTTTAGATGAACAACACAATAAAATAAATAAATAAAATAAAATCTTTAGTTCAAATACTGTCATACTGGCGAAAATGTAACTGACATTATTTTAGGAAATTCACTTTTTGGCACATGTGGATTCTGTCTGCCATTGCTCATAATCTGTTTGAAAGTTAGGATTGTATTACACCTGAAAATCCTTACTTTAGCGAAAACAATCATATATTGCCAAAATTGTAGTCGTAAAACGTAAGGTAAGTTACGATGTTTTTGCACTAAATATTGTGCTCACAAAAACATGAAATAATTAATGAAAATTAAATAAAACTGTATATCACTAAATTATAATTATAAGAATGATACTTATAACACGCAAGTATTTTGCTCAGTAACAGTTTGACTCTTGGGCTGTTGACTGTCAGAAACTACATATTGGTCAGATAGTTTAGGCATCAGTGATAATACATGATAAAAACATCATCTTGTCATCTTTTCATTGTGTTTTTAACCAAATTTTAGAACAAATCGGTTATTAGATTGGGGTATGTCGTTTCCTTTTGGCGGCGTCAACTTTTCGTTTCCGCTCTCTAACTCGAGAACGGATCGAGCTATGGTAATTAAACTTCAAACATAGATACCTTATATCAAGACCTAGCTTGGGATTGCATATGGAATGTATTGGGGTCAAGGTCTGGGTCACCATTACTAATAATGGAAAAACGGTTTCCGCTCAATAACTTGAGAACGCATCTAGATATTTTAATAAACCTTCATACATATATACCTATATCGAAACCTCGCTTATGATTGCATATGGAGTGGGTGGGATCAAGGTCAAGGTCACCGTTACTAAATATAGAAAAACGGTTTCCGCTCAATAACTTGAGAACGAATTTTGAGATATTTTCATGAAACTGCATACATAAATACCTAATATCGTGACCTCGCTTCGGATTGCATATTGGATTGGTGGGGTCAGGGTCAAGGTCAACGTTACTAAAAAGAGAAAAATGGTTTCCGCTCAATAACTTGAGAACACATAGAGGTATTCCAATTAAACTTCATTTGTTGATACCTCATATTGAGATCTCGCTTGAGATTTCATATGGGATGGTTGGGGGCAAGGTCACCATTACTAAAAATAGACAAACAGTTTTCGCTCAGCACCTAGAGAACGAACTTAGATATTTTAATGAAACTTTATATGTAGATACATTATATCTAGACCTCGCTTGCGATTGCATCTGGGGTTGGTGGGGTCAAGGTCAACGTCACCAGAACTAAAAATAAAAAACGGTATATACTCAATAAATTAAGAACGCATTTAGATATTTTTAATGCAACTTCATATGTAGATACCTTATATTGAGACCTCGCTTTGGATTGCATGCCCAATGGCACCATTTCCTAGCCATAGGTGTATAACCATCGACTTGCACAAAGAACTTTCTTTCATTCTTGTGCTGATGTATATGCTTTACGTTCGAAAAGTTTGGTTTTCGTGTAATTTCCGCGTTTCTTGTTCCTCTACATGAATCTGTGTAAATATTAGCTCTTATAGATACCAGGTATTTTATGACATGAAATGTTACCACAATAAATACAAAGTCATGCACAGTTATTCTTCATGCAGTGCCACGATAAAAAGCTCATACTCCCTTAAATATTCTGCACATGACATCTCTAACTTAAAATTTAATTTTGTAAATGGTCTGGAATATTTAATTGACCGTACATTACGGGTATTATAACTACGACTACTTAGGCCAAACTCCGAAAAACGCTGTTGATGTTATACAATTGTTTTAACACAACATCTCCGTCAAATAATAAAGTCCCAGCTTTCTGAATGGTAAAACATAATGTCAATCAATTCATACCGTACAGTCAATTGTCGACGTGATACAGATAAATCCATGTCTGTTATAGTTTGAGGTTATTAAAGTGTTATTTCTGGGGCAGATTTCTCTCATATTTATTTTACATTTAAATTTCTGACTTAAGCTCTTAAAGTGCAAAATCTCCACTTAATATGCATTTAGTTCCTAAATATAAAAGAGTGATTATGTAACAATATGTTATGACTTTACATCAGCAAATTATTGACGTGTGCGCGCGTGTAATGTGGAGACCGGACTTTAAACGAGTTTATTAAATAAATGAGCCGCTTTCCATCAATATTAGTGTTTTTTTTCCATATCTAAACATAAGCTTGGGCATGGAAAGTATTTAGGGCTACACACATGTATACCATTCAAAATATAATTTGTTGGAGTTTGGTAGTGATATCGTTGAGTACTAAAGTAAACAACTGAAAACAATGGACGTTCTAGCAGTGGAAACGAGAAACAAATTCATGTAACTTACATCCCAGAAATTGAATTAGATATAGTAATGCTAACTGACTTGTTTATTAATTTTGCCGTTGTGTAATTCTCTGGGTTGATTGATGTGTATATGGAGAGGTAACTGTTGTTCTGTGACGAATGATACTTATTGAGATTAATCCCTTATTTTGTGTTCATATATGCGCGGAAAACCTAATCTCCGTTTAAGCTAACATTCCGTTCACTTCAGAATAAATATATATGTATATTAGGAAATGATTTTAAACAAAATAGGATAAAATATTATGCATGTGTATGTACAATGAAATCAATGTACTTGAAGAATAACAATTCAAAGAATTTATATTTTATTTATGTTTGTTTAAATAACTCATTCTAAATTTAAACCGGGCTTAGCTTAATTGACCGTATATCGAGAATGAAAACCAGAAGGTACTAAGTGCTATAGATTTCAATGGCAGTTAGTACCTTCTGGTTGTCAACCCTCGTTACGGGCTTAGCAATTCACACATGTAGCATATACGTTTACGAAAAAAAGGCGATGTACTAATTTATAACTGAAAATACCTTGAATGAACAATCTTTTTATTTTCTTAGAATAAACGATTTTGCGTTCGCTGGATTGTCACATTATGTTGATCTTGCAAGGCTTTACCAGAACAGCTTAAACTCCTTTTCAGTTATTGTTAATTTATTTCCATTCATCGAAAATCACATCGCAATCAATCTTTTCTAAGTGCTGGTTGGTGTATCTAAGAGCAAGGATTGGATACAAAATGCATTAATTTGAATATGAATGACATTTATGGAAACCTCGGTTGCGATTGGGGACCATACCAGTTGATTAAAAATGTTTCCGTGATAAATTAATCGTGTCAGACCGGAAAGATGGATAGTTATGAACTTGTGTCCTACGGTTACCAAGTATATTGGTATGTAAATGCTTAATTTAAGTTTGAACTGAAAACAATGACTTAGTACGTTTTAGTTTGACCTGTTTTTCGTGTGATGTATAATACTATTTAGCAGATTTTAAGAGAGTTATTAAGTACAAATTGCATTATATTACATAAAATGCATGATTTGTTTCTTATTGCCGGAACATATATACGATTATGTTACGATTCCAAGATAAATTTATCTTTCGCGTTCCATTAAAACCTAGTGATTTAGGAAAATTATATGAGGCGTGTGGTTGAAAACCCGGGCTTAATGCATGTGCGTAAAGTGTCGTCCCGGATCAGCCTGTGCAATCCGCACAAGCTAATCCAGGACGGCACTTTCCGCTTTTATGGTATTTTCTGTTTCAACGAAGACCTTCTAAAAATAAATCCACTGTAGGCGGAAAGTGCCGTCCTGGATTAACCTGTGCGGACTGCACAGGCTAATCCGGGACGTCACATTACGCACATGCATTAAGATCGGTTTCCCACGACACGCCTCATGTAAATAACGTATTCATGTATTAATTTTATTAAATGCTGTTGCAAACAGATATTAGACTCGTGTAATAATGCTAATGGACAGTTTAGACGTTTTGTCTAGCCCGTCGCATTACAGCTGTCATCATAAGTATTGCTATTACAGATATTAGACTCTTGTAATAATGCTATTGGACAGTTTAGACGTTTTGTCTAGCCCGTCGCATTACAGCTGTCATCATAAGTATTGCTATTACAGATATTAGACTCTTGTAATAATGCTAATGGACAGTTTAGACGTTTTGTCTAGCCCGTCGCATTACAGCTGTCATCATAAGTATTGCTATTACAGATATTAGACTCTTGTAATAATGCTAATGGACAGTTTAGACGTTTTGTCTAGCCCGTCGCATTACAGCTGTCATCATAAGTATTGCTATTACAGATATTAGACTCGTGTAATAATGCTAATGGACAGTTTAGACGTTTTGTCTAGCCCGTCGCATTACAGCTGTCATCATAAGTATTGCTATTACAGATATTAGACTCTTGTAATAATGCTAATGGACAGTTTAGACGTTTTGTCTAGCCCGTCGCATTACAGCTGTCATCATAAGTATTGCTATTACAGATATTAGACTCTTGTAATAATGCTAATGGACAGTTTAGACGTTTTGTCTAGCCCGTCGCATTACAGCTGTCATCATAAGTATTGCTATTACAGATATTAGACTCTTGTAATAATGCTATTGGACAGTTTAGACGTTTTGTCTAGCCCGTCGCATTACAGCTGTCATCATAAGTATTGCTATTACAGATATTAGACTCGTGTAATAATGCTAATGGACAGTTTAGACGTTTTGTCTAGCCCGTCGCATTACAGCTGTCATCATAAGTATTGCTATTACAGATATTAGACTCGTGTAATAATGCTAATGGACAGTTTAGACGTTTTGTCTAGCCCGTCGCATTACAGCTGTCATCATAAGTATTGCTATTACAGATATTAGACTCTTGTAATAATGCTAATGGACAGTTTAGACGTTTTGTCTAGCCCGTCGCATTACAGCTGTCATCATAAGTATTGCTATTACAGATATTAGACTCGTGTAATAATGCTAATGGACAGTTTAGACGTTTTGTCTAGCCCGTCGCATTACAGCTGTCATCATAAGTATTGCTATTACAGATATTAGACTCTTGTAATAATGCTAATGGACAGTTTAGACGTTTTGTCTAGCCCGTCGCATTACAGCTGTCATCATAAGTATTGCTATTACAGATATTAGACTCTTGTAATAATGCTATTGGACAGTTTAGACGTTTTGTCTAGCCCGTCGCATTACAGCTGTCATCATAAGTATTGCTATTACAGATATTAGACTCGTGTAATAATGCTAATGGACAGTTTAGACGTTTTGTCTAGCCCGTCGCATTACAGCTGTCATCATAAGTATTGCTATTACAGATATTAGACTCGTGTAATAATGCTAATGGACAGTTTAGACGTTTTGTCTAGCCCGTCGCATTACAGCTGTCATCATAAGTATTGCTATTACAGATATTAGACTCTTGTAATAATGCTAATGGACAGTTTAGACGTTTTGTCTAGCCCGTCGCATTACAGCTGTCATCATAAGTATTGCTATTACAGATATTAGACTCTTGTAATAATGCTATTGGACAGTTTAGACGTTTTGTCTAGCCCGTCGCATTACAGCTGTCATCATAAGTATTGCTATTACAGATATTAGACTCTTGTAATAATGCTAATGGACAGTTTAGACGTTTTGTCTAGCCCGTCGCATTACAGCTGTCATCATAAGTATTGCTATTACAGATATTAGACTCTTGTAATAATGCTAATGGACAGTTTAGACGTTTTGTCTAGCCCGTCGCATTACAGCTGTCATCATAAGTATTGCTATTACAGATATTAGACTCGTGTAATAATGCTAATGGACAGTTTAGACGTTTTGTCTAGCCCGTCGCATTACAGCTGTCATCATAAGTATTGCTATTACAGATATTAGACTCGTGTAATAATGCTAATGGACAGTTTAGACGTTTTGTCTAGCCCGTCGCATTACAGCTGTCATCATAAGTATTGCTATTACAGATATTAGACTCGTGTAATAATGCTAATGGACAGTTTAGACGTTTTGTCTAGCCCGTCGCATTACAGCTGTCATCATAAGTATTGCTATTACAGATATTAGACTCTTGTAATAATGCTAATGGACAGTTTAGACGTTTTGTCTAGCCCGTCGCATTACAGCTGTCATCATAAGTATTGCTATTACAGATATTAGACTCGTGTAATAATGCGAATGGACAGTTTAGACGTTTTGTCTAGCCCGTCGCATTACAGCTGTCATCATAAGTATTGCTATTACAGATATTAGACTCGTGTAATAATGCTAATGGACAGTTTAGACGTTTTGTCTAGCCCGTCGCATTACAGCTGTCATCATAAGTATTGCTATTACAGATATTAGACTCGTGTAATAATGCTAATGGACAGTTTAGACGTTTTGTCTAGCCCGTCGCATTACAGCTGTCATCATAAGTATTGCTATTACAGATATTAGACTCGTGTAATAATGCTAATGGACAGTTTAGACGTTTTGTCTAGCCCGTCGCATTACAGCTGTCATCATAAGTATTGCTATTACAGATATTAGACTCTTGTAATAATGCTAATGGACAGTTTAGACGTTTTGTCTAGCCCGTCGCATTACAGCTGTCATCATAAGTATTGCTATTACAGATATTAGACTCTTGTAATAATGCTAATGGACAGTTTAGACGTTTTGTCTAGCCCGTCGCATTACAGCTGTCATCATAAGTATTGCTATTACAGATATTAGACTCTTGTAATAATGCTAATGGACAGTTTAGACGTTTTGTCTAGCCCGTCGCATTACAGCTGTCATCATAAGTATTGCTATTACAGATATTAGACTCGTGTAATAATGCTAATGGACAGTTTAGACGTTTTGTCTAGCCCGTCGCATTACAGCTGTCATCATAAGTATTGCTATTACAGATATTAGACTCTTGTAATAATGCTAATGGACAGTTTAGACGTTTTGTCTAGCCCGTCGCATTACAGCTGTCATCATAAGTATTGCTATTACAGATATTAGACTCTTGTAATAATGCTAATGGACAGTTTAGACGTTTTGTCTAGCCCGTCGCATTACAGCTGTCATCATAAGTATTGCTATTACAGATATTAGACTCTTGTAATAATGCTAATGGACAGTTTAGACGTTTTGTCTAGCCCGTCGCATTACAGCTGTCATCATAAGTATTGCTATTACAGATATTAGACTCTTGTAATAATGCTAATGGACAGTTTAGACGTTTTGTCTAGCCCGTCGCATTACAGCTGTCATCATAAGTATTGCTCTTTTTGAAGGCAACAATAAATGCATCTTATAATGACTGGATAATATGATACCAAGCTGTAACTTTATGTACATAAACGAATGTAGCCATTAAAACAATTGGTTGCACTTTTTGCTATTTTGGTTATTAGAGGTACGCAGAATCAAACCAATCGGTCCTTAAGAGACTAAATTACGCTGTGTACAAGGAAATGGATTTAAATCATAAGACTCTGTTTTGTAAGGTTTATAATGTATCGTCGAGATAAATCCCTAGACAACAACACTGATTCCTTTAAACTGATTCCTGTGTGAGCTGTTTGGTACGCTACCGTGTATGTGTTTGATATACACAAGAACACAAACGAACAAACACTGCAAAAACATTTCAGAGTAAAATAGGTTGCGATTGTCAGAGATATGTAAACAATTGGCACCAGTTCATATGCAGACGATGCGCGTATATTTCCAAACTCCTATTTGAAGTAAAAACTTAGCACTCATAAACTTGGGGAGAAATTTTAATTATGATTGACTTGCTAATATAAGCACATGCTAGGAAGTATCTTCAAACTTTCAAAATGCATATTTTTATATGAATAAATATTTTTACATATCCTACCATTGGTCACACAATTATATTATTTTTGCCGGTGTTTTTTCTCGTTTGATGTATATATAGAGTGTTTCTTATTCCTGTATTGCGTCTTTAGGGTACCGTTTACTTGTACATTGCAATACGCATAAACAGATCAAATCGTCCCTTGAAAACCAGGTGTCAACAGCTTATGTACACAGAAGGCTGATTGTCTCTTCAGACTTTCAAGCAACAATATTATGTTGGAGAAACTCCACTGTTTGTAAGGCTATTATTGTAATCCACCGCTTAACATTTGGTACAATATCCTGAAACTTACATTGCTATGAATAGACCGAGCCGGGATTTGCCACGAATAGTATAAACTCTTCCCCAGCTATTGTTAAAGGATTAATTTCCATTCATCGAAAATCACAAACATTACCACGTGCTAATTTCAATATCACAAACATTATGCACGTGCTCTTTTGTATGAAATAGTTTAACCGCTGAACACGTGATATCCAATAGTGATGATTGGATAACATTGCAGATTAATTTGAATATGACTGACATTTGTGGAAGCGTCTGTTAAAAAAGCACGAAACAGAAAAGGTAATTTGTGCTGAGATAAACAATTGTTAAACATCTTCGTGTGATTTTTTTCAATGGTATTTGTTACAAGATTTTCTTTATAAAATTTTGCACTTGGAATATAAGATGGGAGAGTTTTATTGTTTCTGGCCACCACCAGTCCAATACTTTTGAAAAAAAAAAACATTATGTAAAAAAAAGAAAAAAAAGACCACTGCAATTGTAAACTATATTTGGCCTAGTTAGTATAACGGTACATGTACATTTGTGTCAGCGTTCACACCTTACTCGATCTTTTAAAAGGCATCTACGTTTTAAACGCAATTGTTTGCATTTGAGATTACAAAGAAACTGTTTTACTTTTTAATACTGCCCATGTATTGACGAAATACATGTATTTACTACAAATTACTAAATGTATTCTACTGGTATTTATAAGAATCGTCTTTTTGACAAAGTTGTGCACAAAACACTTATATTATCAGATAAACATATGCATGTTCTAAATAAATGCCCTTCCTTGACATGTCAACTAGGGCAAACTGAATGATACAAACTAAATAGACTGATATAACTGTTATTTTATATCATAAAATGAAATTACTTCATATAGGTATCTTAGAAATGACACGTTATGCATTTTATTAATCAATATTAATAAAACTTGTCATTGTAAATCCCACGTGTCCAACCGGTCATGGAAATAGTTTTGTATTTATTCTCCCGTAAAGTAATGAAATAAATATGGTTCGTGATTGCTTGTTAGAAATGTGCAATATATTAGAAAATAAATCATAATAAATGTCTAGATGCTTCATCTGGGTAATCTTTCTTTTTTATAATCTATTGATATAAGTATTGAACCAATATATCTAGCAGTGTTTTATTTCGTAGAGTTATGACAACATTGGAAGGCCATCGCATTCATGTGTGGGTTTTATTTTGATAGTACATTACCAATGATATAATATTATATACTGTGACACAGCAAAGGGTATATTTTGCTGCTCTAGGGCATTATATTAATTTTTATACATAATGAGGATGTTACCTTCTGTACAACCAATACATTATTCAATATGTATACAGCATGAACTATACAACGTTGAAAGCATAAACTTGTATATAATTTATAATTACCCCTATGCAGTACCGACAGGTTATCTTTCGTTGTGACACTGTCAAGAACTTTAGTAAAGCATCAGTATTATATAAATGTTCATACGAAAATACAAATGTGACACATTCCACCACTGATGCGAATATATTTAGATATATAATATCATCGTTCTTGAATTAAAGAGGTGCATAGAACGCTCAAAGCTATAATATTTAAAGGTCAGTTCCTGTAGCTAAAACTTAGAAACAATACTGATGTTTCTGTTAGACAAACAAAAACATGCCTTATAACAGCAAATAAGTAAGTAGAATCTGTATTGAAGCGAAATCACTATTTTTTTCATTCAGCTTATAGACAGATTCCTGAAAACTAAAATACTTACACAAATGTAGAACGTGAATTCAATCGTGAACCAATATCACGTTTATGCCATCATCACGCCTGCATTGACGAAATAACACCCCGTGGGATAAACTTAGCTGTATTCCACCTTGTTGAATACAGCAAACACGCGCAGTATAATTACGTCATGTTGTTTATTTTCGTATTTGAACAAAAAACGTACACAATATGCGGATTCATACAGGTTTGAAGCATATACCTGCTTATTGGTATGTTATGTTTTAATGATAACAAACTACTTTGAGCTGTTTGTCGGCAAATCTTATTGTTTAATATTTGCCAAAAAGAGGTGTATGCGTTTTTGTGAGATCTTATAATGAAACGATTTTTGAATCATTAAATAGTGTTTTATCGGAATATAAATGATACAATATAGTTTGACATGAGACAAATATTTTGTTAAGTTCAGGCAATGCGACAGTGTACATAACTTTTATATACAATATACATATTGAATAGATTATTTGAGTAATGCACAATAAAGCATGCATTTACTGTTTACAATCTTGAAAATAAAGAGCGCTGGAAACATGATTACAGAGAATGCGGCGTGGATTATATACATTGTGTTTAAAATCAAATTAAAATATATTGATCTTAATATCGATATCTATTGCCAAAATATAAGATTTTTTCACAGTATACGTTTTTTCATTCACACTAGTGTTTTCGTCGTTTGAAAAAAACTCATCTTGTACAGTTTGGTATTAATGATGGATTATACTGGTATCACCGCTAGCGATTTATATCTCAGAATCATGCCTCTCATTTATCGAAGTAGGTTTATAGGTCTTCTTGAGAATCTTCAAAACATTACCGGTATGTCTTCTTATTAATGCAATAAAATGTGTCTTTTAACGGCGAGTTAATGTTTAACAAAGGAACCGATATATTGACAATTTATTGCACATGATATTCAATTAAAGTTGCAACGGCAGATACATTGCATTTCCGAATATGAGAAGCGAGAATGTGTCGCAATAGTATCAATATAATTGCATGTTTTATTGCTTCAGCTGTGAGAAAATCCATAATATAGTACATCTGACAGAATGACAATGCATTATCATACTATATCTCAAAACATTCAATAATTAATTTGCATGTATATACCGGTCTTTCAGTAGAGCAATTGTAATTTCCATTATAGGTTCAAGAGTGAATATTTTAAAGATATCGTAACACAAAACAAAACAACAAAAACATATTATTGCATGTATTGTGCTACAAAACTTGTAGATAATAAATTCATAATCACATAAAAATCACCATCTAGATATATTCGCATGACAAACACTAATGTGTTGGCGTATATAATTCTTAGAACACAAATATAAGGTTTCAAAATATGAAGACAGAAACCGAATTAACCACAAAACCTTGTAGCTAATAAATCCATTTCTTTGTTAATATCAAATCGGGGTTCTTTAGATACAGTATAAAAAATGTACATAAATAAAATGGGAAGTGTATATCATTAATAATAGATAGTCAAGAAAGAACCAGTTTATTGTAATGACAATATTCTTTTGTGTCTAATGTGAAAGTCTTCAAAGAGTTATAAAAGTTAGCGCACAAAACCATGTCTTTGTAAAAGTAACACAGGATGTTTGGGGATATTCTATTTCGTTGTGTTTGTTTACTGTGCAGGAAGATGATCAATTAAGACAGTGGTCGTGGCATACATTCACTTAAATGTCAAATACTATTTTACACACGAAATAACCATGTACACATTTATTGTATATCAAATCTTAAGGAGCGCCTTTTTGTGCTAATGTAATTATGGCCTTATTAGACAAACCTGTAGTTACTTATTGCATGCTCGTCTTTTTACTTCTGTTGCAGGTGTTCTTGCACGTTTTGCAAGGTTCATTTGACGCTCATGAAACGTTAGAATAAGATGAAAAGAGATGGTTTCTTTTGTATTAGTATATTGATGTATTATGTGTACATCTAGTTTCTTTTTTTTATAAAGTATGCTGTGCTACCTTATATTTTATTCAGGAAGTAGCTTTCACCACTAACACTTCCTGTTTTTTTGTGTATTCGTCTTGGTGTTATTTGTATATTAAAAACATTGAGACTTCAGCTGAGACTGCAGCTTTACATAAATGTAGGTCTATTTCATTATTTCGAAAATGTTCTGTCTTCATGTTCATTAACCGTTTACCTTGTCGTCGATTTGATTGCAGATTTTTATAATATATTTTAACTTTCTTTCTTCAATATATCTGACGAACGTGAATATAAAGGAATGTTAATTTGATGGTACCTTAATTTAACTAGGTAAGGAATCAATCAATCATTTCCTCGTCATTGCATCATAGGCAGAATGATGTATAAGCAATTAATATGTTCCGAGAAATGTATTAGTTACTTGAAATCATGCAATATGCTTCAGGTTTGTCTGAATGAGAGAAATGGGCTGATTTTACAGGACCATACAGTTGTCTAATTTGATACACTTATTGTAGATTATTGTTAATTGCTCAAATGTTATGTTTGTGTTTGAGTTTATTTTCATTTCTAAAAAGCTGTCTACGATAATACTTGAGCAATATATTTTCCCTAAATGTTCTTTCTGAAATAAAAGTTTTTGTTTTACGTTGTTTTCTCGACTACTGAAAGACCTACATACATGTAAACATGATTTAAACATTTAAGTGAAGTAACATATCTCATGTCTTCGAAACGGATATAGAACTAGAAGCAATTAGCTGTACGTTGTTTATGTGGGTATGTTGTTTTATTGCGGTGGGAGGCCGTAATCATGGATTTGTGATTTTAACATCTGCATAAGTGCAAGCGACTTTCAATAAACACGTGTCACATGTCATGAGAAACCTTTTAATGATTCCTGTGTTCATCATGAACTGTGCAATGATGTTATTACCGTTACGGTATCAAATAGTTTCTATTTTTGTATGTTTCTTTTTTTATTTAATGGTTATGTAACTGCAAGTCCAGGTTCGTGGAAATAGTCGGTGTTAATGAAAGTGAACATAGAACATGATTGTAATAATGAGATAGACCTACATATATGTAAACATATACACAAGAATAACTAGGTTTAGAATAAGCACTTTGGATACTATTACATGTTATACAAATACAGTAACATGCGCACGTACTATTTACGCAGTGATACAATATCATACTCGTATACAAACGCAAACGCTTATAATTCCTAAAGCATTTTGTGCATGCCATCTGTACTTCAGATTTTATTCTGTAATGTAAATGGTCTAGGATATGTAACTGTCACCGTGATGTACTTAATTCATGTCTGGTCGTAATGTCTGGAGGATTTTCTCTTAGATGTATTTTACAATTATATGTCTGGCTTTATATTTATTATTTCTTGCTTTTAGTAAAGGACAATAGGATGTTAATAAGGATTTCTCTCCTGCTTGACGTTTAAAATTGTTGATCTTTATTAAATCCACAATCCACAATTGTATTAAAAACCTATTACATAAAATGCATTTAGGTCCAAGATCCAAATAATATAATTATATTTTATGACAGGATATTTCTAAACTTCACCAAAATAATGTCGAGTGTGGAGTCAAAATTTAAACACCATGCATAAAATGCAAATGCGTTTGTGCGGTATATTTTGAACAGCTTTTATCCCATATGATTTTGTTTGGCATGTGTCAAATATGAAACGCTTTTAGCTCAGCAAATATTTCTGCTATTTCGACTTGACATGATGTGTCCCATTTAACACGGATTTGTTGATGCTTTCAAGTTATTTGATTGATTTCTAAAGTTATAAATGAAAATAAATTGTTCTTCTAGCACTAGGAACTAGAAAGAAATACGCAATGATACAGATTAGGTACAGTAATGCTAACGGACATGTTTATTTATTTTCGGTTATGTAACTATATTCCAAGGACAAGCTGTTCTAAAGCACTGACTGATGTGTATTTGGGGAGGTACGAGTTGGTCTGTGAAGATGAAATATTATTGCGGTTAATTCCGCAGTCTCTACTCATAACTGGACCTATTAAGCCCTATTTAACCCAACAACCTGTGAATGTAAAAAAACAATATACATACAATGCATAATAAACATATGTTAAACATGTCTTATACATTAATAATAACAACCTTTTAAGTACAACACACGATTTAAATATAAACAAAGTGAATTCTCCAGCAGCTGCGACAGTAGGAGAGAACTCTAATTATTAGCACGAGGTCTTTTGTTAAAATGTTATGGCAAGTGACCAATTGCCAAAACAACACGGCAAACACAAAAACACATAACAGCCACAAACACAAATGAATAAAACTGGGGTCACCGCCTTAGGACGGTCTATGCAAAGCATGGAGGGTTTAAACCGGTTTGTGGGTATCCGAAACTAACACACGGCCCGGTTATATTCATAATACATTTAAGTGAAAATAAAGATTAAACTCATAGCATCGCAACTCAGTTAAACAACAATAAAAGAGAATACTTAAGTTTTATTTGTGTAAATAACTTTTTCAAACGTTTAGATATATTTGTTTTTAATCTTGTGAGCAACTAATCAGTGTTGCATATTTCTCACGAAACAGGTGATGAACAAATTCATATCTGAAAATGTCTTGAATTATTCGCAACATGTAGTGGATGTGAACTACAATCCAACGATATGTTTTAATAATCATTTACCCTAACTTTATCAAGTAATTAATAAGTGCAAACACTCGAAATAAAAAATATTGTTGTTTTTATTATGCTATTTTATGGAATGGCACAGCAATCGCTGGAATTTTTGCACGTTTTATTGCACTTGGGACCCAATCAGTTGAGTAAAACTGTTTTTGTATGATATGTCATTTGTCAGACCGGAAAGATGGATAGATGTGAACTTATATCGTTGGACAATTACGAATTATAAATGCCTGATAAATGTTTAATTTAGCGCGTTTGACTCAAGACAACATAATGACTTACATGTGCTGTCAGTTGTACATCTTTATTGTTTGAAGTATAAAGGTATTATTAAAGCAAAGATGTCTTTGTAGAGAGTTGTGTAATAATATACAGATAATTTACATTCAACAATTAATGATTTAAATAATACTCGTTTTATCTTACAATTGTAACAGTTATACAAGTTAACGGCCCTGTTGTGATTATTTTGCGATCCAAAGCTTGGTATATGTATTACTATGTAGCATATTCGTGTATCGTGAAGCGGTTGCAATCGCAAGCAGATTCTTGTAAAGCTAACTGACAATTTTGACATATTGTCCATAACTTTGGACCTTCACGTTTGGAAATTGGATATATCTGTGTACGTGTATGTAAATAAACAAATTATAGCCTATAAACTTATGTTCAATGTGAATTGTTTGTATCACTAGCCTAATATCACAATAAAAATCAAAGCAAGGGCGTTTATAAGTAGGTTATGCCCAATTAAACCGCTCTGTACTAGTACCGATTTATGGTTCCATCGTGTATGGTTCAAGACAAGTGGACAATATGCGCTCAATTTTGAACCTATGCTATTAGTATACATTAGTTTGTCATTTCTATTATTGTCATATACAATTAAAATGAAAATGAAATATGGTCAATGCTTCAAACAACAAATACATGCACTGTACGTTTACGAACAACTGAATACACTGTTCAGTTGAAAAACAAATGAATCTGTATGTAACGACGAAATTGTTATTATGCCTCCAATCGAAGAAATGAGGGTATATTGCTTTGCACCTGTCCGTCGGTCGGTCGGTCGGATGGTCGGTCTGTCCGTAGACCATTTCGTTTCCGCACGATATCTAGAGAACGCTTTTGACCTACGATCATTTAAGTTGGTATACTAGTTACCTGGGAGGAAAAGAAGACGTAAATTGATTTTGAGGTCAACAGGTCAAAGGTCAAGGTCACCGTTACTAAAAATAGAAAAACGGTTTCCACTCAATAACTTGAGAACGCATCGAGATATTTTAATGAAACTTCATTCACAGATACCTTATATTGAGACCTCGCTTGGGATTGCATATGGGGTGGGTGGGATCAAGGTCAATGTCACCGTTACTAAAAATAGAAAAACGGTCACCGCTCAATAACTTGAGAACGCATCGAGATATTTTAATCAAATTTCATTCACAGATACCTTATATTGAGACCTTGCTTGGGATTGCATATGGGGTATGTGGGGTCAAGGTCAAAGTCACCGTTACTAAAAATAGAAAAACGGTCACCGTTCAATAACTTGAGAACGCATCGAGATATTTTAATGAAACTTCATACATAGATACCTTATAGTGAGACCTCGCTTGGCATTGCAATTCGGGTGGGTGGGGTCAAGGTCACCATTACTAAAAATAGAAAAACGGTTTCCGCTCAATAACTTTAGAATCCATAAAGATATTTTAATGACACTTCATACGTAGATACCAAATATCGAGACCTCGCTTGGGATTGCATATGGGGTGGGTGGGGTCAAGATCAAGGTCACCATAACTAAAATTGAAAAACGGTTTCCGCTCAATAACTTGAGAACGCATCGAGATATTTTAATGAAACTTCATACATAGATACCTTATATTGAGACCTCGCTTGGCATTGCATATCGGATGGGTGGGGTCAAGGTCACCGTTACTAAAAATAGAAAAAATATTTCCGCTCAATAACTTTAGAATCCATAAAGATATTTTAATGTAACTTCATATGTAGATACCAAATATCGAGACCTCGCTTGGGATTGCATATGGGGTGGGTGGGGTCAAGATCAAGGTCACCATAACTAAAATTGAAAAACGGTTTCAATCAATAGCTTGAGAACGCATCTAGATATTTTAATGAAACTTCATTCATAGATACTTTATATTAAGACCTCGCTTGGGATTGCATATGGGGTTGGTGGGGTCAAGGTCACCGTTACTAAAAATAGAAAAATGGTCACCGCTCAATAATTTGAGAACGCATCGAGTTATTTTAATGTAACTTCATACATAGATACCTTATATTGAGTCCTCGTTTGGCATTGCATATCGGGTTGGTGGGGTCAAGGTCACCGTTGCTAAAAATAGAAAAACGGTTTCCGCTCAATAACTTTAGAATCCATAAAGATATTTTAATTAAACTTTATACGTTTCATACGATACCATATATCGAGACCTCGCTTGGGATTGCATATGGCGTGGGTGGGGGCAAGATCAAGGTCACCATAACTAAAATTGAAAACGGTTTCTGCTCAATAACTTGAGAACGTATCGATATATTTTAATGTAACTTCATACATAGATACCTTATATTGAGACCTCTCTTAACATATCATATGGGGTTGGTGAAGTCAAGGTCAAGGTCACCATTACTAAAAATAGAAAAAACGGTGTCCGCTCAAAAACTTAAGAACGCATCGAGATATTTTAATGTAACTTCATACATAGATACCATATTTCGAGACCTCGCTTGTTATTGCATATATAGACATAGGGTGGGTGAGGTCAAGGTTTCCATTGCTAAAAACAGAAAAATGGTTTCCGCTGAACAACTTTAGAATGCATCAAGATATTTGAATGAAACTTGATATATAAATACCTTGTACCTAGAACACGCTTGGGATTGCATATAGGGTGACTGAGATCAAGGTCAAGGTCAATGTTACTAAAAATACAAAAACGGATTCTGCTCAATAACTATGTACCCCTTCGAAGAAGTGGGGGTATATTGCTTTGCATCTGTCCGTCGGTCGGTCGTTCGGTCGGTCTGATGGGCGGTCGGTCTGTCCGTACACAGTTTCGTTTCCGCACGATATCTAGATAACGCTTTGACCTACGATCATTTAAGTTGGTATGCTGGTTACGTGGGAGGAAAGGAAGACGCCTATTGATATTGAGGTCAACAGGTCAAAGGTCAAGGTCACAGGGTAACATAAAATTCGTTTCCTCTGTATACCATTTCGTTTCCGCATGATAATTATGTAGAATACGCTTTGACCTACGATCATTCAAGTTGGTATGCTGGTTACTCGGGAGGAAAGGAGGACGCCTATCAATTTTGAGGTCAACAGGTCAATGGTCAAGGTCACAGGTGCTTGTAACATAAAAACTGTTTTCTCCGTAGACCATTTTGTTTCCGTAGGATATCTAGAGCTGTTTTTGCCTATTTGATGTTTAAATCAAATATAAAACAGGTATCCTTATATAACAAACTGTAAAAATAAATCCATAATTATACTATATCTTTCTTTCAGCTTTATATTTACTTTCTAAAGCATCAACTTTAATTTCCTCCCCATGTGCACATACAATATTAAAAAAAAGTTCTTAACAATTGCACATATTCACGCCTTGGCTGCAAGTCGGGGGGCATACATGTTTTACAAACATCTCTTGTTTAAGATAAAACCCCGTAACAAAATTTCTTGTTACTACACTATACATGTTTGAATGTATGCTGCGTTTAATAAAAAGATGTTTTGTTATATACAAGAAAACAAGTAAATTACACAACATGAAGCATTATATTATGTAATGAGAAGTCTGTGCCCATCTGACATTTCATTAAGTTGCGCGGCAATTTACTAAAATTCATTCACATAGGATGCACGTTTATTTCCAAAGTCACAACTTTCAAAGCAAAACTCAATTCCTTATGAAGATATTTTGACAAAAATACTAGATCACGTACATTAATAAAGAAAGAAAATTATAATGTGAATTATCATATATTGTATGCAATTAAAAGTATCACATAGTGTATGCAATAAAGATGTCCCTTCAGAAGAGCATGTGTTTGTAATGGTTATATTTTAATGCAATTATTATCATTGGTCACCGTACTATAGTACTGTGTGTATAACTTTGTCGTTCGTTGATCCCGTTTGATAAAGTAGTTCTTATTTTAACGCTAATTACTTTTGCTGCTTCAGGGTGAAACATAGCTACTATACGACAGTGGTCGTGGCATACATTCACTTAAATGTCAAATACTATTTTATACACGATACAACCATGTACACATTTATTGTATATCAAATCTTAAGGAGCGCCTTTTTGTGCTAATGTCATTATGGCCGTATTAGACAAACCTGTAGTTACGTATTGCATGCTCGTCTTTTTACTTCTGTTGCAGGTGTTCTTTCACATTTTGCAAGGTTCATTTAACGCTCATGAAACGTTAGAATAAGATGAAAAGAGATGGTTTCTTTTGTATTAGTATATTGATGTGCACATCTAGTTTCTTTTTTATAAAGTATGCTGTGCTACCTTACATTTTATTAAGGAAGTAGCTTACACCACTAACACTTCCCGTTTTTTTGTTCATTCGTCTTGGTGTTATTTGGATATTAAAAACATTGAGACTGCAGCTGAGACTGCAGCTTTAAATAAATGTAGGTCTATTTTATTATTACGAAGTGTTTATGTTCACTAACCGTTTACCTTGTCGTCGATTTAATTGCAGGTTTGTATCATATATTTTAACTTCAGTTCTTCATTATATACGACGAACGTGAATATAAAGGAACGTTAATTTGACGATGGTACCTTAATTTAACTAGGTTAGGAATCAATCAATCATTTCCTCGTCATTGCATCATAGGCAGAATGATGTATAGGCAATTAATCTGTTCCGAGAAATGTATTAATTACTTGAAATCATGCAATATGCTTCAGGTTTGTCTGAATGAGAGACATAATGATTTTACATTTCCATGCAATTATTCAAATCTGATAAACGTATTGTAGATTATGGTTAATTGCTCAAATGTTATGTGTCGGTTCATTTTCATTTCTGATAAAGCTGTCTATGATAATTGTAAGACATTACTGAAGCGCCGAATACTTGAGCAATATGTTTTCCCCAAATTTGCCTTCCGTTATAAAAGTTTTTGTTTACGTTGTTTTCCCCACTAATTACGACTACTGAAAGACCTACATAAATGTAAACATGATTCAAACATATACGTGAATTTACATATCTCAAGTCTTTGAGACGCCAGAAATAGAAGCCATTAACTGTATGTTATTTATGTGGGTATTTGTGTTTTATTGCGGTGATAGGCCGTAATGATAGATGTGTGATTTCAACATCTGCATGAGTGCAAGCGACTTTCAATAAACACGTGTCATGAGAAACCCGTATTTATCATGAAGAATGAAATAATGCTATTATCGTATCAAATAGTTTCTATTTTTGTTTGTGTATTTTTATTAAGTGGTCATCTAAATGGAAGTCAAGGTTCTTGGAAATAGTCGGTGTTAATGAAAGTGAAATTAGTTATTTTTGTAATAAGACCTACGTATATGTAAAAATATACAAAAGCATAAATAGTTTAAGAAAAAAACAATATTATATTTAAAGTATAATGGTGTTCTAAAAATATTAATTATATACTCTGATTGTTTAAGCTTAATGTTCATTGTATCATCGCAACGTAGGTTGGTTTTCTTTTTTTTTTCAAAGGGAATATTTCATATTATTTGTTTTCTTGTAGATAACAGATCTAGAATGACACATTATATAAACACAGTAACATAATCATGCGCACGTACTATCTAAGCAGTGATACAATATCATACTCTTACACAAACGCAAACGCTTATAATTCCTAAAGCATTTTGTTCATGTCATATGTGCTTCATATTTTGTTCTGTAAATGGTCTAGGATATTTAACTGTTTCGGTGAAGTCATTAATTCATGTCTGGTGGTAATGTCTGGAAGAGGTTCTCTTAGATATATTTTACAATTATATTCCTTCCTTTATATTTTTTATTTCTTGCTTTTAGTAAAGGAACATAGGATGCTATTAAGGGTTTATCTCCTGCATGACGTTAAAAATTGTTGATCTTTATCAAATCCGCAATTTTGTTTAAAATGCATTTAGGTCCAAGATGCAAATAATGTGATCATATTTTATGACAGGATACTAAACTTCACAAAATTAGTGTCGAGTGTGGAGTCCGAATTTAAACACCATGCACAAAATGCCAGTGCGTTTGTGCCGTATATTTTGAACACCTTTTCTCCCATATGATTCTGTTTTGCATCATGTGTCTAATATCAGCTGACATGAAACGCGTTTAGCTCAGCAAATATTTATGCTATTTCGACTTGACATGGTGTATCCCATTCAACACGGCATTTGTTGAGGCTTTCAAGTTATTTCATTTACTTCTTAAGTTATCAATGAAAATCAATTGTTCTTCTAGCACTAGGAACTAGAAAGAAATACTTCGATTTGGTATGGTAATGCTAACGGACGTGTTTATTTATTTTAGGTTATGTAACTGTCTTCCAAGGCAAAGCTGTTCTAAAGCACTGATTGATGTGTATTTAGTGCGGTACGAGTTGTCCTGTTAAGATGTAATAGTATTGCGGTTAATTTCGCAGTCTCTACTCATACCTTGACCTATTAAGCTCTAATTAATCCCACAACCTGTGTATGTCAAAAAAATAAAATACATACAAAGCATCATAAACAACAACAACAACAACAACAATAACATTTATTACCTCTTCAGTACACATTTGCTTTTGAGCCATATAAAAAATCGTAGACATATGTTTAAATGTCTTATAAATTAATAATTACATTTGTTTTAAGTACAACACATGATTTATCAAATTTAAATATAAACAACGTAAAATTCCAGCTGCGACAGCAGGAGAGAACTCGTATTATTAGCGCGCAGTCCTTTATTTATGGCAATAAAACAATTGGCAAGACAACACGGCAAAACACAAAAACACATAACAAGCACAAACACAAATAATTAAAACTGGGGTTACCGCCTTTTGAAGGTCAATGCAAAGCAAAGCATTGGTTGTTAAAACTGGTTTATGGGTACCCGAACCTCACACTTGGCCCAGTTATATTGATAATACATTTAAGTGTAAATAAAGATGAAACTCATAGAATCGCAACTCAAATCAAACAGCAGGAAAATAGAATACTTAAGTTTTATTTGCGTAAATAACTTTCTCAAACGTTTAGATGTATTTGTTGTGAAAGTTGTGAGCAACTAATCAGTGTAGCATATTTCCCACGGAACAGGTGATGAACAATTCATATCTGAAAATGTATTGAATGATTCGCAACATGCAGTGTATGTGTATGTAAATCCGCCGATATGAGTAATTTGTGTTAATAATTATTAACCCTACCTTTCTAAAGAAATTAATAAGTGAACACCCTTGAAATAAAATAGATTGCTGTTTTTATTATGCTTTTTCATGGAATGTCACAGCATTCGCTGGAATTGCACGTTCTATTGCTCTCAGGACCCAATCAGTTGATAACAATTATTTTTGTTTGACATGCCACGTGTAAGCCCGGAAAGATAGATAGCTATGAACTCATATGGTTGTACAATTATAAATGCCTTATAAATGTTTATTGTGGCGTCTGACTCAAGACAACACAATGACTTACATGTACTGTCAGTTGTACATCTTTATTGTGTAAAGTATAAAGGTATTATTAAAGCAAAGATATTGAATAGATGTGTAGAGAGTTGTGTAAAACTATAACGATAATTTACATAAAACGATGAATTATTTTAATAATACTCGTGCTATCTTACAATTGTAACATTTATATAAGTAAACGGCCATGTTCTGATTATTCTGAGAGCCAAACCTTGGTAAATATATTATAATGTAGCATATTCGTGTATCGTGAAGCGGTTGCAACCGCAAGCAGATTCTAATAATGCTAACTGACAATGTTGACATACTGTCCATAGATTTAGCCCATCACGTGACAGCTGCTATCAAATGTATGGCTGCCACTGAATGCCGCTATTGCTTCATCCTAATACGTCTGAAAATTTGATATGTCTTTGAACGTGTATGTAAATTAACAAAATATAGCCCATAAAACTATGTTTAATGTGAACTATTTGTATTACTAGCCTAATATCGCAATAAAAATCAAAGTAAGGTCGTCTATAAGTAGGCGATGTCCAATTAAACCGCATTTGTACTAGTGCCGATTAATGGTTCCATCTTGAAAGGTTCACGACAAGTGGACAATAAACGCTCATTTTTTAACCTATACTATAAGTATACATTTGTTTTTCAGTTATATTATTAATATATACAATTACAATGAAAATTAAATGTGGTCAATGCTTCAAACAACAACCAAATACATCAACTGTACGTTTACGAAGAATTGAATAAACTCTTCTAGAAAAAGAAATGAATCTGTCTGTAACGACGAAATTCTTATTTTAAGATACAACCCCCTAACAAAATTTATTGATTATACACTATAGATGTTTTAATGTACGCTGCGTTTAATAAAAGGACGTTTTGTTATACACAAGAACACAGGTAAATTACACAAGGTTTACATGAAGCTTTATATTATGCAATGAGTATTCTGTGCCCATCTGACATTTTATGAAGTTGCGCGGCATTTTACTAAAATTCATTCACAGAGGATGCTCGTTTATTTCCGAAGTCACAACTTTCAAAACAAATGTCCATTCCTTATGAATATATATTGACACAAATACTAGATCACGTACAGTAATAAAGAAAGGAATCTATAATGTGAATTATCGTATAGTGTATGCAATTAAAAAGTATCACATAGTGTACGCAATAATGTCCCTTTAAACCTTCAGGAGATCATGCGTGTGTTATGATTATATTTTTACGCAAGTATTATCATTGGTCACCGTACTATAGTATTGTGTGTATACCTTTGTCGTTCGTTGATAATTTTGACGCTAATTACTTTTGCTGCTTCAAGGTGAAACAAAGCTCCAATCCGTTATGCACATGGAGAGGTCATAGCAGGCAATGTCTTGGACACTTCCTGGTGATGACAGTTTTATAATGTTTATATGTGACCTAGATGAGACAATATTGTTAGAAAACGTTTCCGACCAAACTTGATTTGTTGAAGTCAACCGCCTTTGTACGAAAGTATATGTCCTATATTTCAGACAAGAATAAGTGAATAACTTTGCGAAACAGAACATGGAACTTTAAAATTTGAATTTGAATTCTACTACAACGACATGCATGTACATTGTTTGTAAAGGTCTAGTTATGTTTTCATGAACAACAGACCCCTTACTTTTATACATGGTTATAATGGGTTATATGGTTGACAACTAATCTACAATCCGTTTAAACATAATTAACCAAACATAAACACTTTACATCTCAGGCATGGCATACAAGTATGCAATATGAGGAACACTATACATGAAATTATACAATAATCAGAGAAAAAAGTGCTGCGAGGTTAACAGACAAATATATAAAAACTTTAAAATATTATTCATTCAGGATATCTTTTTACTCCGCTGGGTACATATTCATAATTTAATATATGGTTAGCATGTTTGATGTAAGCATCCATCTTGTTTGCCAGGTTTTTTGCTTGTATTTCAATCTGAAAGCACATGGATTGTCACAATAAGCTAACACCGATTTTAAATGCTTGAAATATAATTTTGTGGCACATCTGTGAAAAGTCAATATATATCGAATGTATATTTAAGAAAGAAAGTAGGTATTAAAAGAATGGTTATCAAATATATTTATGGGGCTTACATATGTACGTGCTGTATAATTGCCCTCTCTTTGCAGGAGCAAACACAATGAATAAAACATGAATTGATTGATTTAATTGATATTTTACTGTATTAATGAAATATTGCACACCGGAGTGACACGATACATTTCATTTGGGGACCCATTTAGTTGATTAACATGTTTTCTTGGTACTGGTCAAGGGTCAGAACGGAAATAAAGACAGTTATGCCCTTATTCGTCCGTAAATTAACGAATTAATAACACTGATACTTTATTCATATACATGTAGATTGTTTTACATGTACAATGTATTGGTGAACATAAAATAATAACTCTGTATTTGGATACACGTTCATTTGTATCAGGCTGTGAGATTAGTATTTAAAAATATATCTTGCAGTTGTTTGGAATGTACTGTCAATTTTATAGTCATTGTATTTTTTAATGACATGTGTGGGTTTTATTATTGGTGAATCATCATTGATAAAGTACTACATATTCTGACACAGTACATAATTGCACATTGTGATAATCTGATTTGGAAACTGTTTTAACCATTGAGGTAGTTAAACTTTATCTTCTTCGAAGCTTCCTGGTGTTACCAGTACTGTTTCTACGTAATATATTGGAGGCATTGTATATGCAAAGTATCAGTCAATATATGGACTAAAATGACAATAAACATGTGACGAATTGGAACAATCATCCCAATATCATAATACAATCATACTTCTTGAGTGAAAAAGGTTACCAATTGCGATCAACCCATCGAAATAAGCATGTCTGTGCATGTAGTTTACGTTAGAAAAAATCTCCATTGGGCTATTGGGAAACAGGCAAGCCATTTGGTAAGTGCAAATAGGACTGTAGAATTAGTTTAGCGGCGTAAGAACATTCGTTCCCCATTCAGATTAATTTTCTGAAATAATTACGTATACTTTCTGATATATGGAACGTGTCATGTTACTATAATATCCGTTTTATTTTTAATTTAAAAATCCCGTTGTGCATAGATCACAAATATATACATGTAATGTTTAATTCAAAACCAAAACATCCATTATTAGTGAGTTAACTAACGTAGCTATTGTAGTATAAGAACATCATATATCACAAAAGTTTCACAACGAAAAAAGACGAAGATCGTAAATATAATCATTAAATATTTAATTTTCAGTCAACTTATAATGTCCTGGAATCGTTTTCAGTTGATAAACGGTTATTGGTCGTATAAATAATATACATGGTTTAAAAATAGAATCGCTAAAAGCTAATTTGAATACAATAGGTGAGTGTCCTTAGTTTTGCGCATTATACGAGGGAGAGTCGTAAAGTTCCCGGATTCCTTTTAATGTTTGTGTATCTGACGTTGAACAATGATGAAATTGTATACGATTCATTTATTAGACTCTTTGTAATACATACAAACAATCATAAAAAAAAAATCAAGTACATTTTATATTTAAGCTGTTATATAAAGATAATAAACGATAAATAATAAACGTTCGGAATATTGTTTGAATGTGTTAATAGGTCGGCAGAACTTTTATTTGCGCACCAAACGTTGTCAAATTTTACATTACATCATATTGACGTCAATTGCTTACAATTTGAATAAGTCCGTGCAAAATAATAATAATTTATTATTTTTGACAAAATAAAATCGAAAGGCACCTATAACTGTCAGACGACAAAACGATGACGTCATTTGAGCGTGCGGAGCAACGTCTAGTAATCAAGTTTTGTGTGAAGGAGGGCAGGAAACTTACATTATCTTGGAAATTTATTTTGAAGAAGGAATGAGCTTTTAATTGTTGCAGAATAATTGTTGTGTTTGAGTGTCACCGGCGTTTCATGCGAAGTGGGGGGGGGGGGGGTATAGAATCACGGACCTGGCGGCCGACGACGGAGCAGCCTACCAGAGATTTTGTCTTGAATATTGTTGGACAGTGAGGAGGATCCTAAGTATGCAGTTTGACAGTGAGGAGGATCCTAAGTATGCAGTTTGACAGTGAGGAGGATCCTAAGTATGCAGTTTGACCAGCTCTGCGCTCATATCCTCAGCAATTCTTTTTTGTTCACATATAGTAAGTGGGTACATTGTCATAGGAAGTGTGTGGAGTGCTGTGGGGAATAATTTGAGAAACTCGGACAGTATATGATGGAATACAGTTTATGAATGTCACGATGCCTCTTTGTAATGACGTCAAAGTGCTCCGTACACATGTGATATGTTGTAATTGTAAAACGTATTTGTGCCATGTATGATGAAACAAAAGGATGAAAATTACAGATTTTGATTAGAAATGATTTTCTTTTAGATCATATGAATGTTATCTATATATGATAAAAATTGTGACTTATATACGAGTAGTCCAGGAACTTTACGACTGCCTCTTGTGGTTAACGTGGTATTTGGATGATATCACATAGTTTAAAAACCTAATTTTATACGCCCCAATGCTTATGTGTGTATCCATTTAAAATGTTGTTTTTTTGTATTTATGGTACGACGAAACTGCCTACCGACCTACTATGTATTGCATGTTTGCTTTTTAGAAGATTGTATTTTTTATGTCATGTTTTTATCCAAATCTTTCGAAGAAAAATTTCGGTTATTAGATTGTGGTATGTCGTTGGGCGGGCGCTTGGGCGGACGGGCGGGCGCGTGGGCGGGCTGGCGGGCGGGGTGGATGCGTCAACATTTCTTTTCCGCTCTCTAACTCGAGAACGGATTCAGATATTTTAATGAAACTTCCTAAATAAATACCTTATATCGAGACCTCGCTTGTAATTGCATATGGGGTGAGTGAGGTCAAGGTCAATGTTACCGTTGCTAAAAATAGAAAAACGGTTTCCGCTCAAAAACTTGAGAACGCGTAAAGATATTGTAATGAAACTGCACAAACAGATACCTTATATCAAGTCCTCGCTTACGATTGCATATGGGGTGAGTGGAGTCAAGGTCAAGGTCATCGTTGCTAAAAATAGAAAAACGGTTTCCGCTCAATAACTTGAGAAGGCATCGAGATATTTTAATGCAACTTCACTCATAGATACCTTATATTGAGACCTCGCTTGAGATTGCATATGGGGTGGGTGGGGTCAAGGACAAGGTCACCGTTACTAAAAAAAGAAAAACCGTTTCCGCTCAATAACTTAAGAAGGCATCGAGATATTTTATTGAAACTTCATACATATATACCTTATATTGAGACCTTGCTTGGGATTGCAAATGGGATGAGTGGAATCAAGGTCAAGGTCACCGTTACTAAAAAATAGAAAAATGCTCTCCGCTCAATAACTTTAGAATCCATAAAGATATTTTAATGAAACTTCATACATAGATACCATATTTTGAGACCTCGCTTGGGATTGCATATAGGGTGGATGCAATCAAGGACAAGGTCACCGTTACTAAAAATAGAAAAAGATTTTCCGCTCAATAACTAAAGAAGGCATCGAGATATTGTAACGAAACTTCAAATATATATATATATATATATACCTTTTATTGAGACCTTGCTTGGGATTGCAAATGGGATGGGTGGAGTCAAGGTCAAGGTCACCGTTACTAAAAGTAGATAAACGGTTTCCGCTCAATAACTTTAGAATCCATAAAGATATTTTAATGAAACTTCATACATAGATACCATGTATCGAGACCTCGCTTGAGATTGCATATGGCGTGGGTGGATTCAAGGTCAATGTCACAGTTGCTAAAAATAGAAAAACGGTTTCAGCTCAATAACTTGAGAACGCATCGAGATATTTTAATGAAACTTCATACATAGATACCTTATATTGAGGCGATGATTGGGTATTTCATATGGAATGGATTGGATCAAGGTCAAGGTCACCGTTACTAAAAATAGAAAAACGATTTCCGCTCAAAAACGTTAGAATCCATAACGATATTTTAATGAAACTTCATGCATAGATACCATATATCGAGACCGCGCTTGGGATTGCATATGGGGTGGGTGTGGTCAAGGTCAAGGTTAATATTACAAAAAAATACAAAAACGGTTTCTGCTCAATAATTCGAGAACGCATTGCGACATTATGTAACTTCGTACATAGATACCTTATAACGAGACCTCGCTTAGGAATGAATATGGCACCCAGAACTTTCTTTCATTATTGTGCTGACTTGTATTCATTTCGTTCGAAAAATTTGGTTTTCGTGGAATTTCCACGTTTCTTCTTCTTGGTATTAAATCGTCCTCTTTCCGAACAATAAGACAAAGTACTTTTTCTGTGCAAAATTGCTGAAGGTATGGATAACGCTCTGTACAGCTGTATTAACGTTGTGTTCATCTTATATCTCGTCCACATGCAATTTTCCTGTTTTATGAAATACCACATGCAGTTCAGCAAACAGATATTCAGATATCGTGAAAAAAAGGTAATTTCAATTCAGGGAAACGATACTGAAAGGCTACTGATATTTGCAATCAATCCTTCATATATATAACTCGGCTATTTGATTACCTTATATGACATTGATATAAAGTTCATTATTGCCGCTGTCCATGGATTTTAATTCAAAACAACGTAATTTGGCAATAGTTCTTATGATCGTTAATGGTGTTTATTTGTCTGAAAACTGTTTCTTCCTTACGAAAGGCATTTTATATGTCAATGTTCGAAAACGTTCGGTACGAAAACGGAATACACAATAATGTACATGCTTTTGTAATCCAGAAGCATCACCAATTATCGCACACAGAAAAAAGACGATAACATTATTTTGATTGGTATGATGTCCATTAGAAATGATTTTTGCAAAAAAATAAATAATTGTATTAACATATTTCTGGACTTCTTCATTTAAACACGATTTTTGCCACTACATAATGACTTCTTTGTGAGTACGGACTATTGTGCAATAGCACTGTAAACAAATACACAGGCATATAGTTGCATGTATTATTCCTTGACAAAATGTGACGTTTGGCTCGCCTGTAAATCGGTTTGCAAAGCCCTGACATTCCAAAGGCGCAATCTCCTAGCAGAGTTGTCGTTCGTTGCTCTCACCATACACCTCTGCAACGGGCTCAATGACAACAATCTTGTCCATACGGAATATGTTTATAACGCGCATTTAAGTTGAGTTTTATGACCACAAGCATAGAAATAAAGAATACAATTTTGTAATGTTCATAACTGAGAAAAAATTTGGATTCTCTGTTAATGGAACTATTTTCATGACCATTTACGCAGATTGAATCAGTTCGCAGATGTAAACAAAATGGGCAGAGTGGATGGTATTGTGCGTTGCGTTTTGACTGTTATGACCATGTGACTAAAACCACGTGAGTTGGGAATACTTTTCCAGCCAACTACAGAGGTGAATGGAATGTAGCTTGTTGCAATAGATAGCCAAAGGTGGAGACCAAAATATTAATAACGGCTGTGATTTGTATTCGTGTGTTTTAGAATGTGTGCAGTATGGGCACACACTAAGGGACATTCAAATGTTAATAAGGGGTTCTCTGCTGCTAATTCAACTCGCGTTTCATATATTATTTTTATTTACACGTATGCATATGGAGAGTGTATAATAGAGAGATGCACTAACACACCTTTGAATAGTACAAATGGACAACATTCAATTTTGTACTTATGCTAAAATAAATATTTTCTCATTGTGTCGTTGTTATCAGTCCACACTATATTCCGCTCTTTAATTTTATTTAAAATATTTTACACATGTTTAATCATTCCGATTGTTATAACACTATTGCAAATACACAGTGTGTATGTAGTTTATGACTATATTGAATGAAATTTCTCATTATATATTTCGATAAAATGAACCCTTTGAAAGTGAGCGATAGCCGTCCCGAAAAAAATTAAGGGGTGTTCCAAATTAAAAATTTGAACAGGATTTCGTTTTTACTAATTACCAGATGATATACGTATTACATACTTAATACAATTAGACTTTCGCACACGTCTTGTTATGAGCAAAACTTTTGTAACATGCAATGCCACTGACTTAACTACCCACTTGATATAATGGAACAAATCGACAATAACTCTACAACACTATAACAGAATAATAATGTTAATAAAAATAATAATGATATAACAAGCATTATTTCATGCTTTGCGGCGAATGAGTGGAGAATACCAGTGAATGATAACCCGATCATTTCACTCTAGGTCAAGTGAACTGAGAACATTTGATAATTTCACTCTTGGTTATATGGAATTACTTTTAACTTTCTTTTTATGTTTATTATTTTTAAAGTATGTGAACACCCTAATCGTCAGTGTAAACATCGGCCTTTTTAAACAACAGGAAACGCATAATAAAATTCAACACAAATATAATTCAGCGACAACGACGCAGTAAGGGTGGAACTATTTTCCCACCACAACGCTGATCGACAATTTTGGACTCATAATGACGTCATAATACACAAAACTTGTGACGATTCAGCATATCTCGCGCATTTTATGTATTTATCGTTCAAAAGCATAAAATCAAAAGAAAATTTGTATAATACAGTGTAATATCGTTTTTTTTTATTTCATTTGTGGTCATATAAACTAGATATTTTCACTCGTGGCTGCGCCACTCTTGAAAATATTGTTTTTATGACCACTCATGAAATTAAATACGATTTTGCACTGCATTAATCAAATATCCTCTATGTCATATAGTTATTTTTAATCTGAATTGTTTTGTAATTATATGGGGTTCTGCAAACTAACTTTACGATTCTGAATCTTTAGTCTATGCTTTTGCTACATAAATATTCGTTATCATTATTTCGCAATGTATACCTCAGGGAAGCATTACTTTTCACAAATGAACACCGTTTCCGTCTATAGCTTACTTCTGGTCCCATATTGACATATATCACTGCCATCCCATGATGACTTGACACAAGACCATGATCCATAGTTTTAATTAACAAATGGGCTACATCTAGGTTGCTTGTTTTCTAGCGTCGATTGCAAAACGGTTAAGTATATATGTACGATATTTCATATCAATTATTTATATAAAAAAAAGCATATACAAGTGACAATAAAACTTGAAAACAAACAGAAACATAATAAATGAAGAATGAAACACTTCAGTATGGAATAAATCAACAAGTACTAGTGTCGAGGTTTGCGTCGTTTATTAGTGGTGTGTAACCTAAATCCACTTTCAAGTTAACGTATATACAAGTATTTGTGTTTCCGCTTGTACAGACAAAAACTATTTGGTGAATAAAAACTAACTTATTGTGCGTTTAAAAGCAATTTTTGTTCTTAACTATATTCCGTTTGAAAAATAAATATATGTTAATTAACTTTATTTGGTTAATTGTATTTATGCCACTATGTCTGTTGCTAGATCGTACATACACACTTTAATGAGTGTAAATAGTATTATTACATTGGCCGTTTCAAAATTGCTCAGAATTCATGCATATAACTATTTCAGTTTACATGCATACTGTTGAACTTACATAAATGTCGTGAAACGTTCTGCACCAAACCGTACTTTACCGCATGCTTTACCTTGTTTACGTATAATAAACACAGTATAAATATTTTCAACTTACACATGTGAACGATAACCTATCGGGCATTTCCATTGGCTATTCTCGTCACTTATTTACTTAAGGTCATGTATTGCAAGTACTCTTCCATATGACGTCAGGAACATTTCTGATGTTGGCATTTTGGTTGAAATTGTAACTTATTCGTGTTGTTTAATATGTTGATTGCATATGTTTTATCCATTAACATTGTTAAGGGCATGTAAAAAATAAAATATGAGGAAATGTTGACATTTTTGTCGATTATTTACAGAAGCGAAGACATTCCTGAAGTTCGACTGTCGAAATGTTGAGGTCAGAAACAGAAACTGTAAGTCAGTAAACCTGCAATGTTGCGCCGTTGGAGCATGTGATAAATAAAATCTGCCACTCATTGCCATTTGCTACAATATTTTATTAAATTCGTTCAGGAAATTTCCTCTATCTAATTTCCTGAACTCGTTTAAAAAGGTATTGTATTAAATGACACCTTGTGCCAGATCCTTTATAAATGTGATGTTTGGAACGCAGTCACTCTTAACTATGGTGTGAATTATCATTTTATGTTAACGATCAAAGTGCTATAATGGAATTTAAATGAAGATGTATGTATATGTTTTCACTTGTTTCAACATTATACCTTTTACAATTCAAAAAACGTCTGTCTGAAATAGACATTTTTTTAAACGTACACATTGATACATGGCGTGAAAATGCATTCAGGGTTATTCGATTGAACATTATGTTTTGTTTTATTTTGTTGTTCACGTACATTAATCAATTAAATTAATTTAATATCATGTACAAAATGTATTTGTATTTTTTCTTCTTCAGCCATGTATATCTATTCAAAGGCTGTAACAAAGTTACAACGCATTGGTCACTGTGACACGTGCACTCGTCATCAAAACGCGCTTGTCAATTTACTGTGGAGTGAAACGTAACACTGATAAGCTACACATCTGCATGTAATACAATGCTTTCCGTGCTGAAAAAGTGACATTTCAAGGACAAATACTATACCGTCGATGACATCACGTTGCTTTGAATGTGCTAGGAACTTGTATTACACTGAACTCTTGTCGCTGCTCTTAATTTTAACATATTTTAAAAGAGACAAAACGTGCATAATTGTAACAAATGTTTGTGATATTATTGTTAATTTGAATGTAAACAGGTGCAAGTTACTAGACGACAATAAGACATAATGTAACAAAACATGAATTACTTTTCGACAAAGAAATAATAAGCATTCCGATGACAACAAATCAGCTGAACCGAATTTAATATACATGTATTTATGAATAACGTGTAGTAACGCACCACAGTTAACTCACTAAGTTGTGGGGGCAATTCGTATCGTTATAGTATTCCTCATAATGCAGTGTGTACAGTGTCCTTTTAATTCATTGCAAAGCTTTCTCGAGTACTACGATAAAATAAACTTTAGTTATTTACAGGAAAGCCAGTAACTTGCAAAACGTATTAAATGTATCCATCCTATTGATGCAGTATTTCTTTTGTTGACACTAATTACTTGTGTTGCCCTAGGGTACCCATAGCAGGAGTGTAAATTGATATACGCATGTAGAGGTCATAAAAGGTCATGTCTGAGAAACTTCCTGGTGTTTTCGGTGCTGTTATCATTATGTACTATACATGGCCGAGGCAATATGCATCTATAGTTGTGAGAAAATGTTTCAAACACAGCTTTTAGAGGTAAGAACCAATGTTTTGTTCCTAGGCATCTGTTTGTGTGTGTGTCAGATGGAACTATATGTATTACGTCTCAATACAGCACATGCATTGTCTCAATAAGCAAACGCGTCGAGTATAAATGTTTGTATGTATGGGTGTGGCAAATGTTTCAAATGTATTTAATGTATGTTTGTGTCAAACGTCAATACATATGGACATGTATTGCTAAGATAGAAAGTATGTATTGCAATAAAATATATTAACAGAAACACATTTTGACAAATTTCTTCGTATAGCTGCGCTCGATTATTTCTATTCAAACCAGTGTTGGCTCCCACTAAATAATAGGTTTTTGTGGAAAGCGAATTTAAATTTTTACAGTTTGCGCAGTATTTTATTGGAATAGCAGCGCAAATATAGTTAGGTAATGTTTTTGTACATTCCTAACGTATTAATCATAACGGTAATGCAACCGAGAGGTAATATATTAAAACATTGGCTTAATACAAGAAAATTAGGTCAAAAAGTCCTTGACAGAGATGGGTGACAACAAAATCATTTAATATATGTTTTATTCAAAGAAATGTGTAACAGGTATTGTTATTGACTTGAAAGTTAAATTCTATTGCGGTAAAATTCTCTGTTTTCCTGTTAATCACTGATATATTTGTGTTTTGCATTCCGCGATTCAAAAAAACCTGAAACTATATTTTCAAGGCAATGCGCATTATTTTGACGTATTTAAAACTATGGTTATCAGATAAATTGATGGAGTCTAAACATTCACAGGAGAAAACAGAATGTACACAATTTAAATGTACTGATGTGATTGTTTCGTTTAGTGTATTGAATGAAATCTAGCACAACGGAATGACATGATATATTGCACTTGGGGACCCAATTTGTTGATTAAAATGTGTTCATGATACATCTCACTTGTCAGAACTGAATTATTGATAAGTATGTACTTGTTAGTCCCAAAATGAAGATTTATTTATAGTGATATTTTATAATTATAAATTGATTTTGCATGCACGAGTACAATGTATGGTGAATACAAAATAATTACTCGCTATGCACCTTGTTTCGATAAACTTGTATGCATGTTAATACTCGTATATGATATTAGTATTGAAACAATATCTAGCAGTGAGAGTTCTGAGTTCAATGCCATTGTTTTCGTTTAATAACACGTGTGGGTTTTACCGGTGGTTCATTACCATTGATATAGTACCACATATTGTGACACAGCACATAATTACTTTTGCTGCCCTAGGATGTTCTTATATTTAGCATTGTTGCACATATTCAGGATGTTACCCTTTGTCTGCTACGCTTCCTGGTAGTATCGTTACCTTACCTGGGTCGGTATTCACAAAGCTCCTAAGGGAAATCTTAACTAAAGTTGTACTTAAGTGAAAATTTCTGATAATCTTTTCTATGTCAAATCCAATTACTTCTGTTACCAAAAGGTTACAATATGAAATATATAAGCCATATTATCTGTTTTGAAGCATTTTAATGTAAAACGACATATACACGAAACCTCCAGAGTCTTAAGGAATTGTATGAATTTAAGAAATTTACTTAAGTTTTCCCTAAGGAGCTTTGTGAATATGGGCCCAGTATGTATGCAACGTTGAACAAGTCTATGTTAAAGTATCTGTATGATTGTTTGCACGTAGTACCGAACGTATTACTCTCAATTAGAGAATACCACGATTATGTTTAAAATATATGGCGATGTAATAAATAATATCAATCATAGATATATAACGGATTTCAACTATGAAAAACAAAAATATTTATATCCCCTTTACTTCTTAAATCAATAAGGTACGCTTAGCTCTCATGTCAGAGCATGCAGCTAACGTCAGAAAAATGTTTGTGTTTGCAAAACATGCATGTTGTCAGAGAAAATAGGTTTGCATAATTTGTTTTGAGGTGACAACATTATTTTCTCCAATCAACTTATTGAATAATATCCGAAATAAAATTCTTATTTTTTTCTGAAATCTGAACCTTAACTAAATCCATATTATTTATTTTCAATAGCCGAACGTTCATTGTTCACAAGTATATAAATGTAACGATGAATTCAAAACATAACATAATTCCGTCAGGAATAGCAATTACAAACCAGTCATTAACCTTTCCAGTAATGTTTTATATTGTGATATTATTATCATTGAATTGGAAGCTATTGTTCGCATTAATTAATTTACTCATGTGTTTCCAAAAAAATAGAAAAAAAAAATATGTGTTTTAATAGGTCAATACTTTATTTTGAAATTCCATAGTCGATAAACGTTATTTGGTATGGCTCATTGTCTAGGTTGTGATTGAAAATGTGTATTGGGTATTGTACGAAATAACTACTTTCCAACATACTTCCTTCTTTATTATGTTTGATAGCGGTTTTTATTTTCTTTGCATTGAAGCTTCCACCTTGCGACCAATAAAACAATGTACTGTATGTGTGTAGAATGCTGATGATGTGGATAACGATGTTAATACAACTGTATTAACGTTGTGTTAATCTAATAGCACCGTTACATGCAATTTCCCCGTTTGTGAAATGTCACCAGCCGTACACATTTCAGCAAACATATACTACGGAAGAAGATTGCAAATTTAAAAAATTATTATCAGACATGATACGCAAAGGTCGTCGATGTTATTAGAAATTACGTAATGTGGACTGCTTGTAGTGACAAACTTCATATTGCATAATTGCATAATTGCGACATTCAATCCAGTTTATTCCATCATCACGCCTGCATTGACGAAATAATAAACTTAGCTGTATTTCCAAACTGTGGAATACCTCAAACACGCTCTGTATAATGAGGTCATTTTGCTGATTTTGTGACGTCATAATATGTTAATCGTGTTATTTTGTGATTTTCTTCCGTTTATTTTCAATATTAAGACAGAAAATGATGGGATAAATAGACTACCAGATAAGAGTTGATAATAGATAAGTTTATTTGCTCGGCACGAAAACATGGACACCTCTCCAAGGTTCGTGGTTCTGGATTTTTAAGCCTCGCTAAATAAACTTATCTTCATTCAACGCTAACCTAGTACTCTCTATGAATTTGATATTGATAGCACGCCGTTTCATCAAAATTCTAAAGTTGCAACGTCCTAATGACTTCGGAAATACTCGCGAAATATCGGTTAACTTCAGCCCATACGCCACTAACCGTAAATCTAATCGATGTGATCCGAAACAGACATTATTTTCGCAAAATAAATATTACTCTTTGAATTTTGAGTTATGTTTAACTATATTTGTAAAATAAATGCTTATTTGTGTTAAAAGATGAAACTAAAACATGTATTTTGAACAAAAACGAGGTTCACTGGCATGGGGAATACCTTCAAATGACGTCATTATTGGGAATTTCTGTTTGCATTCAATCATGACGTTTTCGCGATAGGTCTGGTGCATTTCATTACACTAAAGCTAAAATACTTATAAATAAACGTCCAAGGAGTATTATTATTGAACATAATTATTCCTATATAAATACATATCTGCGTGAAGGAGATACGTGCCCATCGCTGTGTAATAACATTCATTCCAAGTAAAACTTGGAAAAGGTGTCAGCCGAGATGGGTGGACTCCGTGGAGAGCGGATGATCGAGTTTGGTGTTCCGTTGGAAAATTTAAAATACTGTTCATTGTGTAAACTTAAGTGTTCCACCGAGGAAGTTTGACGAGATCTTCCGCTGTTAAAATTATCTGAAAGTTATGTATCGGCGAACTGGTGAGGATGGTCTAAGAGACACCTTATCCAAAAACAGTGACTGTCACAAGCTCCAAGAAGATTATTAAGGAAGTTATCCCAAAGATTTGTCAGTTTTTTTTTTACTCGTGTTAACCCAATAGCATGCGAATGTCAAGTGTTTTTTGAAACACAGAATTATATAAAACAAATATATTATTTTTCTGTATTTGGTAACCATGGATATGTGAACCCCAGCTATTTGCTTTTTTATTTACGCAAAGCACTATTTCTTTAACATTAATGCAAAACGAATTCATTAAATAAAAAATGCTATTAGATTATAAGTAGCAGAAAAAAAACTTTATTTTATCACAAAAGGACAATATTTGCTTCTTTTTTTTTTTTTTTTTTTTCAGTTTTTATAACATATAATTGTTTCATTCCAAATGATTTACCTTGAGATTTTTGTGAATCAATGACAAGTTATACCCTTTTTCCTCTCACCTGAGATTATTTTATATTTTGGTTTTATTGATTTTGGCATACTATGAAATAAAAATTAAAAATTAAAAAGGGAATTGGTGTTTGGCGTTTTTTTTAATTGTTATGAAATGAGTTGTTTTTTTACCATATGCGTAGCCAAATTATTTAAGGTCGTAAGTATTTTTGGTCAACTTAAGTACTTATGTTTTTTATACGTTTTCAATACATATATCTTAAATGTATGAAATAAAGCTATTCCTGAATAAATAAAGTACATTTTGACAATATGTCAGTCATTTTTGTAAGTGAACCACATAGACATTTTACGTTCGAATAGAAAAATGAGGGGTGATAACAAAAATCGCATTTTTGTCAAAACGTGTGGTTACATTTTGTTTATATTTCACAGTCTAGTCTCATAATACATGTAATGATAAAAGGTAATAAGAATGTCAAGGTTTGAAAAAAGTCCCATTAGGGCATCTCTACCTTAAAACTACCACAACTCAAACTATCATGATTGCAAGATCGTGATAGCAATTCGTATCGTGGATATCTGCAACAAAAGCTGAAGTGTCATGTAAACAATGTAAATAAATAAACATACATGCATACGGAGAGAAAATAATAAAGCGAAGTATAAAAGTACTCATTAGGCTGTTAACATCTGTAGTTAACCATATTGTATATAACATCGACAATTTTACTTAAGAAGTGTTTTTCCGCTGTAAAGATGTCATTGAACTAGTTTCTTTCTCGGTTGTCTATATATCACACGCGTGATATGTTTTTTTTGCAATTTAAGTCATCGGTAATGATTTTTAAAATGTGTATGCAAGATTCTGAATTTATTTACCAGATTATGTATGTCTTACGTACTTATAATAATCTCTTTAGCTTGACTGTCGGACAGGAGCACCATTTTCATCACTTTCTTAACTACCCAATTGAGTTTAATTGTGGATAGTCGAATGAATCGTCAATTACTCGCAAACCTTTTACATGATCATAGTAATAATTATAATAAGCAGTCTGATCGTCATGTTACAAAACTTAAACTTAAACCTGCGACCCATGGGTTGTGAAGCCAGTGCGTTGCCACTAGACCATCAATCCGCCTAGTGTCTGCTACATGTTTTCCGTGTTATATAGTGTGCTGCATAGTTAACTGGTCACTTGCCTGATAAATCAGCTGGCGTTTCATTATCTGTTATTGTTTATGCGTTTTCCAACAAAAAGAGTGGAAGCATCGTTACCATTCTGACAAAGTTTACACAACAGGAAAATCAAATATCCGGCATATTGTGTGTTTACATGTAAAGCTAGATACGCTTCACATAAAACAAACGCCTAAATGTAATAGTTGCCATTCTCCATATGGTTATTTCGGTTACTTTCTCGTCATAGAAACAAGAAATGTCTTTATAAAAGACAATCGGCGTTGAAATTGATATTGAGATGTCATTTTTTGCCATAAGTATAATACAAGAGGACCAAGATGATTGGTTACGTGATTTCTCGGAACCCAGATTTTTCGGTCCCTACTAAGGAGACTTCTTGAACCCCAGGTTGTTCGGTCCTACTAACGAGACTTCTCGGATACTAGATTTTTCGGACACCATAACAAAATGTATCGGCCCCAAAATTAATTTGAGATAAACTTAATCATTATGAATATATGCACCGTGAATAAACCGATCATATACCGCCCCATGTTTTCACCAGTGATACATGAATAACCTAATCTAGTAATTTAAGTAAACATTAGTGATCCATGAATTTGTCAGGCAAATTTAACAAATTAACGTTGTCAGAAAATAATTGCGGGAACGAATGAAATTATTACAATGTATATATATCAGACAAGAGTACATAGTTATGTTAAATTATATACTATATGTATCATTAGTATTGCACATAGTCTATTCATGCTACTGCAAATGATGTTAAAATAACATTAATAACATTTAGGCGTATTAACGAGGCTTCGTTCACCACATTGTACTTATAAAAGATGTTGAACATTTTTATAACTTGAATAACATCTACTGCAGAAGATGATAGAAAGATGCAATTATAAATAATTCTTAACAAAACGCAACCACAATTCAGATATAAATTAACATGCAAAGTAAGTTTATAAATATTGAAATGTTCGGGTTTAGGATTCTCCGGACGCTAATTGATGCGTGTGTATAAACACAGCTTTACCTCGCGCTATTTTCATAATGATCCACTCCCCTCTAGAGTGTTTTGTTCTCGCTAGAATTAATTCAAGGGCACGACAGTCGGTCACACTAATATTTTTACACAATGATAACATAATAGGAAATATAAGCTCCATCAAGCTTGCTAATTGTTTTGGCTTATTTATTATAAATTTACCTCTTTATATTTTGTGTTTGTCACAAGAAACCTTATCACTATTGACAGGCAGACGTGACGCGAGCCTAACGAGCAACGTTGTGACCGATTGTCGTGCTGTCGAATTGTAGCATTGTAATTGCTATTTATAGAGCGCGCCGATTCGTTAGCTAAACAAAATAGTCATTTCATTATGTGACAAAAATATAATATTCTGATCGTGACATACAATGAGTAAAATTGTTCATAATTATGTTCAGTTCTAGAGTGTTCGTCGAAGATATGTTTATATTTTAATTTTAACCGCTTATGTAAACAATTATGTAAATGTTTATCCTCTAAAGTATGCAACAGTTAATGGTATACATTAAACCATTGTTGTAAGTTTGCATTCCCTAAAATTAGAAAATTTGCCCAATTCTATTGGCGTTCAATTTTCCCGCTGCATAATTATCGCAAGAACCCTAGGTCAAAAGTGATCTTAGACAGCCACGCCGAATAAATACATGTAAGTGCATATTGCACTGTACTTAGCATTGTTTAATGGACGTATGTTACAGAAGTATCCATGTACAAGCCAGAAATTAGCAGTCATTAAGTTCTTATTTGCTTTATTATAGATTTGTAATCTATAATAATAATGACGGAATAAACTAATATTCGGTTACATAAGACCTATCACTTTGGGCATAGCTATATAAATAAATAGAAGGTTCAACAAGAGATATTCGCGATCTTAATGTTTATTTTGTACCTTTATGGTTGATGTCTGAATGTATTGAAAAAATTTGGATGAACATTTGTTAAAAACTTACTTTTAAATCAAAATCGTGTGTGTATGATGGATATTGCATACATTAAACGCTCATACAAGGTGTTGCAAGTTAAGAAAAACATTAAGAGTTTAATGGAGATCTTAAAAAGACATAACATAGTGCATTATGGTTAAAAACTATGCCCTATTTCCTTAACTTAAGATGTGTTGGACTAATTTTTAATTCCCGTTTATTGCTTACATTTTCAACACGACGAAACTAGCCGAGGTTCCTCGAAGTTCATTTAGAATATCGTGCTACTTGCCGAACGTTAACGGTGAATATTGGGATTTAATCCGCCACGATGATCAGCAAATAAATTAAGCTTATGTTAAGAAAAAGGTTACTTGGAGGATCAGTGTTTTATATTTAAGCAAAATCTAACAACCCAAATGTTTCCTGAAGTACGGTATGAACGAGCGTGTAACATATGCATGGGCAATTTTACCAAGCTGTATTATTTGTACATTTAATATTGGGCCATTTTCACCGTTTGTGTTGCTTTAAGTTAATATAATAGAAATTTAGTAGATTATGTAGTCGTTGATAAATGTTATTACCTTGTTTACTATTCAACTTCTTTAGACAAAGAAGCACGTGAACGGTTGTACCTTCAATTGTGATACGTATAACAAAGAAATGTTTTGAAAATAATCCCATCTTCATTGTTGGATAAAGATTTAACTTATAACTAATTAACATTGGAAGGTCATTTATGTTTGAGGCACGTTAAATGAAAAACAAACCTGAGCCCTTCCGTTACTTACAAATCACCTTTCCCTAGCGTGTTCAGTAATTGTTATTAACACCTTGTATTAAATGTCCCTTAAGCATACCTTGTGGTAGACATGCCACGTGAAGTCTAATTACTGGTTATGAAACTAGTATCCAAATGATTGTTTTCTGTTTTTAGGGATGGAACTATTTATGTAAGTATAACGAACTCGGCTAAATTATTGTGTGATAACATTCTTTAAATTATGAAGGATAATCTAGATCATTCGTGATGATTTACGACATGCACAGTTTTTAATTGCCGTAAAGTAGCATAAACACATTTAGATTAATAGTTCTCACGCGAACATCATTAGTCAGATATGTCATTTCTTAGGGTACTAAATGGGTATGTATTTATAGTAGTTACTTAAAATTCTCACCTCGATAATTTCACCTGTAAATAAAGGACTTTTTCAGAAAAATATAGTTCAGTTGATTGATGATTTAAAGACCATAGACTTTTATGCATTTCAGAAATATACTATCGCAACAAATGTACTTGCGTGTGTCGTAGCATCCCTATTTTAAACTTCCGATTGACTCTAATTATTTAAATAAAAATAATTCTTTATTTTGCAGAGCCTTTTTTTCTTTGCAATTGTATATACATTATTGTTTATTTTGAAGTGCCTGTTTCCTTTGCGCTGTTTATGTATGTGAGCATTACTATTATCATTACAATTTGCAATCTAAATTGTTTACAACAATAAATATACTTGTTGCATCTCAAAATAAAACAATGTACAATGTACTAAACTCAAAATTGCAGTGGCATTCATTTACATGTATTCGATTTGATTAATATCTCTAATTCCCATTTACGTGTGCATGTTCACCCAATATAATCAGTTGGAAATTACTGTCACTCGATGAAGGGGAACATAGCAGATGCCAATGCGCAAGAGAATTCAAACACATTAACTAATATCGCACGACAGTACTCCAACAATGAACCTGGTGAACCCAGAACAACGCCCATGTTAAGTTAAAGTACAACAGACAAAGCATTTCCTTTACTGTAATAAATCACAAAATGAAATGAAGGAGATGACGTTCAAGCAAGACTGATTTATTTCACATTAGAATATGATACTTATAATTATTAAGAACTGTCAGTAGTGCAATGACACAATCCACGTCATTGTTTTCAATTGTGTAATTGATGTATTGCACCTGACGTATGCAGTATGTCACTCTTTATAGTGTCACTCTTTCTTTGACAACATTCTTTGACAACTGTCTGTGATCAAAACCGTGCACCAGCACGTTTTGTGTCGGTTTGTTTTGCATTGTCATGCTGTGTGTTAATTATTTTTATATTAATACAGCCCAAATAATTCTACTCATATAGTCGCCGATGTATGCGCTGGTCATTTCGTCAATCTGTTATTTCGTCATTCAAAAGTTCAGTAGTTCAGCCAATTAAAATAATTAATGTGAAATGGATACTTAAAAGAGTGCTCTAGGTTAAAAATATTATATTTAAAATCAGGTACAAATACAAGGTATATATCCATAGATTATAGTTTTTGCTTATCATTTAATTGTTGGCCTATGAAAAGCGTAAACTTATATTGACAGCGTTTTAGTTAAATTGTTAGTCTAGCATACACAAACATACATTGTCACCATTTCCAATCTCCAATAAAATTATTTTAATACTATAATTATTATTATTTGTACACAAACAAAGTACTAAATATACACAAAACTACATGTAATGAAGATGTCAATCTCTGTACTAATTCGTTAAATTTAAACACTCAATGTGCAAACATACATACACAAATATAACATTATAATTTTACACATGTGTAGGAAATTTTTTAAAGAACAAGCTAGTAGAAGGAATTAGTCTGATTGTTTGTCTAAATAGTGACGACAATTATTATATATGTTAGTATGATGTAGTGTTTTATTTAGATTTGCTTTAATTTTGCTCTTAATGTCTACTAGTTGAACCATTTTAAAAGACCTATACACTAAGACTGGATTTGACGACTTGTATAACGATAATAACGTGAAATAAAAGTGATCACATTGCCGATGAAGTGTCTGTGTGTTGAATGGCACGGGATGTGGGACTACAATCAGATATTATTCAAACATAGCATTCAGCACAACTGGAATGACTTTTTTCGGCGAGGAAACAATATGCATGGCCATGCAAACAATTCAGCTGAACTGTTTTTAATACAGTGTTTGCATGTGAGAACGCATAATACTTAGCCTTCTATTTTTGTGCTTAAAAATTGTTTCTTTGCAGTCTGTAATGACAGAGAGGGTATTCACTTGGATATACTTCTGCGTCGCTAGTTTCTATTTCACACCGTGAATATCACAGAATGTCCGTTGCTGAATAGGTTTTTGATATTAAACCTTAATATCAATGGTATCTCTTCTTTCTACAAATAGAACTTTTTTAAATATATACATAACAAAGAAATTAAACATCTAAATGTGCAGTGAGCTGTTGCATAATGCATTCATTGTTTATAGTGTTTCATTGTTTATTGTGTTTCTTATTGCAATTGGAAGGTACAAAACATACATTCATGAGGTATCTGCAGCGACGGGCTTTTTCATACCGAGTGTAAAGAAAAACAAATCACTGTCAAAAAACGAACAATTGACGCTTCCACAAATGTCAATCACATTCAAATTAATATGCAATGTTGTCCAATCATCGCACTTGGATATCACGTGTTTAGCTGTTAGACTATTTCATACAAAAGAGCACGTGCATAATGTTTGTGATATTCAAATGACAACGTGATAATGTTTGTGATTTTCGATGAATGTAAATTAATCCTTTAACAATAGCTGGGAGGAGTTTAAACCATTCGTGCAAATCCCGGATCGGTCTGTTGTTATGGCCTCAACATGTGACATTTGTTGTCTAAGGATAAGATGCTGTTACGCAAAGTTAAGCAAACGTCCAACGTAGTTTCTTGTTAAAGTTATTTATTGATAGCAATATAAGGACTCAAGTATGAATTTTTAATTATACATACAATGGCATTATAAATTTGTACAACTTTGTGTTGCTAACGAAACCGTAATTATTCATTGTGATAAAGTTAACGTTTTGCTGGCTCAATTGGCCGTAAACGTTTGTGATCAGAGAAAGTATTATTAAACCGTGAGTATCATGTCAATACAATCTCATTAAACCACGTCCAGTCTGACGCTACTATGTTATCCGCTGACTGGATCTGATGACTTCGCATTAGGGTTCACGTTCAAATGACCTTTTCAGGAGTCAATCAAACTGTTGCCTTCAAAATGTTGAGGTATAACTTCATATATAAACCACAAAAACTATGCACGAAATTAACGTGAGCTGGATGTCTAGTCGCCTAAGGTACCACTATATCCATTGTTATCCGTTAAAATTAACTATAAATGTATTCCCGAGGATCAGCTGGCAATGCATCACTTTTCAAAAACCGTGGCCAACCATTGCTGTGCAAAAGGCAATTTCATTGGGCGCAGCAGGGCTGACATTTTATTGTTCGGAAGGTCATTTGAACGTGACCTGCTATTTATTTCTTCAGATCCTAACAACGTTAGGATTTGATTTTAATGTCAATACTATTATCACTGCATACAGTTGTGAAATGTTATGCGATTTTATTTTCTGCATTTCCGAAATGAGAACTTGTGGATCCAGATCTCACTGCGTTCAAAAGAATATCTGAATGGTACTTATAAAAGATAAATCAGCCCTTAGTTGTGCTTAGCATTGAAGTCCGAGCTTTGCATTTGTCGCACAAAGACAACTTCGAATAATATAAGTGGTACCAGAACAAATTATCTTGCCCGAGAAAAGCATTTCAAAACGGTAACCACACACCCACTGGCATACCCTGGCTTAATAATTTATCACATTTATTATTAAATGCCTTCGTTGACTTCTAACTTAATTGAAAAGCTAAAGGTTATGAACGCAGTGTTGGCTGACGACTGAATATCAGGTACGATAACATGTTGTCATTAATGCAGTTTAAAGATTCTGTTCCATGATAGGAGTTAAACCAGGCATTAATCAGCTACCATTTTACAAATGTTGTATTTTGTAGGTGATGGGAGTATTATCATTATTATCAACATGTCAGTTGTTTGAACTTCCGATTCTGCGTACTTAAAGCCATCATTATAAACTCATTAGTGTAAATGCCATTTTGCTTTTTCACTTTTAAACATGAATCATTGACTAAAGAGAAAAGCATAACATGAATAATCGACTAAAGATAAACCATTCGTTATTGTGGTGTCAATAAATAATTAACACTCCATGTCCTTTGTAAATGTATTAAGGTTTTATAGATTAATTGGATTGGAATACAACTTTCATATATTTATCTACGTAGGTTATTTGTTGTTTTTGCCGGCATTACTATACCATTTGTTTGGTATCAGTTGTACTTATTCAAAGATTTGATTGGAATGTGTGCCAGTACCTGTTTTATTTGCTGGCTTTCCTTTTAACATATCTATTTAATACATTGTCCTTACAATTTACATTTAAGAAAGTGAACGTGGTTATCGAAACGTTATCAAGAGAAGAACATATTATATGTTTACCTAACATTTTAACCACATTGAGGTTGATTATATAGCCATGCGTTGTTGTTGAATTTTTATTACCTATCTGCTAATGGATCAATTATCAAACATTTATCTCAAGAGGTCAGTTTCACAGTTTGGGGTTGGTAAGACAGTTCTCCACAAATAGATTTATTAAACAGGATTTAATAAAATCCATCAGGTAGCAAGTTTTCATTGGAATATAATAGATATTCGTAAAAGATAACCTTTGCACAAGCAATGTGCTCTTCACAACTTGAAATACGAACACTAAATTTATTGTAGAACAGGTAGAATATTTGTTTTTGAAAACTTTTTTCACAGCCTGAAACTGTGAAAATGCACCTTTAAATCTGCTATACAAATTAGATAACAAAACGTAATCAATGTTTAATTTAATAAAACATTGTAATGCAATACATTGTAATGCAATCTTATGTGCCTTGAGCAAATCATGAGACTACAAATGTCATTTAAGCTTAAGCTTAAGGCAAACTTCGCAACCTTAATCATAATATTATCTCAACCATAAAAATAATTGAATACACAACACGCACAAGGCTTCACGTTTATACATATCAGCTATGTCTATGTATTTGACTGTTTTCGCTTCAACAAATTTGATGTACTCAGTTGACAGCATGGAAAGACATAGAAGATATTTGTTGATTTCGGTGTAAGATCGTATTTTATTACACGAGTGTTCATAGAAAATGATATTTTCACGAGTGGCACAGCTACGAGTGAAAATATATATTTTCTATGATCACGAGTGAAATAAAAAAAGATCTTACACCGAAATCAACACATTTTCTTTTTATTTTATGCTTTTGGAAAATAAATAAAAGTGCGCGAGATAAGCTTAAACGTCACAAGTTCGTGTATTCTGACGTCATAAAAATGACGTCATAAATGATTGCAAAACTGTCACTCGTTAGTATGGTGGGAAAAAAGTGCCATATTTTGTCGCTATATTATATTCTTGTTGAATTTTATAATGTGTTTTATGTAAACACATGCATGTACATACTGTACATGTATATACGTTTGCCAAGGGTTGTAAACCACTACCTGTAGATCGATGCTATTTATGGAAAAATAGTCCGTTTTATGTTATATTTTCACTGCAGAGAAAAAAAAAATCTTATATTTTCACTTCTCCAACAGTGAAAATATAACATTTAATTTCACCAATAAAATTCGATATTTCACTGAAAAGCATATAATAACGAGAAAGCTACAGTGTGGTCAGCGATTGTGTTCCGCAAATAAGCGATTAATTACGATTGCGTTTTAAACCGTTTTAATCCGTTTAAATCCGATTGTAAGCGTTTGTTAGCGGTGCTACCGCAGTGCGCATGCGTAGCGGTGAAAAGCGCTGAAAAGGCGTGGCTTGGTTATGCACATGCAGACTTTGTAACTCTGGTCAAGTTGGCTCTGAACATCACTATCTACTAAACTGCGATTTCTTTAAATCTGAAAGAGAACAATTCTTAGGACATGATCTTTATGATGCTACTCTTATTAAAATCCTAACATCTAATTCCTTACAACTATTACAGAATACAAGCAAATTTATTCGCTTCATATTCAGTAAGTTTAAGCGATAGCAAGTTATCTATTTAACTACCTGTTTTTACCAATGCCACCAGCTAATACACCAACTCTAATATTGTAATTTGTAACAATACTGCCTTTATTTCAATGTATTTTTATTGTTAACAGCATAACATATTTACATATTATCTCAATATAAGTGACCGTTTACACTTGTGTAATCAATATATCAAAATATTTGTCTGGTCACAAATGTATATATTTTTGCATGTATATACTAATCACATTATTTACTTTAATTAGAAATATATGCATGTAAATATAAACTGTGCAATGTAAATAATAACTTCATTCTGTATTTGTACCAAATGATAACTGCATAATTATATGTCAATATTAACG
>CM051028.1:19468700-19711200 GCA_027627225.1 Congeria kusceri | reverse complement strand
AGAAATGCCCCCAAAATGCATTTGAGAATGACACATGATAAGCCATCTGGCTTGCGCTTCAGTACTTGGATTGTATAGGGAGCGTGAACTAAACAATTCGCACATAAATCACATAAACCTGTCCAAATACCAGTTCATTTAGACTTATTTAATGCAATGGACAGTAATAAGGTATAAAACGTGTAATATTTGCGAATAACACAGTTACATGAGGATTTTTATGTATAAGTGGACCCTAAAGGGCCGGTCCCTGGGTTTCTTGAAGTAAGATACCAGTAATTCCAATTCCCATAGGGTCCCATTATAAAACGGCAAACTTTCCAAGCATTGTCCTAGCATTTCTTTTATTTCAGATTGTGCAAGCCTGGTGTCAATTTAAAGATCAATCTGTCCTCTTCCAAAATTTGCAATAAAAAAGACATGTCATTTACTTCTAAGAAAATGCATCTCACTTGAATGCAGGCACCGGTAGAAAACAGGGGTTCGGCAGTCATATTTCGACAAAAGCCCCATACCACAGTAAACACACCCCAAAAGTTCACCTTTCAAGTTGGCATCCAATGAAATGCACCAAAAAGTTTAAGACACGCATAGGATATTACAAATAACCACAAAAGGCATGTCTGAGATAGCTAAATGGCTTTTATGCCAGAAGAGAAGAGGAACTCTTTAGTAATAGGCAATACTTTCGAATGGACCACGGAGGGATACACAATGATTTACTGGTATCTAATCTATACTCTTGAATGTTTTAATGATATTGCATTCATGATATTGCATGATTTTAACAACATCCTTACATAGGATGTTAACATGTTAAGTGTATGTTGCAACTTTAATATGCTACTTTCTGTAGAATAATTATTAATCTATAACTACATATAGAAATTATTATTACAATAGGCATTTTTTTGTTCTATATAACGACAGATTGCACGTTTGACAGTTTCATACAATGCAATGCGACTGCTCATAATTCCTGCAACATATATGATTAAACACGTATTGTAAAATTCATATTCATACAATTGCATCATCTGCTTTCACACGGATGTGTTTCTATCCAAGAAAGTTTGAATCAGCAAGTGACATGCATGTTAATTTCTACTGAAGGTAAAAAACATAAAATACACCGATACGTGAAACGAAAGGTTGCACTACAACGATTAACAACGCGTTGTAAAAAATCAACAGGTTTATTGTCAAACATTATTCCACAACGAAATTCCACTACTTTTACAAAATAAATTGTACATTAATTGTTCATTTCCACTTTTTGTAAATAAAACACTAACTGTTCATAACTACATTTACTGTTACCGTAATGAAATGCGTCGATAATGCCATGAACTATTACTGTGTTTTTTGTTCGAGACGTGATGCTGAAAAACAATATATCAAGTTAGTAATACAACAAATATGTATTCAACAATATTGCAACTTAATATCACAATAATCTATATTTCTCACATAATTCTGTAAAGTTTTGATTCTCCGATCAGGTAGGGGTAAACATCTACCCGTTCAAGTTTTCGCAGCTGGTGTTCTCCGGGTTGCACATGCTGCAGCCGCATTCGGTGGCGTCAAAGACGTCGTAAAACGGGTCCGGGTGGTCAGGATGACAGTTGCGCAGGCGCACTCGACGCTCCGCCTGGTCGGTGTACGTACAAACAGGATGATGACTTACTTTGTACGGAAGTTTGTAATCACCGTACTGAAATGATACGGGGACGACCCATTTATGGACTTTTTAATGACAATAACCCTTAAGTGAATGGAATACGAATTTAATAACAATAATACTTAAACCAGTACAAAATGTTTCGTTGGATTATATACGTAAATGCAAATAGAACACAAAAAGGGGGATGCATATATCACACCACAATTAGGGATGCATATATCACACCACAATTAGGGATGCATATATCACACCACAATTAGGGATGCATATATCACACCACAATTAGGGATGCATATATCACACCACAATTAGGGATGCATATATCACACCACAATTAGGGATGCATATATCACACCACAATTAGGGATGCATATATCACACCACAATTAGGGATGCATATATCACACCACAATTAGGGATGCATATATCACACCCCAATTAGGGATGCATATATCACACCACCATTAGATTCATAAACATAAGCTATTATTGAAGATGAAGTACACAAATATGTTACCTACTTTAGTGAAAGCAGTGTTGATTAATATAAAATAACTTGAATATAGGTAAAGGTATAAGTTGTCTTTTTTTTGTCTCTATGGTTCTTTACAATGCGAATATGTGTGCACAAAGCAAACCAACATTGTGGATTAAAATTATTATGTTAGGAAATAACAAAAACACCTACGTTTTTCGTTTTAAGATAACTTATTAATATTATAATAAATTGTACATGGCATATCTACGGGGCAAACGTATCGGGAATATTTAATAATGGCGTTTTAGTATAATGCTCACAATGTCATGCAATATTCATTCATGTGTAATCATGTTTTAGGAATACTATATTTATCTCCGCCATGTCATTAAAAGTCATTTGAAAACCCAGACAAAAGGCAATCGCATTTAATTATAAGACTCTGTTATTGTTCACGCCTTGGGGAAGGTCTATTTATAGCGTCATTTCATGGATGCACTTGTTGGGTGTCAAAAGCCAATGCACCAAAAAAGCTATTTCTAAATCCATTAAGGCGTGATATTTACCCCCGCAGACAGCCAGTTATGTGACAAAATCATTTTGTAATGAGCATGTTGTTTTTGTAGAGGACAAAAGGTAGACTATCGTCTTCTCCATTAACACTAGCTCCGGCTGCGTTAAAATTGAAATTGAATGTATTTCTAGTCATAATTACTAAATGGAACAAATAACGACTAAATTACCACTACTTACATATTTTGTGGCATTAACAGTTTACTCTCCATATTTTATTAATTCATGATAATATCTAAACGAATATCCCAAAACAATAGGCGATGCTTCTGAAAAGCAAACAAACAAACGTGTTTATCCGATGTGACAAGCCAATACTAAATCCGAACACATTTACTTTTTATGGAAAGTACCAATGTAAGGTGTGACATAACATGACGTGTACATCTGTAAATTAAATTGAACATTTCACACACACAATACGCACCCAAAATGCAACGGATATAAACATGTACTTTGATGTAGTAAGCGTAAAATTACATGTTCTACTAAATATTGTACTCGTATAACATATATTGTATTAGTGGGAATGCTTATGTTTTGGTTTCCCACATGTCAACATGTCATACCTCGTACGAATCACATCTGCCCCAGCAGGAATACACCGTGACGTCATCAAAGCATGGCAGGATTTGGCCATTCAGACGATACGGTTTGTACGCTCGGAATGAATACTCCCGGGGCACGCACTTTAACATGGTCTGAACGTTTACACTTCCATTGATGCTGCCCACGCAAGCCAAAACTAAGAGGAGGCACAGAAATTGCCGCAGGGTGGCAGTGGTTGATGGAAATGACATCTCGGAGAGACGGGGAGTCTGAAGAGGAATAATTAATATCGGTTCAAGGTAATTACTAGAGTGTAAAATTGACTCGTGACAAACCACAACTCCTCGCGTTAAGGGAATGCATGTGTTATGTACAACAGGTCATAAAGTACTAATATCTGTGTAGGAGCATCTAGTGTACATGCATCAAACAATTATCAACATTAATGGCATGAACACTCCGTAGTACCGTGAAACAGTTCCTAGTCATTATTTTACTGCTATTGCTCGCAAATTTCCAATACTGTTCGTTCAAAAGATCAGACACCGTTAGACCGACCAATTATCGTTTACCAAGCACAGCATCCCAATAAAGTACTTAGGCAACCTTATAAAACAGTGATATATTTGGTCATATATTTTGACAACGTGCTACTGTACAAATCATGTCAATGTAAAGCACAACCATACAATACAAACGCAGCTATTTCGACAATCAAGCGAGAAAAAAGGCTACTTACTGAGACAATATGTGACAAAATTCCATTCACTCTCTGTTCGCTGCTCCGCGTTAATTCTTCCATTTCAAGCTTTTCCAAGGACGCTTCTGGGAGAAAATGATCACGTTCCATTATGTATATATGACTGGTATTCGAATTATCCAATGACTGCTTGTCTCTGGTAGAAATCACGTCGTTTTCATGTAGACTCCGCTGTCAACCAGACATAGAAAGGCTACAATATAAAATTGCGCTGTAAGATATTGGCAATATTGGAGCTTAAAATACCTGTGACATGTGACATTCCTCTTGTTGCAATTAACTTAAGGTAACACGATCTTTTTAATCATTGAACTACTAAAGATAAAACAATGCATTAAATGAATACATAATTCCATGCGCACATGTTGTATTTTCAAAACTTGACATCTATGATCATGTTAAACAAAGTGTTGTTGTTGTTGTTATCAAAATAATATAACCGCTTTTCTCTAATTTCATTCACAACAACCCATTTTATGGCACATACATTGCCTCGTGTCAATAACATATAATTATCAAGTTATATTTAAAACAGAAAGTATTTCCAATTCGTTATATTCCTAAACTGACTGTCAACGGCCAACAACGTGATTGGGAACGTGTGTGTTAAGACGAAAGGCTTGTGGGGATAACGTGGATTAACGGCAATCCCTAAGCGGAAGGGCGCCACCATTTTATCTGTCGTAGGGCAAACATTTCGCTCATCCTTACACTACATCAAAACAAACATGCCAATCAAAACGTTTCATTTAATTAGGTGAGCCTATACGCTTTGATAGTGTATGAAGCAGGATATATTCTCTGCTTTCTAGTTACGTTGCATATGTTGACATTTAAAAAATATTATGCATTTCTGATAAACAAGATATTCATGTTAAACATTGTTCTCAAGATTCGTGACTGACAGTTTGGGTACTGGCTGGATATAATGAAAAAAAAGAGCATTTGCCTCTACTTCTAGCTGTACTTTAGCGTTTTATCTTTAAAAGTGAAGTATTATCTAGTAAACGTGAATGTATATGTATTTTGTTTAAATTAGGATTTTAACAAGTGACCGTGCCCAAAACAAATGCATTTCAGTTTGTCCATTTGTAGACACTTGAGTCAGTACTTTCGGATAAGTATACATGTATTGTTACTGCTATTTTATTGTTGATGTCACCAGACACTGGCGTAGTCCATGTAGTGTTTGGCAAATACCAGTGTGGCAAACCCTTTAAAGTGGTTTCCTTAAAACGTGTGGTAAAACGATCACATATTGTAAAAACAATATTTCATCATATGTCTAGAAATATTTTAGGAGCATGCACACATAACCTTTTTTTTTTTAGAAAATAACAGATTTTTTGCAATGCTGATTGTGCTACATGGAGACGCAACGATCCACTGATAAATGTTTCAAGTACAATAAATGGTGTGGTTTGGAATATTCAACACGATATTGAGCTTAATGCTGGTGTATATTACATAACGGACATGGTAAATGTATTAAGAGTCCAAGTTGGAATCGTGTTCATTCTGTACTTTTCGCTCACCATTCAGCATTTTCCTCACGGCCACCAAACGCTCCTGCTCACCATTAAATAAGTGAAATTTTGAAGTAAGACAATTAACTAGACCAAGGATAAAAACGAGAATAATTCAAGCATTTAATTATTCTAGCATAGTGTTATGTTAATTTGTTCGAGCTATACCAGATAGTTTAATGCTTCTGATTTAATACAATGTATATTCAATAAATAAATACTTTGATTTTGCTTTGAGATATATAATATATGTTTCAGTCGTCTCCCATGTTCAAGTAAGAAAAAGGGAACAATTTTAAAATAAGCACACATTTAAATGTGTTTTGCATTGGCAGTCATTAAGTATCATTTAGTAAAAAAGTGAAAATTGAGGAGACTAATATATACATACATTGATACATTTAAGTGAATTTGAAACCGTTGTATGGTTTGCAATGTTCATTTTTAAGTTTATATCGATTATGTCGGAGACATCTGTAGGGCGTGCTTGATAAAAAACAACACCCTGATGCTGACCGTTTGCAGGACCGATTTATAGTTCATCGGTGGATGTTTCGATGCTTATTAATTCATGTTTATTTATTTGTTGTTTACCTTTGCAATGACTGGTGTGTATAGATTGATCAGTTCCCTTACCTTACCATGTATTTGTTACGTGTTTTTGTATTGTGTTGTGTGTTTTTGGCAATAGACCATAAGACCTTGTGCGGCTAATAAGAGTTTTCTCCTGCTTATGCAGCTGGAGGGTTACTTTGTTTACATTGTCTAACCTTAAATGTTTAACGCAATGTTGGCAAATGCATGTGATATTTAGTTATATTTAATTTCTTTAGGCGTTTCAGTAATTCATCAATTACAATTTATGTCAATCACACGTTATTCAGTATGTGGATTTTAGATTAATATAAAATAACAATTTGCGGCCATGTCTGACACACAAGGATGCCACATGAAATATAGCATTGAAGAAGAAAATGGTAAATAAGATGATTTCATAATCATTTGTGTTTTGTGCTTGTTACATGTTTTTGTAAGGTGTTGTGTTGGTTTGGCAATTGGTCACTTTCCGTAAATAAAGAACCTGATGCTGCTAATAAGAGTTCTCTTCTCCTGCTGCAGCTAGCGTTTCCGTTTGTTTATATTCATAGATGACAGCAATGCTGACCAATTGCTTGTATTATTTTATGCTATGCGGTGAATGAGTTGAGGATACCAGTGAATGAAAACCCGATCATTTCACATTTAGGTCGAGTGAAATGATAACGTTTGATCATTGATAACGTTTGATCATTTCACTCTTGGTTATATGGAACTACTTTAAGCTTTGTTTTTATGTTATGTATGTGAATACCCAAATCGTCAGTGTAAAACATCGGTCTTTTTAAACAACAGAAAACACATAATAAAAAAACTCAATGAACACATAATTAGGCGACAACGACGCAGTAAGAGTGGCACTAGTTTCGCACCACAACAGTGATCGACAATTTTTTTAATCATAATGACGTCATATTTATGACGCCATAATACACATAACTTGTGACGCTTCAGCATATCTCGCGCATTTTTTTAATTATTTATTTTTCAAAAGCATGAAATAAAAATAAAAATTTTTAATACAGTGTAATATCGTATTTTATTTCATTCGTGGTCATAGAAACTAGATATTTTCACTCGTGGCTGCGCCACTTGTGAAAATATTGTTTCTATGACCACTCATGAAAAAAAAAACGATCTTACCCTGCAATAAACAAATATCCTCTATACTGTCTTTAGAAAATACATAAATACTTTGAAAATATATTAATTAACAGTTTATCTACAATTTAACAGTTCACACTTTTTTGGTATACTACAGTGTCATTAGCCGCGTTATGTTAGAATAAAACCTTAAAACAGACATAATAACAAAGCAATCACGAATGTGCGTTAAAAACAACCAAAACGTTACTGTGGTTATGTGTTCATACATTTTTTTTAAACACAACATAACATGAGGGAACAATTAATACTAGTTTATAAATGCACAGTAATATAATTAAAAAAAAAAAAAGAATGTTCTTCACTGAAGTCTTTATATTTCTAAGTACTTTGACCGAACAAGTGTTTATTGAAATACGTTCAGTATCAATATATGCATACCTTATTTAAAACGTTTTAATAATGAAACAGAACTGATCAGAAGTGGCTGACAAATAACATATATGTGTTCTTTATTGACGACGGAATTTTACATGCAATCGCCCTAGAGAATATTTCGTACAAAACGGTACAACCACATGAGCTATATATATCATTATCTGTATCTGTTTTCGAGTTCGGTTACTACTCTCATGTGGCACACAGTTTTAAATCAATTAATGGACCCTCGTTTGTAATTTCTGTAATTGTTTTAGCGCCCAACAAGTAATTTTAGAAATGGTGTCACACGAGTACAAGCAGATAATATATATTGATTACGGTTTACACTTCTACTACTGGAGCTTTGTTATCTCATTAATATTAAATGCAAACGTCAGCAAAGCGTGTTTCTAAACGAGCGTTTCTTGATGCAATAATTGTTACGAGTTAGCATGTGGTAAAAGAACTTAAACAAATGTAAATGAGATTGGAGTATATTCTATTTGGATCAGTTAGACACGAAAGCTACTAAATTGACTAACGCATCTTAGGATATAAAAGATTTATATGTTGACTTCTTACATAAATGAGAATGTTTTGCAAATAAGCATTTTGTGTATGATTTCACTGCAGTAGAGATATGTTCGTCAGCTAGGATTCAAGTGCATGCGACCAATAGCATAAGTTCATATCAACATTAACCGCTATTGTATTTATTGCATATGTATTAGCATGCATATTATAAATGTCTCATAATTATGGTGAATTCAGTCGTTTATTTAGTAAAGAAATGTGATTACACTGGTATTAAATATATCCGCATTCGTTTTTAAATACAAATGAACATCGAATGTGAGTTACGGATGATGAGAATTAAAACTTTACTGATGAACACCTTTACTCCCAATTCCTATCCTATATACCGGGCGCTTGGCATGAAGGCAATCGGTGCCCTTCGATTTAACTAGCTGCTGGGTAGGCAACCGGCCATATCAGAACAAGCCCTTTGCGAGACACAAACCTTCGACTTCCCGCTCCGTAGGCGAACGCCCATAACCACTAGGCCACGGAGACGGATTATTAATAAAACTAGGGTCACCGGCTTGGACGGGCCAAGCAAGTAGACAAATAGGAAGAATATTGTATAGTATATGACGTACGATAGTCAGGTTATGCAACGCTTGTTATGAAATCGTTCCGATGACCTTTTGTTGGAATAAATTGTATCATAAATGCTTTTGGTTTTGTCGCAATAATGTTTTAATTGACATATAACGTTTTAATTACGATAAATTAATTGAAGTAATTTGATCGGTCGTAACGTAGTAGGCAAGTAGTACGTCAGAGAGCGTCCATTTGACATTTACGGTAGATTAGTGGTTCTAAATGACAATTTTAATGGACAGCCTCTCGTGTGGCATGGTGAGCCTCTTATTTCGAAGAATGTTCACCCAAGGGTTTGAAACTCAATCACTCTTTATGTATAGAAGTCGACGGATAAATGGCAAAGGTCTTACGAACGTACATATTGGGAAAGCAGAGGTGGTCGGATGATGACATGTATGCGTGGGCTGATTAATAAACAAGTTGTTGTAAATGGTTATTTCTTTTTTAGAAATGAGATCTGGGTTGCATAATAATACAGTACCTAATAGTTAAACACCTTACCGAGCGGTTCTTATTCTAATATAATGAAAGGCATTACTATTATAAAACCGAGAAAGCGTGATGTAACGTTACGTGAATTATATAGCTCGATAGATATCCACGAAATGAACATTTAACAGTGTTTAGTTTTTAACATTAATTATTAAATGATGAAACAGTTACAAAACTTACGGAAGCGCTAAACGATATGGAAAAATTAGTATATACCTATCTGATCAGAAATAACGTAAATGTGTTTTAAATAACAATGCTTTCTTGAAAATATGTTTATCAAACGTTTAAACAATGCAACAGCAGAGCGACTGGTGCAATGATGTTTTAACAAGAAAACAGCAGAGAAAGCGGTAAAAAGGTTTATAGTTAAAGATATTTAAAGTATCCAACGTATAATATTTTATTTCGTGCTATGTGGTGAATGAGTTGAGAATACCAGTGAAAGATACCCAGATCATTTGATCATTTCACTCTGGGTTTTATAGGAACTACTTTTCACTCGTTTTGTTTTATGTTTTTAAAAGTATGTCAATGAACTTATCGGCAGTAAAAACATTGGTCCTTTTTAACAACAGAAAACATATAATAAAAATCAATCAAAATATAATTCAGCGTCAACGACGCAGAAAGCATGGCACTATTTCCGACCACAAAAGTGAGCGACAATTTTGGAATCATTTATGACATCATATTTATGACGTCAGAATACACAAACTAGTAACTTTTCAGCATATCTCGTGCATTTTTTATTTATCGTTAAGAAGCATGAAATAAAAAGAAAGTATGTTGATCTCAGTGTAAGACCGTATTTTATTTCATTTCTGGTCATAGAAAACTGAAACCAACAAATACCCTCTAGTCAGTATCATACTGAATTGTATGTGTGTGTGTTGAATTGTGCTTTGTTTTATTTTACTCACAGCCGTTTAAGTCAATTTATATTCAGACAGGCAGTTGACGAGTACGATAAATGAATGAGAATGTATTCAAAAGACTAAGTCTATATAAGGTGATCTGCATCTACAGCATACACTGCTTCTTATTGGTTGGAAAGCATCTGCTGACAGCGTTCGTGGTATCGTTTTACTATCGCCAAAAATTTGTCACTAATGAGGTTAATTACTTTGGTGCGCTAGCTGACAAACAAAAGAACGCGCGATCGTGCCATTATTGCTGTTCGTTTATCGGAACACATTCAGCCTTACAATTTGACGTCTTTAAGTTTCTTTTAATCATTTTAGTTTTAATCATTTTAGTTTTTGTGTTGTGTTGTGCGTATGGAGCTGTGTTGTATGGACAATTGGTCACATGCATCAAATCAAGGACCAGCGAATGTTTATAAAGCTGTCTGTACTATATATTAAAGAATGTGTACTGCTTTACTGCCGCATGTATTCTTTTTTGACAAATGCGCTGCACTGAATAATAGCATTTTATGAATTGTCGTGATGTTTTGCATGATGTGTGTACGTTTTGGGGAAGAGCAACACTTACATTTTTGATATATTCCTATCGGAATTATGCGCAGTGTGTGCAATCAACGATAGATTATACGTAAGAAGACAAAATTATTCCTTAACATAACATGTTGATGACACTATGAACAGAAACGGCCGAATTGAATTTTCTTTGCATTGGTGCTGCTCTGAATAATCATATTTCATTAAATGTATTCATTGTTGTGACACTTTTGCATGTTGGTCATTGTTGTTGCAAAGGTTACTCAATATGTACTTGTTCGCCGTAACCTAATAACAATCAACCATGAAAAACCACAAAGACATTCGGAGAATACTTAACGTTTCTGGCCGATGAATACCAGAATTATGGACAGTGTGTGCAAGTTGCATTATCACAAGTCGCGGCCAAGTATTTCTAAAGTAAGAACAAATAGGTCCTAAGCAATAACATAATTATCCAGTATTGTTGGGGGTGATTTACTATAGTGGCGTCTTGTTTGTAACACAGACCTTAATCCATTAATGCATTCTTTCGTGTCTGCATACCTGTAATAATAACGTGTTATTAGTAACATATCAATAACTCAAAGAACGTGAACAACAGCGTAGGTTGCCCTAAACAATTTACGTGACAGAGATTAATCTTATTTCAGTAACTGTATTCGTGGTCTTTTCTGCATGTAATGTTACGTCACTTGCAAGGTCAAACAACGTGGATATATTCGATGAAACGTAATAAATATCTACTATTAAACGCATGCAATCATCTGCAGAATAGTCACCTTCCTGGTTTATGAATATCAGAATGTTGATCAGGATATGTTACCTTTAATATCACCATTCATGGTCGAGTATTGTTAAAATAAACCAGGTCTCAAAGCTCATTTAAATTACTATTTATCAACGAGGAACGAGAACTGTCGCATCGTCTTTTCTTGGCAATTACGTTGACAATTACGTTTAACCGGATATTGTTCAGTGATAAACGAAATACGAAACAATACTCGGCCTCCTGCTTGTTTGTGATGTTTCTTAGGTAGTTTAAAAACCATTTTAATAAGTAAAATGAAACATAATGCTTTCTGGTTTTTATATATTAAAAGTATGAGTAGGTTTTACACGTTTTAATACCACAATTCATGACCTAGTGCCAAACAACAAAATTTAATCAGACGAAAAGCACTTCTAAGATTTCAGTTCAATTGTTGCGCACCTCAGAAACCCTTGGATCAGTGTGAAACGCTTGTTGAAATTGTCAATAGCAATCATGAAATTGATAATGGCGATCTGAAGGGACAATCTTAATGACGAAAAGTATAATGTTGTTAAAGGTTGTATATTGAAATGAAGACTGTAATTACAAAAGGAGTGAGTTCTGTAATATCAGATATAGTTCAATAGAACACTTTAAACAAAGGAACGAATATTGGTGTTATATACGATATTAATTTGCCTAGTCTTTTCTATTTATCCCATCATTACGCCTGCACTGACGAAATAATACCCCGTGGGATAAACCTAGCTGTATTTCACCTTGTTGAATACAGCAAACACGCGCATTATAATGACGTCATTTTGTTTATTTTTGTTACGTCATTTGATGTATTTTGTGTTATTCAGCGATTTTCTTTCGTTTATTTTCAAAATAAAGACAGAAAATGATGGGATAAATAGAATACCAGGTAAGTGTTGAATACAGATACGTTATTTGCTCGGCACGAAAACCGCCAAGGCTCGCGGTTTAGGTTTGTTAAGCCTCGCTAAATAAACGTATCTGTATAAAAACCAACCTAGTATTCTATATATTACAACTTCCAGTGGGATGGTTCAAAATGCTCACTCGGAGGAAAATATATGAGGCTTGTCTTGGGACACCGGGATTAATGCATATACGTTAATTGTCGTCCCGGATTAGCCTGTGCAGTCCGAACAGGCCTACCGAGGACGGCACTTTACGCTATTATGGTACGTTCTGTTTAAAGGAAGTCTCTTCTAAACTTTAATCCACTGTAGGCGGACAGTGCCGTCCCGTATTAGCCTATGCGACTGCATATGCTAATCCGGGACGACACTTAACGCACATGCATTAAGCTCGATTTTCCCAAGACACGCCTCATATATAATATAATACAGAAAAGAAGAAATATTCCGATTATTACATAAAATAATCTGCTCAGATCAGGAATGCCTTGTATAGGCCTTTTTAACTAACCTATCGAAGAAGAACATTTTAACATTGCAAATGTTTTACATGTACTGGCATATTCCAAAACACGCATCTGACACTTCTGTCGTCCTCTGAAACAAACTGTCAACACAACTAGAATAAAACTACATCGCTAAGACTGTTCGCATGTGATTCCCTTTAGTGAGTGAACTTAGCATAAAAAGAACACACTAATCCGAAGCAATCATGCGTATATTAAACGTATCTGCATACATGTGGTTGTTATAATCCGACAACATTGACTGGCACTCATTTGTTTCCGTAATCTTCGTACATTTTCGTTGTTGTACTCGGGTATGTATAATAAACACCGTGCTCGTTAGATACTATTCTGTCGCTATCTGGGCATACGTTATTCATCTGGATAGTCTAATGGTAGAGTGTTCGCATACTGTTCATTGGTTATGGTTTTTATTTCAGGATTTAAATCAATTAAATGTGTTGTTTTTTTCACATCATTATTAGAAAAGTGTTTTTCCAGCTTTGATTGCTGTCCATTTAATTCCGAGATAACATATTTGCCTTTTAATTTGTTTAGGCTCGGAGTAGATATCCCTTTTTTCTGTTATTGTTTATGTTTCAAATATTCAATTTATTGTTTGTGCAATACAAGAAAAAAACGAAAAAAAACAGCACTTTCAAACCTTATTTAATTTATTCTTTGTACAATTCAATCAGAACAAAAGAACGACACAACGTAAAATGCGTGCTAATACTCAATATACTCAAATTAAATGAAATATAAAAAAAATAAGACCGACAAGGTATTCGAACCCTCAACAACACTATCCGTAATCTAATCCATTTACATCTCAACCATTTCGTCGACAATTTTACGCTAAATTTATTAAACTTACATTCAACATATTGAACTGGTACTGGCGATCGCTTATAAACATTTGTTTCCGATAAAAGGTTACGGAAACGAACGAAATATTCAGGTACAAGGTCAATGTTGTCGGACTATAAGACGATATGTATAAAGCCGGTCGATACCTGAGCTATACTTGTATGTTTTTGTTTCTAGTGTTTTTCAATTATTCGTGTGCCAGTTAACAATATAAATATAACGCATCCATCAATGTGTGTTAAATATGCCACGGTTGCTTAATGACTTGTTTAACTTTGTGAATCGTGTGAATTTCATTTCATAACCAATGACAGAGAAGATATCGATTCTTAAACCAACAATTTGGTGAATTTTAACAGCTGTTGGTAGATCAACAGATTATCCCTAATCCTAAATTAAACACAATGCCTGCTGTTTATATAATAAAACTTTCAAGTATCTGAATGCCTTAGATCGATTTCAGGGCGATGTCTTGTCTGTTTCGGCAGATTGATCCCAGTCGGTAGTAAAGGTTTTTATCCTGTCAGGTGGAATCGCTTTGGTCAGTCTGATTCGTCGGCTTTGGTCAGTTTATTTTGTTGTCTTTGGTCAGTCTGATTCGTCGGCTTTGGTCCGTTTATTTTTTTGGCTTTGGTTAGTCTAGTCCGTCGGCTTTGGTCAGTTTGATATGTCGGTTCTTGTCAGTCTAGTCCGTTGGTTATGGTCAATCTAGTCCGTCGGCTATGGTCAATCTTTTCCGACGGCTCTGGTCAGTCTAGTTCGTCGGCTACGATCAATCTAGTCCATGGGCTATACTCAGTCTAGTCTGTCGCCTCTGCTCTATTTAGTCCGTCGGCTCTGGTCAGTCTTGTCTGTCGGCTATGGTCAAACTAGTCCGTCGGCCCTGGTCAGTCTAGTCCGTCGGCTCTGGTCAGTCTAGTCCCTCGGCTATGGTCAGTCTAGTCTGTCACCTCTGGTTAATATAGTTCGTCGGCTGTGGTGATTCTGGTCCGTCGGCTTTGGTCAGTCTGGTCCATCAGCTTTGTTCAAGCTCTGGTCAGTCTGATCCGTCGGCAGTGTATAGTCTAATCCCTTGGCGGTCGACAGTCAGGTCCGTTGGCTATGATCAGTGTGGTCCGTCGGCTCTGATCAATCTGGTCCGCCGGCTCTGTTCAGTCTAGTTTGTAGGTTCTGGTCAGTCTAGTCCGTCAGCGGTCTACACTCTGGTACGTCGGATCTGGTCATTCTAGTCAGTTGGCTATTGACAGTCCGGTTCGTCGGCTATGATAAGTCTAAACCGTCGGTTCTGGTCAGTCTGGTCCGTCGGTTTTCTGTCTGGGCTGTCGGCTATGGTGAGTTTGGTTCGTCGGTTTTGGTTTGGTCAGTCTCGTCCGTCGGTTTTGGTCAGCCTAGTACGACGGTTATAGTCAGTCCGGTCCGTCAGCTTTCCGTCGGCTATGTTCAGTCTAGTCCGTCAGTTTTGGACCGTCGAATACGTCGGCGTTTGGTAGTCGAGTCCCCGTAGGCTATGGCCAGTCCGGTCCGTCGGCTTTAGTCAGTCCGTCCGTAGGCTAGTCAGTATAAAGTATGGTATGTCGGCTATGAGTCGTGTCCGTCGGCTATGGACAGGCTTATCCATCGGCTCTGGTCAGTATAGTCCGTCGGCTACCGTCATTCTGGTCCGTCGGCTCGGGTCATTCTAGTCCGTCGGCTGCGGTCAGTCTAGTCTGTATGTTCTGGTAAGTTTTATCCGTCCGCTATGGAAAGTCTGGTCCGCCGGCTTTGTGAGTCTGGTCTGTCGGTTCTGGACACTGTCAGTGTGGTTCTGGAAGCTCAGGTCAGTATTGTCCGTCGGCTCTGTTCAGTCTGGTCGGTAGGCTCAGGTCAGTCTGTGTAGTCGGCAGTGGTCAATCTGGTTCGTAGGCATTCGTCGCTCGTGTTACTTCGGACTATTGGACCATCTGACAGCACTCTATACTGTTTCAAAAACTATATAATAACAAAGGACCATACTTATAATTTAGATACATGTAGTATTAAGTAAAACAACGTTTACAAATACACTTGTATTTTGTATAACAAATAATTTAATGTACACAGGACGTTCGAAACAATATAAACAAATATAACTATAGTAGACATCTGAATATTCGAATAAATTAGTGTCCTGGGGAACGCGGGCTTAATGCATCTGCTAAAAGTGTCGTCCCTGATTAGCCTATGCAGTCCGCACAGGCTAATCCGGGACGTCACTTCCCGTTTACAGTGGATTTATATTAAGAAATACTTCTTTAACACAGGAAATACAAGCGGAATGTGTCGTCCTGGATTAGCATGTGCGGACTGCATCGCATTTTTTTATATATATAATGTATCTTAAAACGCATCTAACGCGTTGCGGCTATCAGCACAAAGTATTATAATATGACGTTAAAGATATGCATTGCTAACGCGCTAGAAAACAGTATAAGCTCGCTCCATAGGAGCCACGGATTGGATATCTCGTCGTTTGGACTTCGCCGGCGAGAACAGTCGAGTGGCCGTCACTGGAGGCAAATGGAAGCTCGTTTTGTGAGGCCGAGTTTGCTCAGAATCGTCGTCGTCGTCATCGCCGATGTCTGGCTCCGGTTCCGGGGATTGCGAATCAAAACCAAGAGGCTTTTCTCGCCTAGTTACCATTCTCGGTCTTTTCAGAATGGCATCTAGAACCGGTATACATAAATTGGGATTCATAATCCGACCGTCGATTTTACTTTCTGCTAAAACTTTCTTGCAATATTTCGTTTTCATGTTTGTATAACTATATTCTTTCATAATGGAGTCTATTTCGCCTTTCAAAGACTTGACCTCTAGACCGCCATATTTTCCGAACTTTTTACTTGAATTATCCAGAATTAGTTCCGTTTTACGTCTCTCCAAACATTTCTGAACACCTCGAACCTGAAATAATGATTTCCGGTACGGCGTGCATATATGAGTATGACGATCGTCGGAGAGTTTGAGTTCTCGGTCAATATGCTGTTTAGAGCGCACAAGTTCCGTTGCTAGGTTCCCCTGGGTCAGGTACAGCTGCTTCCGGTTCCGGGAGAGTTGCTTCGTGAGCGCCACCAAGCGGAGGTCCGACAGCTGCGGAAGTACGGCCTGGACTTTGGCGTCTGTGGTACAGTACGGCCGGCCGGAACTACTGTGCAGAATCGTCATTGCGTTGAACAGTGTCACTAAAATAAATAAATAATACATGTATTTGTATACGGATCATTAACTGTATGGCCCGTCTATAGTTTACAGATGAAATAATATTGCTTTAATAAAACAAAATGCTTATCGTACCTGAAGTATACAAAAGACAATAAAATGAAAGATTAGTTTTTTTTATATGTTAGGTAGTTTGTTTGATTTTAATATTTATTACCTCAATAAAAATCAATCGAAGTGTTTGCAATGCTCACTTTGCAATCTCGCGACGTGTTTTAAGCCACGTAAAACAGATATATATCGCACATTATTGTATACATGTAAATTATAAATAATTTAAAACCCGATGATTCTACATAAATATAAGAGAAAACTGTTAAAATGAAAAATTGAAATGTTAAATAGAAATCGTATTAACTTACCTAGTTGACTTGATAAGTCTTAAAATCCTTAATGAAATTGAAATTGCACACGACTTCACACAGTATTTCTGTTTTATACATCGGCGGGAATTTGTTTTATAAATGTGTCACTCCAGCCTTTTTTACGAATACACCACATCTATAACTGACGATAAACAATATTAACACAGGCCATTAGACAGTGTGTTTATTTATTTCAGTACAATCGTTATTGATTTCAGCTTCGGCTTAATAGAGTTTAAGGCATTATATATTAACTGATTACAATCTTAAAGGTACAACACCTGTTATATGAGGTTGCAAATAAAGTGTTCTCTTATCATGTTCTCTTTGCTGGATGTTTTGATGTAAAAATTGAAATATTTGTTAACCGGAAACATTACATATTTATACAGTAACTACTTAATTGTTAAAGACACGTGCATATGGTCGTTTAACGCACAAATACTTATAATACAGCAACAACAACAACAACAGCAACAGCAACTACTACCACCACCACCACCATAATAATAATAATAATAATAATAATAACAATATAAATAATACAGTCGCGTGATACGTTATGTAAATTTACAGGTTAACAGTTTGATAACAATGCTATGTCAAAATTCACTTTCCATATCATCTACCACTTGTACATTTTAAGCACAATATTTGCACACTGTACCTTTAATCTTTAAAATTAAACTGCACTTAATCGGTTTAATCTTCTGATGTATTAACCTCAACTGTGTTTACCAGGTCTGTCTCTAATTGGAAATACATACAGATTACTGTCAGTTTACATCATAAAGTCAAGCGTATAAATACATGTATTCCATTAAATAGTCCAGTATTGTATTACAATATTTTCATTAGCATTTTGGCATGAACTACATGTATATTCCATTAAGCCTTTTGGCTAGCCCGGTCGTAACGCATCACTCTGCAAACTAATGTACACGAGTGCTCACGTTGTAAATCATACATATGATAAATTGACGTATTACATAATTATTTCTATCATTGAGAATAATAATCAACCTGTAAACTGTTTACAAAGTCGACACAAAAGAGCATGAGTAATGCTGGGGATGCAACAACCAAATAAATGGCTGGTAATTAGTGAATTTAAATTATTAAGGGAAGGTTGAATTATCACTGTGACAACAGTATAAGTAAAAGCATTCATGCTTGACCAAATGCCTCATTATAGGTGTGTCTGAGATTTAACAACGTCTTTACCATGTTCTTTCGGATACTTCCTTATATCATGTCCACCTGGTATGACTGTCTGCTGTTCTCGTATGAAAACAAACAGAAATAGACAAACAGAAAAAGGTCATCAGTTCCTCAGAAATCTTAATTTTTGCTGATATTGTGTCTCATCACACCATATTCCAAAGGAAATAACTGAACTGAACTTCAAGTGGATGCGATTTCAGACTAACCCATGACTTGGACAATTAAATCAGATAGAAACATCAGGAAGAAATACTAATTGCCAGTTACCAAAATGCTGCAAAATGTTGTGACCTCAACTATTCACAGATTGGTAAATTGCCAATTTTCAAAATATCTACATTATATGAAGGGAAGCAAAATAACACCTCAGACACAAACACAGTTTGGAAATATATTGACTTTTATTGATAATCGTCAAATGAGGTGGATACAATTATAAAGCGATTGTAACGCTTTTCATCGGTATTTCGGTAAACATGTATATCACATGCTATACCTTGTCTCCCGTGTAATACAACCATTACAAATATTTCTATCTTACACATGTGTAAGATAACATTTTGAGCGTTTTTATTGGCTGACTGACCAATCGCATAATGTTATTTTGGTGAAATGGCGTCGTCAACATGAAATGACGTCATGTCAAGGTCTAATTACCCCAAAACGGAAGTCACATTCTCAGGGTTCAAAGGCTCGCTTACTAACACAATTCCTGAACGAGTTTAATAAAATATGATATGAAATGACAACTCGTGTCAGATCCTATATGTATCAATTACATAGCTTAAAAAATACACGTGTTTCCCTTTAAATCCGATTAACCGATTTGTTAGTGTGACAGTGTTTAGATCCCAAACTTTGCATGTTCGAGGAGGAGAAACGTTTGACTTTGTTTTTGTTCTTTTTATAATTATTGTTTTGGTAAGCCCAGATACTTTTGTGTTTGCAGTTAAGACAGTTAATGATAATTAACAAAAATACAGAATTCTCTTAATAAGTCTCTTTACACGCGTTTTCAATAGCAAGAATCAAATCAACATTTAACGTGCTATATTAAGCCCCATTACCAGCAAAGCACGACGATGGTATGTATCTCTTTAAAATTTATATATTGCTTGGAATTGCTTCCTGAAATTTATTAGGCAAAACATCCGAAAGAAAAAAAATCTTAAAATAATAATTATGGTACAATTTACTAATCGTTTTAAAAGGTTTTCATTTAATAAATTGTAGCATTTGTTTCTAATGACACAGAAACACATTGCTTTCTATTATAATACGAATTGTTAATTTATGAAATAATTTTCGATTTATCGTTGTTTATTGGCCAATAAAAAACGATTTGGATTTGTGATGCGTAGGAATTAAACCAAGAGGGCGTTAGCCCGAGTTGTTTAATAGCCACGCATCCGAAAGACACAAAGTTGTTTATTTACCAATAAACGACGATAATGCGAGGATTATTTCGATTTTTCTAACATGATTTGACATATAGTTTTGCAACTGTAATTGGAACTACTTTTTACTATCCTCCGCTCAGAATCGGGACATCGTTTTGCCTTGTTGATTGGCTAGTTTAACAACGATAATTGTGTCTTTGTCTATAGAAAAATTAGCGAGTATAATGTTAGAATTAAAAATAAATAACGAATGACAGAGCTAATACGACATAGTTAAATGCAGCCGACCAAATCATTGCTGCAAACTTTTACGATGATTTAGTGGATTTGTAAATCTAACGAACATGTACATTTCCAGAATTCATGTAGTCATTTAAGTATTTCTTTCTACAGTCATTCGCCATCTTGTTAACACCACAGGCAAGTTTAGTAACGATAATAATGCTCAAGTTGAATGTGCATAAATATATATTCACCATCGTAGATATTAAATGCAAACCACTTTGGTTTATCAATTTGCGTACGCGCATTTTGTTCACATTTTAACATATGTTCTAAATATGTTTACATAATATAAATAAAACATCATTTATATCCGCAATTTGCTATTGCTGTCCATAAAAAATACACATTAATGCAGTAAACCAATCTCTATTACCGACAACCGCGCTATTGCCTACAAATCGCATAATCGCATAACACACCCACGAACGCACTCAACATAACAAACATTCAATAAGAACTTTAAACGTATATTCCTATCAGTAAATAATTAACATATTGAGGTCAAAGGGTGCTATATATGTTTTATACCATATTTACCAATCACATCGCAACTTTCTACATTGCCGATCCAATGGGCAGTTCCTAGGTGTCACGCGACGTGACTTGCCCCGGTGGAGCTTTACTGTCAGTGCCTTATAAACCGTCATTATTTTGTAGTTTTTAGCAACCTAATGATGGTCACATATAATTGTAGAGGAAAGTCTGAGCATTCCATACATATTAATTGTTTATAATTCAGGCAAACGATGTGAGAATAATTCAGTCAGTACACAAACGTTTTGGACACCGTTCGTACAGGAAAGGTAAAGGTACAGTTAATAATTACAGCAATAACAGTGACAACATGTCAGGTAACTGCATTTTAAGTAATAGTTTATTCTTATTAGATACCTTTATTATTAGACCATTGTCTTCCATACCCTTAAAGATGCCGTAAATAATCTAATACATTTACATTTGTAATTGCTTTTATCTCCAGGCAGTGTCATGTCTATTTACGGTCATTGCTCAATCCAGTGTATCTATTTGTGAACATGTATATAACACTATATTCCGCAGTCAACACGTCTACATTTACATTACATTTACATTACATTTACATTACATTTACATTACATTTACATTACATTTACATTACATTTACATTACATTTACATTACATTTACATTACACATAATACTTAATTACACACAACACTGTTTCTATCATAATTTCGAATATGTACAATGTCTAGTGCATTTGTCATTGAGTAATAATTAACGTTCAAAGCTCGATTGAAGCATTTTCATAAAACTTGGACAGTGTACTGACAGGGTGAATGTTCTGACTAATGATAATGTCATAAGGAAGCTATTGTATAAGTAGTTTATTGCTACATTACGTGCTGTATCATATGTTCGTTATTGGTCTTTTTAATGGGAAATAAGATTGTCCGTCCAATAAGGGTTGGTATTGTCCGTCCAATAAGGGTTGGTATTGTCCGTCCAATAAGGTTTTGTATTGTCCGTCCAATAAGGGTTAGTATTGTCCGTCCAATAAGGGTTAGTATTGTCCGTCCAATAAGGGTTGGTATTGTCCGTCCAATAAGGGTAAGTATTGTCCGTCCAATAAGGGTTAGCATTGTCCGTCCAATAAAGGTTGGTATTGTCCGTCCAATAAGGGTTAGTAATTGTCAGTCCAATAGGGGTTGGTATTGTCCGTCCAATAAGGGTTGGTATTGTCCGTCCAATAAGGGTTAGTATTGTCCGTCCAATAAGGGTTAGTATTGTCCGTCCAATAAAGGTTGGTATTGTCCGTCCAATAAGGGTTAGTAATTGTCCGTCCAATAAGGGTTAGTATTGTCCGTCCAATAACGGTTGGTATTGTCCGTCCAATAAGGGTTAGTATTGTCCGTCCAATAAGGGTTAGTATTGTCCGTTCAATAAGGGTTAGTATTGTCCGTCCAATAAGGGTTAGTATTGTCCGTCCAATAAGGGTTGGTATTGTCCGTCCAATAAGGGTTGGTATTGTCCGTCCAATAAGAGTTAGTATTGTCCGTCCAATAAGGGTTGGTATTGTCCGTCCAATAAAGGTTGGTATTGTCCGTCCAATAAGGGTTGGTATTGTCCGTCCAATAAGGGTTAGTATTGTCCGTCCAATAAGGGTAAGAATTGTCCGTCCAATAAGGGTTAGTATTGTCCGTCCAATAAGGGTTGGTATTGTCCGTCCAATAAAGGTTGGTATTGTCCGTCCAATAAGGGTTAGTATTGTCCGTCCAATAAGGGTTAGTATTGTCCGTCCAATAAGGGTTGGTATTGTCCGTCCAATAAGGGTAGTATTGTCCGTCCAATAAGGGTTAGTATTGTCCGTCCAATAAGGGTTGGTATTGTCCGTCCAATAAGGGTTGGTATTGTCCGTCCAATAAGGGTTAGTATTGTCCGTCCAATAAGGGTAAGTATCGTCCGTCCAATAAGGGTTAGTATTGTCCGTCCAATAAGGGTTGGTATTGTCCGTCCAATAAAGGTTGGTATTGTCCGTCCAATAAGGGTTTGTAATTGGACATTAACGCTGTTTTCCGTGTATGACCTTGAAGAAGGACCACTACAAGGATGTTTCATTAAAGCAGTTGTATTCGTCATTGACCGTGTAACTCCTAAACTAAATTTCACAAAGGCACATAAGATGCGACACTTAAAATTAACTGCTAATTCGCCGTGCTTAATAGTGTATGCCATCCGATAATGAAATGCAAGTTAGTCCAATTTCGAAAACACTATTGCCACGAAGCGTATTAAAACGAACTAAGAGAAATGTCTATGAAATCATCTGGTTATTTACACCCGGTTATACAGATTGTTCCTGTATTGCACGACGATGATCTGAAAATTGAACTATACGATTATATGTCTTTAACTCTATTTAACAAGAGTTGTAGATGAAACTTGTTTTTATTTCATGATTTTCGAGGTGCCTCAGACAGTTGCTATTCTGTTGCACTAGCTTACATCCAACCATCGAGTAATCAAATTGTAATTAATGGGAATGACGTATTCTCTTGTATTAGAGAATGACATATTCTGTTGTATTAGAGAATGACATATTCTGTTGTATTAGAGAATGACATATTATCTTGTATTAGAGAATGACATATTCTCTTGTATTAGAGAATGACATATTCTCTTGTATTAGAGAATGACGTATTCTCTTGTATTAGAGAATGACATATTCTCTTGTATTAGAGAATGACATATTCTCTTGTATTAGAGAATGACATATTCTGTTGTATTAGAGAATGACATATTCTCTTGTATTAGAGAATGACATATTCTGTTGTATTAGAGAATGACATATTATCTTGTATTAGAGAATGACATATTTTTCTTGTATTAGAGAATGACATATTCTGTTGTATTAGAGAATGACGTATTCTGTTGTATTAGAGAATGACATATTCTGTTGTATTAGAGAATGACATATTCTGTTGTATTAGAGAATGACGTATTCTGTTGTATTAAAGAATGACATATTATCTTGTATTAGAGAATGACATATTCTCTTGTATTAGAGAATGACATATTCTCTTGTATTAGAGAATGACGTATTCTCTTGTATTAGAGAATGACATATTCTCTTGTATTAGAGAATGACATATTCTGTTGTATTAGAGAATGACATATTCTGTTGTATTAGAGAATGACATATTCTGTTGTATTAGAGAATGACATATTCTCTTGTATTAGAGAATGACGTATTCTCTTGTATTAGAGAATGACGTATTCTGTTGTATTAGAGAATGACGTATTCTGTTGTATTAGAGAATGACATATTATGTTGTATTAGAGAATGACGTATTCTGTTGTATTAGAGAATGATGTATTCTGTTGTATTAGAGAATGACATATTCTGTTGTATTAGAGAATGACATATTCTGTTGTGTTAGAGAATGACATATTCTCTTGTATTAGAGAATGACGTATTCTCTTGTATTAGAGAATGACGTATTCTCTTGTATTAGAGAATGGCATAATCTGTTGTATTAGAGAATGACGTATTCTCTTGTATTAGAGAATGACATATTCTGTTGTATTAGAGAATGACATATTATCTTGTATTATAATATAATTTGCATTGCGGTGCAATGTCGTTAATCTTTATTTTCATTTGTATGAATTGTGAATATTTCTTGGCCAAGTGTGAGGATCGGCGCCCGTAAATCAGTTTAAACCTCCTGTTGCGTATGATCGTATAGTGGTAAGAAAAGATAAAGCGTTGTGTTTTGGTTCGACCTTAAATATGCGTTATGAAACTTGTATACAACAACAACAACAACAGAAGTGACGTCGCCGGTACACGTGACGTCGCGCGCGAAATTGGGTAAAAACGTCAACGTTATGAATTCCAGACATCTACAATTATTTGCATTGGCCGTTCCAATGCGGTTAGGCCTACCCCATTTTTTATTAATATTTGTTTAGTGTTTGTTAAGTATATGTTTTATTGAGCCGAGTTGTATTGGTAATTGGTCACTTGTCTTAATTAACTCACCTTGTGCTGCTAATAAGAGTTATCTCCAGCTGATGCAACTGGAGTTTCACTGTGTTTATATCAACAAATATAGGCAATGGAACAAGAAGATTTATTAAATTGAACAATCGGTTTTAGGTTGATGCAGCACACATGCTGCAATACCTTCCAGTTGTTGGCTATTTTAGCGTTTAAATGAACGAAACATTGTAATAATAATTTTAACGGCGCTTTTCAAAAAATGTTCAAGAAGAAATGTGTTAGTATTTTCTAGATGCTAGTGTTATGCATTAGATTCTACATTTTCATTTTGAACTAAACCTAGTTTTTTATATTTTATTTTTAGCTCGACTATTCGAAGAATAGGTGAGTTTTCCTACTCGTCCCGGCGTCGGTGTCCGCGTCTGAAATTGTTTTAAGTTTTTTTTTCAAAAGTATTGTAACTTCAAAACTACATAAGTTACTCACTTGAAACTTAGAGTATACCTTTGTAATCAACTCCAGTATCAGGGTCAACATTCCCCATAACTCTGTTTGGTATTGTGACAGAATTATGCCCCGTGTTCACATATATTTTATGGTTAAAGTTTATATTCAAAAGTTTTGTAACTTAAAAACTTCAAAAGTTATTCACTTGAAACTTGGAATATACCTTTGTCATCAACTCCAGTGTCAGGGGTAACATTTTCCATAACTCTGTTTGGTATTTTGACAGAGTTATGCCCATTTGTTCACATAGATTTCCTGGTAAAGTTTATATTCAAAAGTTTTGTAACTGCATAAGTTATTCCCTTGAAACTTAAAATATACCTTTGTCATCATCTCCAATATAAGGGTCAACATTCCCTATAACTGTGTTTTGTATTTTGACAGAGTTATGACTCTTTTTCACATATATTTTCTGGTTAAAGTTTATATTAAAACTTTATAACTTCAGAACTGCATAAGTTATTCACTTGAAAATAAAAACATACCATTGTCATCAAATCCAGTATCTGGTGTGCATTTTGAAAGAGTTAGATCCCTTTTTCACATAGGTTTTCTGGTTAAAGTATAACTTCAAAACTACACAAGTTGTTAAATACATAAGGTTTTCACTTGACACATGGAATAATTTGATGAATCATCTTACCATAAGTCAGTTTTGTATTTCAACAGATTCCACTTTCCAAAATATGTACCAAGTGAAATAATTCCAATAGTCGAGCGCACTATCCTCTGACAGTTCTTCTTATTGTTTTGTGTCAGTTTCATCTGGTGCGGTTTTTGTGTTTTTATATTGTGTTGTATAGTCTAGGTAAATTGCCGTACATAAAGCGCCTATAGTCTGTTATAAAGGTTTCTAAAATGCTGATGCAGATGGAGCTTTATTGACATTTATGTTTAAACATTGTGCCATATAACGACTAAATTGGAACTAGACTTGCAGGACAAATCCATCGTCAAACTCCCAATTTTGTTAAAACATCCTAAAAGTGCATCCTTTTTTGGCTTCTGGCAATTCCATGTCATTCACAGGAAAAGCAGCTCCCAGATAAACAAATAACCACATTTCCGTAATATCATGATTATCTAGTTCTCAACATTTGTTAATTAGGCGAGCCTTAAAATGGTTTGTAAACCCCAATGGCGCTCTAAGACGATGACTCCATTTTGTGTTTAATGTTTCTTGTTTTCTTTGTTGTATATAGTGGACAGTTGTTTTGATCTACTGACTTCTCTTTAAAATGCATAAGTTATCATATTAAAGTTCGCTAAATTGTTAATTTGTACGCAATATCAAAACCCGCATTCGCTAAAAAAAATCACGTTTTCTGCTCACATCAAAAGTTTATAAGAAACATGTGTTCACACTTTACTCGGGTGTATTATTCATTTACTGTTGCAACGTTGATTTCATGAATTTCACGAATTTCATTAATAACACGAATTGCTTGTACGTAGACACCAAATGCTATTTAAGAGATTGGTTACCAAGTTATCACGTTAACTATAAAGTAAAGAAGAATATGTTTTTCTGTTCCTTATGTTTCTATAATGTGTCATTTGAGTGACTACAATGTAGAGCACAGCATTCTTTAACAAAATCAATAGTCTGCAAAAGTGAATGGTAATTACCATTCTTTCAATCAACGCCAGTGCCGCACAATCCCTTCATTGCTTGCCATGTTCGACCAATCGTTACATTGTGCCTGCTACAATAACGGTGACCCGATCTGTCTCCGGTTTGCAATATACACGTTTCTACTGCGAACCAATAAACCCTCGTTATTGCCGTTTATAGTGCGTTACTGCATTTCTTCTATTCATAGTATTTTCGGTATATAAAGGTTATTCTAGTGTTATTGATTACTTAAATTAGAAATGCTAGATTGCACAATTGTGTCATGTGTTTTCATAATATTCATTTCGGTGTAGTTAATTAGTTTGCATTGGGTCTTTAGAACGCATTATATTGATAGCAATTATTCATATTGTTCCATTTATACACAATTCGCAGATCATGCAATTCGGTCATAAGGATATTATTCCATCCATTGTATTAGAAAACATAATCATAAATATGAAAATATTTGAAAAATATTTTTCCATTATACGTCAATCTTTATTTTCAACAGATATCACATTTTAAAGCATCTGAATAATGTATTTTTTATAATTTAAACCTTTTGTGGTTAAATGTTAACCATAATTCACATTAAATGTCTTAAATTCTTAAAGTAGGTGCTGGGTGGCTTTATTGCATGTATGTAAAGGCTATTTTGTTCAGTGTTATACCTGTCGTTGTTATGCACATGTGTATTCATGACACTTTACGCACATGCATTAAGACATGATTTCCCACGTCGCGCCTCATTTACAAAAATATAGGGCTATGGGTCATTTCTGACGCAAACACCTTGTGTAACATCTGATTTCTTAGACGTGAAGAAAAGTATTAACGTAGCTCCTGAGAAAAGGACAAACATTGTACAATGACGACTACAATTTGTATCACACTACTTATTTAATGGATTTTTTCCATAGTAATCTCCAAAATGTATTTCTACTACATCTTCGAATCCCTATCATTGCTATGATGATAATGACATTGTGTACTCTTACGATAAAAAAAACTGAAACGTACATTAAACACTTTAACTGAAACATTTATAGGCGTTACTTTAACAATCAAAACGTCTCAAGCAGCAGCGAGACGTAAAGCTGCATGGCTTGTGATCAATGAACTTGCGTAGGCCTCCTTGATCACAATGAATCCATCTTATTTAAAAGACTTGAGGTTGATTTTGTGCTGTGAATAACCACTGCAATAATTACTTTGTATGATATTGCAATATCACTGTATGGAAAAAATGGTCCTGTGGTTTCTGTGATCATTAGAAAAAATTGGACGAACATGATTTTGTCTACTTCGTATTATATAAGTACATATGAATGCACTATTAATAGAACGACTCAAGTTATACATATGAACACATTTGTAGTATGAACTGAAATTGTGGGTTTTATCTTGCTTACTGTCTATCTATGATTAATTCTGACCAACTCCGTCGCGGCATATAACTCGCTACCTATTTAGAACAGTTAAATTGCTCAACGTTACTTTCCACTTTTACAGCTAGATGTATCTTGAGATCAGCAGCAATCATGTGTTCATGCTTTGTTTTTGTTACATGCACTCTGTAATCTTATGGAGACTCAGATTTTCATATTAAGGCAAAAACACGTCAATCGAAATTATCGTCTATTTTACTCGCGCAAAGAAGGTATCTAATGCAAAGAAATATTGATAAGTTTATTTTGTGTGAAATATTCTCGGTTGTTATACTAATTGTTTTCCTCGTTAGCTATAAAATATAATCGGAAGGGCGAGTTTTCATCTAGGTGGTAAAGTAACATGTGGTCAATTATTCTTTTTTTTAATTTTATTTTTTTTGTTTCATTAGTACATTATGACACTAGAATATTAATTTTATTTCAGATGCTGACTGGAAACAGGCTATACAATGATAACATGTGCACAAAACCAATCGAATCCTTTGAACATGGGGAAACTCGTTCGACGATTCTTATATTTTCGCCTTTCTTTGTTTTATTTTATTGGTATGCAATCTAACCTACAATTGAATATGATACAAAGGCAAACAGTTTACTAATAATTATGAAACAAATGATACCACAGTAAGGCTACGACCAGTACATCATTAAAAAGTGTTGTTCGTACCATCGGACAAATTTGAGCTATTTCTTGATATATTTAACATTCAAACATTAGTAAAATATTATACCACTATTTGTTTGCAAAACGTCTGTCAACCGCTACCATTCACTTGAGTTCTGTCGACGAACCTTTCCCACGATCTTGAAGCATTATTTCTACTCCAGCTCTGCAATTTTTTAATTTAAGCAATGTCTTACTTTAACTAACCTTTCGTGATATTGTTCTCAAAATTAGCATACAAAAACGTGAACGCTGTTTTATCACACGCACCTATATTTCCTGTCTTTGTTAGTCACAATTGTTGAGAGTGACCAAATATTAGGTTGAAACGTATCTTACAATAGAAAAAAAACGTTGTGACATTTCCCTAGGCAAATATCTTGTCTGTGATGTTGTAGGCGGATATAGCCAATATAAACTCGTTTCATATAATTATGTTCACACAACTGGCAGATAAAAGGCGGCAAAAGTCGTAAAAATGGTCAAGAATCCCGATTACAGTTCCTGTCCAATTCATTCAAGAATTCAGACGCAAATAAAAACAAATGGAAGTCTTAAAACAAAGCTTTTATGCATAATGATAATGGACGTCATGACCGGTCAAGTGGAAGAGGCTGTCGATGTTTGCTATTGAAGTTGATATGTGTAACGCTAACTTTATATACAAATATATGCGCAAATGTCATTGTGTATTATACATATTCTCGTGCCATATTCCAGTTTACAATATGCAATTGTCAAATATTATTTTCCCATTCACTATTTGCCCAGAAATTATCAAAAGGGGAATATGTGTTTTTGCGTCACACGCTACTTACATAAACTGAAAACAACACAATCAGTGACACGTCTCAGAGTATTCCGAGACAATAATTACCATGAATTGCCAAACAACTCTGGGTCAAGATGGATGTTAAATTCGTCCAAATATATTTCTTGTTTTAATTGTTCTGAATAAAAAAAACCTATTGATGCCTAAAACGAATCCTCTTCGACAGATGACGATTAATATGCTGATATAAGATCCAGTGGTTAGTCAACCATGTTGTTTGTAATATCATCACAGTCCTCGATTGCCGATGATCGTGCTATGTCGGCTTTCTGTCCATGTAGAAAGCAAACTTATGGTGGGAAGTTACTTGAACAATCTCTTGCTTCATTATCAAAGCAGATCTTTGGTATTTTACTGTCTTCTGTTATTTCATCAGGGTGCCTTTCTTATTACAAAACCATGATCTTTAACGGCTGTCGCTAAAAATGTTTGGCATCTAGATAAGCTCAATAGCGTTAGCTTTTAGACAACCATTATAACTTTAGGCATTTAAGTAAGGTAAATAACTTTTGGCATTTAGATAAGCTATGCATAGACCTCCACTCTGCATTTCCATTAGAAACTACAATAAGTGCATGAGCAAAACGTTTCTTTCGGCACATTATTAACAACACCTGTGTTACAATGTAATTTTTCTTAGAAATCACGCTTTGTACATAAAAGGATTACAGGTACGAATTATGTGAATAGGTCATTTGTCCGTTGGGTATTTTGTTAACGAAACAACGACCACTTGTATGACATACTATGCACGTACAAATATCCATGATTATTTGTGTCCACGAAATAACCGCTATTTCATTTTATTATTTGACCATTGTCTTCCAGGCCAACAAAAATGCCGTAAATAAGCATTTACTTTTACATGTGTAATTAATTTCATCGCCAGTTATTAGCATGTCTCGTTATGGCCGTTGCGCTATTCAAAGTAAATGTATCTAATTTCTGACCATGTACATGTTTTTCATAAAATGCTATATCTCCCGTATTTCGAATACGTAATAAATAAGCATTGTTCACTTCTCAAGTGAAGCAAATTCATTGACATTTGAAAGTGCACTGACAGGGTAAATGCTCTAATTAATGATACTTGTATATGGGGGATGTCGTATAAGTAGTTTATTGCCAATTTACGTAATGTATCACATTTTAATTATTGGTCTTTTGTAAGCAATTAGATTGTGCGTCCAATAAAATTGGTAATTGGACATTAACGGTCTGTTCCGTGTATAACCTTGTAGAAAGCCAAGCACATGGATGAACCATTGAAGCGGTAGTTAATTTCACTGTTGAACTTGTAACTGCTTAAAGCTGCTACTTAACAGATGATAAAAAAAAGCAGACACTAGCAAACTTAATGACTCGTTTGGGTAGGCCCTTCTATAAAATAGACTACCACTGTCCGGTGTGTGATGATGTCGTCTTTCGCATGAGACGTTAAACCGAGGTGCAGTGTACTAGGTGCTTCACACTGGGCACTAAAAGACCCAGGGTCGTCTCTGGAACGGGGCATCTCCTGTATCTTGCACTATCCCCTGTAACCAACTAACAAGTCTTCTGGAGACGATGGCCATATGGGAGGGAATCCCGGTGCACTCGATACAAATGTACTACACTCGGTGTGTGAAATTGAAGATGCGACGTTGATTCTGCGTGTCCAAATAGTCGACTAAAACGAAATATATCTTATTTTAAAACGTGTTTTTTTTTTATTTCCATTTATTGATATATTTGATATTAATATTACCTGACAGATATTGGAAAAAGTCGTACAAACTAAATTTAGAGCGAAAAAGTCCGGAGTACCTTCGGGAGATTGAACCCGGGTCATTCTCGTGAGAGGCTGACACTCTAACCGCATCGCTAAATATTTGCACACATATTGGAAAGTTCTTGGGGCTACAGGTCAATTAGGGCGTGTTCTGTTAACTACGGAACTCCAGAAGTGAAATCAGTTAGCGTCTCGAATCAGGTTGAAACAATTTGTTGCAAGTATTAAAATCAGTGTGTTACAAACTTTTTCATGTTATTATGTAGTTAGTACGTCTTTTCAATTTATTTCTCGTGCCTCAGAAAGTTGCTATTCTGTTGCTCTGGTTTACATCACGTTATTGAGTAATTAATTTGTAATTAAATTTCCCTTTTAAATTAACCCTACTTGTTATTCATTTTTATTGTCTTGTGTCAGTTTTATGTTGTGTGTTTTTTCTGTTTTATATTGCGTTGAATAGGCCAGGTATCTTGCCGTCAGGCGTAAAAAAGTATGTTTGTTTCAGGTTACCCGACCTACCCTAAAAAAATGCCGCGACCCTAAAACATTTTATTGAGTTTGTCAGATTGAGTTTTGTTGTATTTACCTTTTCAATAATTAAATGTGTTTTTGGATAAATACGTGCTTTTTATAGTATCCACTTATAAACAAAGTTTAAGAATATTACGCATTTGCGCATGTAACCTGCAACAAACATATTGTGTACGCCTAAACAAAGTATCTATACTCGTTTCTAATCTTTTCTAAAATTCAAATGCAGATGAAGTTTTATTGAGTTTTGTATCTAAATAGTGTTTTATATAAATGTGTGTTTTTAATGGGTTTTTTTGTTGTTATTTTATTTCCTCTTTACTATGAGCTGGTGTATAGACATATTAGTTTCATTTTAAGTGCGGAAGTAAACGTTACACAGTTTTGCTAAAGATAAAAAAAAACGACCTTAAGTTATATTCAAGTATTTGTTAGTAAACATTGCAACTCACAGATCTTTGCAGATCGAAAGTTAATTAGAAACATTGAATCACACGGGTTAATAAATCAATCACAGATAGAAAAAAAACCGTCATCGACGTCAGGGATTTCACTTATTCCCTTAATGCCACAAATTGTACGCAGAACCAAACTTATATATAGTAAAGCCATACACGGTACGGCTATGAATGTTAAATATCAAGTAAGATCTAGTTTCAATCACTATGTAATTTGTCCTCATGTTTCTATGTCATATGTTATTATCTAAACGACTACAACTTATAGCATAGGATTGTATAACAAATCAGTAGTCTGTAATAGCTTATTGTTATTTCCGGTTTCCATAAGTGCCATACAACCCCTCCATTGCTTGTCGTGCTTGACCAATGGCTCTATTTCGGATGCTAAAATTACGTCCACCCTATCTGTCCCCGGAGTAAAATAAATACATTGCTATTGTGTCTGCGAACCAATAAACCCTCATTCTTGACGTGTATACTGATTTATTGCAGATCTTCTATTCAAAGTTTGAGTATTTTAGAACATATCTTAGGTAACTTAAATGCAATTAATTTCCTTAATTAGAAGTTCTAGAATGCCCATCGTTATCATGCGTTCTGCAATATACGCTGTAGTGTAAATAATTCAGTAGATTCTACTGGGTCTACATACCGCAGTATATTAATAGCAAGTACTCATATTGTTCCATTCGTAAAAAAACTTGCAGATCAAATTTATGTTTATCTAACATATATATCACATTTTAAAGCACCTTTATTATTTGTTTTAATTAAAGTTGTCAGTAGTTTTGTCTCAATTAGCATTAACAAGTAAAATCGACACTCAGTAAATTTACTTTTAAAAGGGTACAAATATTATGTACTATTTAGTGTACCTTATGTCCCGACATACCGTAAACTTGATATTCTGATTTTAACTATGTATGATAAAAAAAATGATCGGATTCGTGATTTTCGTCCGAATGATGACCTATGGACAATATGCACAGATGTATGGTCATGGGTCATTTCTGACGATGAACACTTATTACACAACTATAATATCTTACCTTTTTCCCAGGTTAACGAAGGTACACATTAACAGATATATCCTGAAAAAACAACATTGCCAATAACAGCCTTAAATTGTATCTTTTACATGGCAATTACTTCCAAAAGTATATAAAAAATAATAATTATATGATTGTTGTATAAAAAATGTATTGCTACGTTACGAACTTTATCACATTTTCGTCATATGTCCATTTTAATATGCAATTAGATTTTCCGTCCAATAAGGGTCGAAATGGGACATTACCACTGTGTACCGTGTGTGACCTTATAGACAGACAAACACATAGCGGTAGTCATTATTGGCAGTGCAGCGTCTTCGACAAAATTTTCACGTTGGCTCTTTAGATGTTATACATTAATGCTACGTTCTTAGTGTTGATATGAAATAACTGTATTACGTCCAAAAAGGAAAAGTATATGTCCAATTGAAAGATGTATTAAATATTTTGCAAGAGCAGAAATTGACTATAGCAAATGTAAGCAATGAAACAAGTTAATACGTTAACAAAACTGCTTAAGTCGGCGTTTCGGTTATCGGTCAATATGGCTCCTAAATGTACGAAACACTTAAATATAATATCTGTGATTTTAAACGCCGCTCGAGATTTTTCAAATATCGCAAAATACTTCACAGCCATTATTAACTCTAAAATGTGTACATGGCTTGCAAATGTCGATGGTTTGATTAAAAAACAAACGATATGAAACTTCAACTGCAACATCAGGATAGATACTCTAGTTGATAGTACACCGTCCTTTATTTAAGGCAAGTGATCAATTGCCTATACACCAGAGCACAAAACGAAAAACACGTAACAAAAATGAACCACAAAATATGAAAATACTGGAGGTGTAATCGTCTTGGAACGGTCAATGCAACGAACCGGGAAATTTTTAAACGGTTAAAAGGCGTCATACCACACACTTGTTCTAGAACTATTCACCTTATATGTAATTACACAATGGTTGGATATTAACCTGAGCAACAGAATAGCAACTTTCTAATGCACGATGAAATGAAACAAAATAAAACCAATTGAACATTTTCTTCTATATGAATACTATCGTTGTATCTCCAGTTCGGGCACAGAACGTGCATGTACACATCCACTAAATCAGATCTAGGTGACTTGAATATATAGTCTATTACTATTGATCAGACAATAATGGATAACGATATATAGCAAAATTGATTTATCACGCATTATCTCAGTATTATCATTCGAAATGTGTATTTGTAACGGAGATTTGTAATATAAAACGTGTTGAATGAAATAAGCAAAACATACAATATCCATTTGAACCGCTTTAAATTGAAAAGCTTTAGACACCCTAAAATACATATTTATGAAGAAAATGTTTGAATTGTTTTCGACACAGATTATGTATAACATTCTATATTCTTCTTTTACCCTTGAGTTGTGTCAGTTTAGTGTTTTACGTGTTTTATTGTGATCTATAGGCATTTGGTAACTTGCCGTACATAAGCGAACTTCAGTAGTTGCTGATGCAGCTAGACTTTTATTAAATTTTATAGTTATGCCGTATGGCATTTAACGACTAGATTTGAAGTAGACGTATAGTACAAACCCATCGCCAACTTCTACATGAAATTAAAACATTCTTAAAGTGCAACCGCATTAGGAGCTTCTGGCAAATTCATGAATGACATTTATTGGAAAGGCAACTCCCAGAAAACAAATACCATAAACGGAAATCCCGTTATATCATGATTCTGAAGTCCTTTACACCAACTTTTTGTCAATGCAACGCAACGTCTTTCCTATATAAGCAAATAAAGACATTTGTGCCGAACCAGTACTACAGATCTTAGTGGACATCATTTGCCTTCAAAACTCTTCAATATTTTAATTATAGAAATAACTTATCAGCATAATTATTGCAATCGTGTTTCTGACATAGGTATGCTGTTTCTTTAATCAAAACAGTGTGTTTGCGTGTTGAATTTATTTCATGTTACATCAGTTATACTAACCACGTTCAGTTATCATGTTGATGATTGTTTGTGTTTTGTTTCACCTGTTATTTCTCTTGATACCAAATTATCTTATCAATTTAACAGACACTTCTAAATGGTGTTAATTTAATGTTCATTAATGTCATTAAACAATATGTAAATAAAATACCTAAACAATTGTAAAAGAAGTTAAAATCATTGTTGGTGTTCTTCGATCGAATAGTATCGTTGAAAATCATGTTAACACAGATACCTGTCGACTTTGCAGAATTGCGATATAGTAACTGGAAGAACAGTAGCTGATTCGTTCTTGGTTTGTCGTGACGAGAAATATGTGATCTAATTGGTTTGGTTAGCGTCAGGCCATTGAGTAACATAAGCGTATTTAAATTTGGACTTTGTATTGTCTTTATTTATATAATATTTATACGTGCACTATATTAATGTTTTGTAGCTAAACTGTTGGATGAGCGCGTCATTAAACAAGTTCTAAAACCCGTTTTCACTGTTACATTTTCTGCCAATGCAATGTTTATAAAAACATTAGTTTACACTTCACTAATTAAAATAAATCATATGAAACTATAAATTACAGCCGCTAACTTCAAAAATTTTATGAATTTCGTTCATACCATGTTTTGACTGAAAATAAAGATTCATCGCATGGTAATATAGTATAGCCATATAATCATATAAAAAGTTTCCATGTTTTATATCACACGTAAAATTAAAACAGGAATATGAGTTGTATCCTTAATGTTTCTATTTTCTACTATGTGATCACTATAATATACCAAATTATTGTTTTAATAAAATGAAAGAAAGAGTCTACTACAGTGTGATTGCTAGTTTTCTATCACAGTAAGCGTCGCACAATCCCTCCTTGTCGTATTTGACCAATGGCTTCATTGTGGTTGCTACAATTATGTCCACCTTATCTGCCCCCGGTATAAAATAGATGCATTTCTATTGTGAGTGCGAGCTAATAAACCCCCGATATTGCTATGTGTACTGAGTTATTGCAGATCATCTGTTCAAGGTTGAAATATATTCAGTACATATAAGGTTTATTTCCGTGCAATTGATTTCCTGAATTGGAATTTCTAGAATGTGCACCTTTTTATGCGTGTTTAAAATATACTTTTGACTGTAGTGTGTTCATTATTTTGCCATGAATTTGCAGAAACGGTGTACTAATGGCAATTACTAATATTTTTCCATTCATATAATAATTACAGATACATTATTACATTATAATTACTCAATCTACTTTAATGAAAAATATAGTTTGAACAGATAAATAATGGTATTTATATCATATTTAACAATTAATGTTCGCATTTATTGTAATAATGGAACATGTACAATATTCTTCCTTTATAAATATTGTCTTTATATTTTGCAGATATAACATTTAAAGCATCTTAATTATTTCCTTTTGATTTAAGTCGTTATAACAGTTTGTGTCAATATGGATTGATATAAACTCTTCTTAAATTCTTAGCATCTGGTGTTGGTCATTCCGTAAACTTCTCCATCTGTATACAACGGTAAATTAAAACAACGTTATATGTTTAAAGGGTAAATTTATTTGTCTTTTGTTGAGTTTTTTTATTATGTTTAAAGACAATATATACACTGTCTAAACAAATAACAGTATATACGGTAATCTCAATAGTACTTATAATAACTTTTTATGACTATCTGTTAAATAGGAAATATAAAGACAGCCTAAAACGACACACACATTTAGATTGACGTGTTGTATCAAAATTATCGCGAATTATAGTTTATTTTTATCTTTCAAAGAAGTTATTATTTTTCATAATACATTGTATGTATAGATTTAGTGTATGTGTAGCTTTATATGAACACATTTAACATCTCGAAACATTGTAATGCAAACATTTAACAAGCCTACGATAAAGCTGTTAACGAATCAATGGTTACTCGAACAACTCGGTATGAAATAGTGTATTATCAGAATAACCAGGTATTCCTATATTTACCATACACACTGAGGCGAAGATTTTAGCACTTTTTATTGGCATACTATCTGTCAACATCAACACATTAACGCCTACTATTAACGTGAGTGTGGTGATATGATGATTTACGACAGCTCTGTAGACAAACCGCTCCCAAGTTCTTGGAACATTACTTCAACTACAGCTCTGTAATTATCTGCATTTAAATAATGAACTTTTATAAAATTGTTCACACCATGACCATACGTTCGTGTTTTTATATCACAAGTATCTATACTTCCTGTGTTTTTCAGTCACAATTGTTAATAGTGATAGACGTTGTGACATTATTGTGACAATGGATATTTTATAGAGTAATGTTTACCGTGGACATGACCAATGTTAATTTATTTCACATATGTTTAAATAACTGAACCCAGATGACAGTTTCTGCCCAATGTACTTAAAATGAAACGTTTACGCATGTTGACCACTTTATCATGAGTAAGTTTAAGTGATTTCCTATCCTACCCCATGACAAAGTTAATACATCGAGAGCTTTTGAAAACGCACGTTTTGTCTAAACCAAATAATGTACTACATTCAGTATATGTATTTGTAACTCAAATTTTGAATGTCAGCATATGTTCTGCATATTCAGGGTCGACATTTATTGTTCAAATGAGTTTGTGCCATATGCGTGTTGATATCATAAATTGACAAAGCGATATATTTAATGATACTATTTGGTTAAAGTTATAATTTCCAGAGCGTCATTATTCGGTGAAGCTTTTGGTGAAAACCATGTTATAGTCCCTTGTCATTGGTTATAAAACATGTTTGACTTATCGCACTGAACCAATGGCTATCTTCCGAGTTAATCGGTTACCCCCCCCCCCCTCCCCACCCCCGATAAACACAGATAAAAACTTTCGATATCGTTCGCATTAATTTTGTCAAAAATTCTCAGAAGGGGAAATAAGGTAGGAGTAGGGAACACTGAAAATGCACTGGATTATGGTGGTATACATGTATCAGTTCTGTGGCAAAGCAATGTCCATGACCTTGAAGCTTTGATCCTATCCCTAAAGTACTCGTACTAACATAACAGTGTATTTAAACATGGTTGCTTCAAAAATATAGTTTCAAGTACTGTAACAAAAATATGTTAAAAGTAGTAAAAACCTGTATTATACACTTGAAAACAAATCGCTTTGTCATTTACGGATGTCAATGGAGTTCTAAAGTGATATCGTTGTAGGAGGACATGATTGACTGAATAATCTGGCGTAAATACAATTATAGAGCTTTTTAACGTGGTCAAATAATTCAATAGCAACGGACATAGAATCACGAAACAAAAAAAAATGTTCTTTAAAATTGAGCACTTAAAAAAATCATTAATGGATATCACGAGTTAATTTACGTCATATAAAGCAAAGTTTAAAATATTTGCGATGTGTGATTCTGACCTTTTTACCATATCCGTAGAGCCTATTGAACGGCAAATGAAAGATTAACAAGTTCATTTGAATGTCAATACGTACTCTACATGTTCTTGAATGGCATGAATGTATTTGTGTTGGCGTCAGACGCTAGTTACATGAAAGTGCACAAATAGGTACTTGTCAGACTGTTTCGTAACCAGAATTAGAATTAAAGTCGAGAAACATTTCTGTGTCAGGGCAAGTATTGCAAATCGTTTTACAACTGCTTTTAATTGGCTACTGATCACTTTAAACGGACGGTTTATCAACTATTGACATGCTAATGAAATGACTAATGGTTAGTCACGTAGGTTGTTTATGAAATTAGCACTTTCCTCGATTGTCGATGATCAAATACAACATTTTTCCATTAGGACAGCTGTATTTATTCTTTATTCTTAAACCATTTATTCTTTATTCTTAAACCATTTGACGGTTACGACAAATCAACATGCCCTGAATAAGCATTTACTTTGTTTTGTTAATTGTTTCTGCTTCTCTCTAATAAAATGTCTAAGAATGCCAACGAAGGTTTACTATATCTACATTATGCACCTAAAGTTTTAACCAGCAACCCATATGTGTATATTTACATGCATGTATAATTATATTTTATAGAGATTTGCATAAAAACAATATTATGTCTTCCATCCAATGTTTTAATTAATCAATAAAGTTTAATTTGTCTTTTCAATGAGTCATATTCACCAAGCTTTGGCAACGTACTAACAATTTGAACGTTCTAAATAATGACATTGTGTTACAGAATCTGTTTTATAACGTATTTATTGGTTCTTATTAGCGTTGGAAATTAGAAATTAGCATGGTGCTCCTATATAACCTTGTAGAAATGTCATATTGCTTTTTTTTCATTATAGTGGTTCGCCTTTATTTGCATTATTCGTGTGATTACCATGAATAATAATAGTGTTCTGGTCTTCTTTTTGTCTGATAAGGTATGCTATCGAAAACTTAAAACGGCTTTACGTGTGTACGTATGGATGTGTTTTCGTTTCAGAATATCATAAATATACATTGCATGTATTTATTAAAAATTCCAATTGATGGTTGGCATTTTGCGTCGGCGTTTCAAATCATTAGTGTGTGTCTGTAATCTAGTGTAATCTATGCTGTATCCGCAGTTGGTTATTGCCTGAAATTCAGGACCTATAAAAGTTCATAAAACTGCTGATGCAGCTGGTATTTCATTATCTTTATTGTTAAACATCTTGCAATATAGCAAATAGAATGGCAGCAGCACAGGACAAACGCATCGTAAACCTCTACACGATATTAAAACATCATAAAAAAACTAAAAGTGCAGTCGTTTTGGGAGTCTGGCAATGTCATGAAAGACATTCATTGGAAACCAACTCCAGTGAAATCAAATCCAAAATAATTAAATAACCACGTTCCCGTTATATCATGATTCCGAAGTCCTTTACATCAACATTATTGTCAGTGTTACAGAACTTCTTTATTGTATACTCAGAAAATGACATTAGTACCGAAAGAGTACTAAATCTCTTCATGCACATTATTGTATCTACTAAGCACGTGTATGTCGTTTGCATAAAAATTACATATCAACCGCAGTTAAGCCTTGTATTATATTGATGTTTTAGGTTTGTTTGAACTGAGTTATGTCGGCAATGTTTCACTTTTATTAATAATATTGAGTTATTAAATTATCTTTAAAATAAAATGTAATCGCAAGGCAGTTACGGTTGTTCAATTTCAGTCGTGTATTCTATAGGGAAATCTTAAGTTATGACATTCTTGTATAAATCATGCAGAACACATTTTGTCTGCAAATCAGACGTTTATATTTTACAAGGATAAATAAATTAATTGCAAATTAAACTATAAATGATCATACCACAGGAATTTCACGAATTTCATTAAAAAAAACACAAGGAGTTTCTTGTAAGCATATGATTAGTTGCATAGTAGTGCCATATAAGTTATTGTTGACCAAAGTATAACATAACAAATACTTAGGTGTTATGTGTTCTTAATGATTCTGTGTGAATGGCCACATCATAGCAAGGTATTATTGAAATAAACCAGAAACCTACATATGTTTGAATGGTTATTACTAGCTAGTACCAATTGTCGTATAATCACTTCATTGGCTGTCGTGTTGGACCAATGCTCCACTGTAGTTGCTACTTTAATGTAAGCCTCGTCTGTCCCAGGTGTGAAATAAAAACATTTCTATTGTGATTGCGAACCAATACAATACCGTCATAGCCCTGTATGCGTATTTAATGCAGTTCCTCTATTCAAGGTTTGAGGAGATATGGTTAGGGGTATTTTAACTAAATTGGTTTCCTGAAGCGGAAATGTTCACATTTATATTCGTATTATTCACAATAAAGCCATCGATGTTATTTATTGTTTTGCACTGGGTCTACAGTTTGTTTTTGTTTGTTTGTTTGTTTGGATTTTCGCCGTATTTAGCAATATTTCAGTCACATAACGGGGGCCAGTTAACAAACGCAAACTTTGCCCAGCAAGCTTAGCTAATTAAGCGGTTTACCTTTACTAAGTGCACATACTTATGCCAGTGACTGACAACTGTCCTACTTGAATCAGAGGTAGGAGGAGAATGGCCGTAGAAATTATTTCATGACCAATCCCCACACAAGTTATGTGGCCGGGCTGGGGCTCGAACTCACGAATCCCGGATTGAGAGTACAGCGCTCTACCAACTGAGCTAGCCGGACCCAGTTGAGAAAGCAGTTGTTGTTGTTTTTATAAAATACTCATATTGGTCCAGTGATGCCAAACACATGTCCGTCATTATGACAAAATAATTCATCATTTCATTACTGACAAATATGTTTAAGGTATATCACACTGAACAAATGATATTTTCGAGTTCACCGCTATGTCATAAAGGATAATATAACTTGCTTTTCCTTTACAAATCAATCTTTACTTCCAACAGATACGTCGAATTTTAAAGCATCAATATAATATATTTATTACTGAAGTCGTGACATTTTGAACTTCAAACGACATTATATATTTGGTGCGTAATATCGTTTGTTCCTGACAGTGGTTTTGTCAATAGGTCTTCATTATGTTAATCGATAGCTAATTTATTGCAGATTGTGATGCTTGACCACATTTTATATGAAACAGTTCTGAAAGTAGATAATTAATGAAAACAAAAATATATTATTATTAAACAATCAATACTTTATTGCATGTTTAAGAAGTTTTTCTCTTTATTTGTGTTTGTATGTTTAATTGTATTAAGAACGTTACATTTTATTTAATATTGAAACTTTGAATTGTTAATTAAGATGCATTTGATTGTGCAGTTGATGTAATGAACGATTCCTGATTGTATTACAAATGATGATCATTGCACATTGCAAATCGTAGAGCCGGGTCCGGCTAGCTCAGTTGATAGAGCGCTGGACTGTCAATCCGGGGATCGTGAGTTCGAACCCCAGCCCGACCAAATAACTTGTGTGGGGATTGGTCATATCATTATTTCTACGGCCATTCTACCCCTACCCCTGATTCAAGTAGGGGAGTTATCAGTTACTGGCGTAAGTATGTGCTCTTAGTACTGGTAAACCGCTTGGATCAGCTAAGCTTGCCCAGGAAAAGTGTGAGGTTAACTGACCGCCGTGATATGACTGAAATACTGTTAAAACGGCGAAAAATCCACACAAACAAAACGTAGAGTCAATGGTCAATTCTGAGGCAGTACAACTAACGAACAATTAAAATATATTAACGTTCCCCACATGAACAAAAAGTACTTGTACAAAAATAAGATCATAATAAATCGCCGCCTTTTATTAAGATCATACAATGTGACAGATGCCTAATCATTTTCTATACAAGTATCTCAAAATGTATTCATACTCCTCTTAAACCGTTAAACCCCTTTTATTGCTTTCATGAAATTGCCATTATGTATTCCTTATATATAAAAAACTTAAACATGCATGTAATTTTTCAAAACATTCCTTGCTTGTGACAATGATGATAAAATGTTGTTTAAGTGATAGAGTTATTAGCGTTCAATAAACACTCTCCGTTTGCTTTTTTAAACTGACAATAGCCAGGGCTTTACGAAGCAAAACATAACGTGACATTAACGTATGTAGGCGGCCTCAGCCGTAATGAATCAGTCTTGTTCAAAACACTCGGAGTTGGGTCCTTTTTAAGCAGTAGCAATTTCACTTTATGTAATGTTGTCTAAACTTGCAATAGCATTGTCAAGAGGAAATATAACAGTGACATTGTGCTTTAAGTGCTTAAATCATGAGAAAACGTGCTGAATCAAAAATAGGAATAATTGTATTAAAATCCTTTTAAATCATGCTTGTAATAAATGTACAAGACCTCATGTCATACTCAGAGATATACGAATTTGAATAGGAAGTTAAGAAAAACCCTTACGTTGTCATACTTAAGTTTCTACAAATAGGATGCAATATATACAATATGTAGATTACAATTTCGATTTTTAAAAAAATGCATCATATTACGATCGAAATTTGTGTCATGTATTGAAATCAGTTGATTATGTGTCTAGTGAGACATGAACTTGATTAAAATATTAAAATGATTACAATATTTCCTCCACTTTATGCTGAAATTAATTCCCTCGGCAACAAAAAATGAAATGAAACACAATGACCTTTTCTGATATTAAATTTTATTTCAAATATAAATTGGGAAATGCCTATATATGAAGTGATATTTAATTTATATATGTGGATATATCGATTTATACATGGACGCGACATAATGAAATAGCGTATTATCGGAATACTTCCTTTGTTGACTAGACACCGTCAGGCGATCTTAAGCACACTTTGTTGGCATACTGTCTGTTAACATCAACAGATTACCATGACTGGGCGAAGTATTATGGTGATATGGACATATGTATCCGTTCTGTAGCCAAATCATTCCCACGTTCGTGTAACATTAGTTCTACTCCGATCTGTGATAATCTGTATTTAAATAATGGCTTACCAAATCGTACTTAAACGAGGACGTTTTGATATTGTTCTCAACACTGTAATTCGTATACGTGTTTATACCATAGTCACCTCTATTTCCTGCCTTGTTAGTCGCAATTGTTGAACGGAACCGGGTAAATTACTTAAGAAACTATAATAGTAAATTGCAAGTCTGCGTTTTGACATTTCCTGTGACAGATTGATACATTGTTCCACATACGTTCACACCATTAATGGCTTCTTGATGCTAAACAAAGCGATCAAGTACCCCGATTATAGCTCCAGCCCATTGTCTCTGAGAATAGGGCAGCAACCATTTACACAATAGACCGTCTTGAAATGGAGCTGGTATGGATCAAGTGTGATGATAACTGTTAAACGACGAAGTCAAACTAGAAAACTTATTCTTGTTTCAACTACAATCCGCTGGGCCGACCGGACAGGGTTACAGATAGACGTCATTAGGAGAGACAACTTGCTCTCTTATTATTGCATTACGTGATTAAGCATCATCGTCCGTCATTACATTTAACGTTACAATAAGCAATTACAGCTATGATTGGTGAGAAATTACTTTGACCAACATACTGATTTACATATAAACAGGACGAGAAAATTATAATAATTTCTATTTAAAATCAGGTTTATTGTACTTTCTGTATTAGTTTAGTTATCATCTGCTTCGGAATTTTGTACCTAACAAAAAAAAATTAAGTTGCTCTTGCTGTCCTTTAAATGAAAATATAATATATCGTAAATTATATGACATCGATTTATGACATGTGTCCTGTACAGAGAAGTTCATGCAGTTAAAACCACGTCATAATCGAGCATGTAAGAAATAAGTCAAAATATAATCGACATGATATTCCAGATGCTATGTTTACAGATTGAAAATAAATAAAACAAATGAAAACTCCGTTTATTATGAACAATAATATTATATGTCCATAGTAGTTAATTTGGGCATTTTTATTCCAACAAAATTTGCTTTGATGGTGTGTTCAGAACCTTAAGCGCGAACGAATAACAACTGAGGTTCGTCTCGCTTTAAATATCTATATATTGTATTAAGAGTTGCTTTTCATCAAAATGCATATATGTATAATATATTTTGGTATGTATATTGACACTTCATTGCCATATAAATTTTATACCACATTATGATTTATTATTCGTTTTGTTTTAAATGCCGTAGTACAAGATCTTTATGCAAGTCATTTACATGTATAAACAAAAAGAAAACTGAAAACAAAATCAGTTAACTGCATATATTAAGTACACAATTAATCAGATATGACTCCTGTATTTTTCCAAGTGTGTGGCTGCCGTGAAAGAATTTATATTCATGGCAATGCATGTTTATTGTACTGTACCTACATTTTGAACTTCATCCATGCAACAGATAATCAATACACACAAACATACTTGTTTCAAACCATATTTTGTGAATACAAATAAATGACATTCAACGTGCGTTTTTTTAAATATATATAGCATATTCATCCCACGTTGGCTGTCTTAACAAGGTTAACGTTCTACATAATGACATTGTGATACAGAAACTGTTTTATTGGTACATCCCGAACAGTATAACATTTTCCTTATTGGTCTTTTTAATGGGCAATAAGATTTTCCGTCCAATTAGAGTTGGAAATGCGATATTAGAATTGTGTTCCCTACATGACCTTGAAGAAGAGTTTTGTTACTGTTTCACTTGAAGTAGTTCGTGTTTATCTTCAGTGCCTTTACTCAACAGAATTACACATTGGGCTTATTATAATATACCATATTTATATTTATGCCAGTTACCGGAAGTCTTTTTATTTACGAAATTACAGACTGCATAGAATGCATCAGATGAATAATGAACATTCAATACTTTTAAAGCAAATTCCACGATGCTTGCTAACAATAAAGTAAACGCAGACATGGACTTTGTGACAAATTAACGTGATACACCAGTAAACGTAAATAAATTGAATCATCGGCATAAAGTTGATGCAACACACATGCTGCAACGTCAAAACTTTAATGATACGATGCATAATTCCTACATCTTTAAAAAAAAAAACGGAGAGTTGACTAGTAATATATACTATATTGTACATTTCTTTTAGATCAAGCTGTGCTCGGGATTCTTTAAAATGCATAATAATTAACAAGCATTTTATGATTTATTACAATTATAGATGTATACTATTCTCCTTAGCGCACAGAACGTACACATCCAGTTCATACCACGACGGTACTTCATAAATCAGTACAACTGTGACTTAAAAATAAATGCATAGAGTTGGTGTTTATTGGACAATACAAAAGTCTTGGATATACATCATTTAGCACATAGGTTTCCGTATTATTATCCGATATGCTATTTTATAACAGTTGTTTATCATTTAAAACCCCTTCTTTTGCACAAATATTTAAAACAAACACAAAATATTCATTTCAATTTCTACCAATTGCAATGCTTGGTATAATTTCCATCTATGCATTTTCGGAAAAGGTAGTATTTTCTAGATATGTGAACCAGTATTATTAGATTCTGCATTATAATTTTACTCTTAAATGTATTGCCCTAACGATCCACGGTCACTTAGAAGTTAGGTATTCATGGGACAAAAGCAAATGTGAGAAAACATGATGTGAATCTGCGTCCGTGTGCTTTTTACTGGTTTATAAAGCTTTCATATTCGGTTGTATCTTGTATTTATGGTATTTTTATTCCGGCACGTTTGTCATTGATAAATCATTTTAATTGTTTTACTTTCTTCGGTGTTAACTTTTTAACAACATAGGTGGCCAACCGAATTTTATTCATGTCGTATTTTATGTCTCGTTTGAGTCATTCGTTTTTCATGTAGTATTGTATAGGCATATGGTCATTGGCTGAGATAAACGACATTGATAATCAACATTATCCTACTGCTGATGCAGTTGGAATTTCATTATCCTTTATTTTAACCATTTTGCCATATAGCGACTAGAGTAGCAGTAGACTTACAGGACAAACGCATCGTAAACCTCTACATGATATTAAAACATCCAAAAAGTACATCCGTTTTTGGAGTCTGGCAATTTCATGAATTACATCCATTGGAAAAGCAACTCCCATAAAAATCGAATAACCACATTTCCGTTATATCATGATTCCGAAGTCCTTTATATCGACATTATTGTCAGTGTTACAGAACGTCTTTCCTGTATAATCAGACATTGACATTTGTGCCGAACGAGTGTGACATCTCGTGAACATTAGTGTTACCTTGAAAATGACGCACATTCAAAATAACATATCCACAGTTATTGAGCGATAGTATCACCAAAATTGAAGCCGTGCCCATGTGCATTGAATTTATTTTATGTTATTTGATTTATTACGAATTATAACCCCAAAATGCATGCAATTGGCCGTACAAGGAATGTACCTCCATTTAATAAAGGTTGTGCTTCTTTTTGGTTCGTGCTTTCGTTGTTATGTGTACTACGTTGTGTCGGCAACTTCAAAGCATGCCTGTAATCGTTACACAGTTACAGCATTGTTTAGTGTTACGGTAGTTCTGGATTCTTAAAGAAAATAATGCAATATTCGTACACGAACTATGCAGATCACGATTTCTCTGAATGTCATCCGGTTATATTAGCAATAGGGTAAAATAAAATGCATTTGTTCACACTTCACTAGGATGATAATTTAATTGCATGTAGGATGAATCATTTAATTGCATGTAGGATGAATCATTCAATGGCATGTAGGATGAATCATTCAATGGCATGTAGGATGAATCATTCAATGGCATGTAGGATGAATCATTCAATGGCATGTAGGATGAATCATTTAATAGCATGTAGGATGAATCATTCAATGGCATGTAGGATGAATCATTCAATGGCATGTAGGATGAATCATTCAATGGCATGTAGGATGAATCATTCAATGGCATGTAGGATGAATCATTTAATTGCATGTAGGATGAATCATTCAATGGCATGTAGGATGAATCATTCAATGGCATGTAGGATGAATCATTCAATGGCATGTAGGATGAATCATTCAATTGCATGTAGGATGAATCATTCAATGGCATGTAGGATGAATCATTCAATGGCATGTAGGATGAATCATTCAATGGCATGTAGGATGAATCATTCAATGGCATGTAGGATGAATCATTTAATTGCATGTAAGATGAATCATTCAATGGCATGTAGGATGAATCATTTAATTGCATGTAAGATGAATCATTTAATTGCATGTAAGATGAATCATTCAATGGCATGTAGGATGAATCATTTAATTGCATGTAGGATGAATCATTCAATGGCATGTAGGATGAATCATTTAATTGCATGTAAGATGAATCATTTAATTGCATGTAGGATGAATCATTTAATTGCATGTAGGATGAATCATTCAATGGCATGTAGGATGAATCATTCAATGGCATGTAGGATGAATCATTTAATTGCATGTAGGATGAATCATTTAATTGCATGTAGGATGAATCATTTAATTGCATGTAGGATGAATCATTTAATTGCATGTAGGATGAATCATTTAATTGCATGTAGGATGAATCATTCAATGGCATGTAGGATGAATCATTCAATGGCATGTAGGATGAATCATTTAATTGCATGTAGGATGAATCATTCAATGGCATGTAGGATGAATCATTCAATGGCATGTAGGATGAATCATTTAATTGCATGTAGGATGAATCATTTAATTGCATGTAAGATGAATCATTTAATTGCATGTAGGATGAATCATTCAATTGCATGTAAGATGAATCATTCAATGGCATGTAGGATGAATCATTCAATGGCATGTAGGATGAATCATTCAATGGCATGTAGGATGAATCATTCAATGGCATGTAGGATGAATCATTCAATGGCATGTAGGATGAATCATTTAATTGCATGTAGGATGAATCATTCAATTGCACGTAGGATGAATCAATAAACTGCATGTAGGATGAATCATTCAATGGCATGTAGGATGAATCATTCAATTGCATGTAACTATAAAAACAACGGCCACATACTTATGATTTTCACGATTTCCTTAATACCAGCAATGAATTTCCTCAATACAAGCAAGGAATTAGTTGTACGCAACGCATAGTTGTATAGAATAGCCATATAATGGATAGGTGACCAACGTATTATATAGCAAGTAAAATTGGAACATTAATGGCTTTATAGTCAATTACGTGAATGGCCACAGTATATCATAGTGTTGTTTAAATAAAGCTGACAATAATCTGATTTTTTATTATCCGTTATCTGTTGGTTTCGTACAATCCCTCCAGTCATTGTGGTATTTGACCAGTGGATCTATTGTGGTTGCTACAATAACGTCCACCTGATCGGTCTCTGGTGTAAAATAGAATCATTTGTATTGTGAATGTGTACCAATATTACACCACTATTGCTTGTTATAGTGAGTTAAAGCATATCCTCTATTTAAAGTTGAAGCACTTTTAGCAGCTAAAAGGGTTATTGTAGTGCAATTGATTTCCTACATTAGAAAGTCTAAAAACTGCACCTTTTGTAATGCGTATATTGCGATATAACTATTGATATAGTTAATTTATAATTGTGTACTGGGTCAATAGAAAGCACCATTATGAGAGCAATTACGAAAATTGGCTCATTGCTACAAATTTCACTAAGCATGCAATTCCGTCGTTATGGCATAATAAATTATGATTTCATTATGAAAATATACTTGTCACCGACAAATATTGTTATGGTAGATTGATACAATGTTCGCGTTCACTGCAATGTTATGAAAATTTAGTTGCTCGTCCACTTCCAGTCGTTATTAGTAACAGATAATATAACATTTTAACACATCTCGCACAACACATATTGTAAACTTTGAACATCATTATTTTTGGGTGTAATAATGTATGCTCATTATTACATTTCTTTCAATAAGTTATAATTTTAATTGTTAGAAGATTGTCAACTTCTCGTGTTTTTTCACATTTTTACAAACAATAAACTAATGAAAACAAATATTCATTGCCTAATACTAAATTGCATGAATATAGTGAAAGCGAAGTTAAATGGCGTTCTTTGTTTTTTTGTTGTTGTATGGTCCAACATTATAATATAATTATAAATGTTATATTAAATTTATTATTACTATAAATATTAATTGAATGAAATTCACCAATTCCATCGATGGTTTTGCAATATTTACAAACATATAGGGTCATGTGTCGTATCAGATTCTGACGCAGTACAACTTACGCACAATTAAAATTCTTTAACGCCTCCAATGTGAGCAAAAACGGTTTACTAACTCTCTAATAAAAACAAGATAAACATCGTGCATCGCTGCCTACAATTTAAGCATACTACGTACACGATTGATTTGTAATGGAATTCTACACAAATATCTTCAAAGATCTCAATGCTCTATTGAAGCCATTGAATTTCTGCCATTGTTATGATGAAAATGACCTATGAACAATTTAGCTCTTCAAGACATACCTTGTTTGACACAATGTCGAAAATAAAGATGTTAAGTGATCCAGATACAGGCGTTCAAATTGGTGTAATGTAACACTCCACTTGTTTGCAAAACAATATATCTTAAAACAACTTAACCAGGGGGTCTTCATGAAGTAATGCAGCATGTCACGTTGACAATGAACTTGCGTAGGCTGCCTCGACCATTAGGAATCCATCTTCTCTAAAACACTCGAAGGTAATTCCATTTTTTAGTAATATCAACTTTACTAAATAGGTTGTGAAGTTGCCATTTTAGTAATATCAACTTTACTAAATAGGTTGTGAAGTTGCCATTTTAGTAATATCAACTTTACTAAATAGGTTGTGGAGTTGCCATTTTAGTAATATCAACTTTACTAAATAGGTTGTGAAGTTGCCATTTTAGTAATATCAACTTTACTAAATAGGTTGTGAAGTTGCCATTTTAGTAATAGCAATGTAATTTTACGTGAGTTGTACTAAAACTGCAATGCCATTGGTAGCGGGAACGGGCCCAGAGCTTGCAGTGTATAGTCATGGGAAAACGTTCTGAAATAATCTGCAATTAGAATAATTGTGTCACACTAGTTATCTTAATATTGAAGATAACAGTATGCATGTTATAGATGTATTTACATGTAATCTACAAAGTAACGCACGAACACCAACATAGCGTATGTGTAGGACCTAGCTGGACTTGTCTTAACGGTTTAATTTCTCATGAGATACTCATACATATACATATTTAATATACAGTCGACTGATTCGAGGGAAACCCTTACGTTTTTTTATATTATAATAACAAAAACTGGGATGCACCATTTAAAATCCAATTGCGATAAATACATATTGCATTATTCATAAATTTTTTTGTTCGCAAGCTTCAACTTAAATTTAACGAACATGCATGTTGTTATTAATACAAGCTTATCGTTTACAATGAGAAGGCTTTAACATAGCGTAATTATCGAAATACTTTCAGTGAGGTCTTCCTCTATTGACCATAAAACATACGGCAAAAATTTGAACTGTTTATGTTTGTTTAATGTACGTCAACATCACAACATGACTGCCTACTAAGCATCGGATTATGTTAATATACTGCAATACTGTAGATAAACCATTCCCACGGTCGTATTCCCATTACAATACGCTCGCATGTTATACTAAGTACCTATATTTCCTGTCTCTTTCAGACACAATTGTTGAAAATGATCGGATATCACTCTGAAAAATGCATTATACAATAAAACAATAACGTGTTGATATTCCCCGAGGCAAAACGTGTTTTTTCTGACTAGTATAATGTTGTAGGCGGAAGACGATTGATACATTGCTTCACATAAGTTAAAACAATTGATATCCCTATGACACCAATTTAAAACAGTCAAGTACCCCAGTTAGAGCTGTGTACATGTGACAGACACTTCGAACGCAAACACTTATAAGTGGACGACGTCAAATGGAGCTTTTATGCATTTCAGGTGGTCGTTTACTTAATGACCATTCAGAATGTAAATGTCTACACTTTACGTTTCAAACTGCATGGAACAATAACATGTAGACAGAAATATCTTGATGTTAATAATCATTGCTGTTCGACTTCGAAATTGATTTCTGACCTAGAGAACTATTTCTCCATTTTCAAATCCGATTTTTCCTTCCTTAAAAACAAAACAAATGCTAATTGATTATGGTTTAACAATTGATATCGTAAAATTAACGCATACAAATTTGTATCAATTGACTTGTTCACGACTTTTTCTTACGTATATATGTTTTATTTAATGCCGTTGAAACTCAATAAATGCAATGACACTAATAACATTACAATTACTTTAATAAATCGTGCATGGACGAATTCTGAATGATGAATGTGTCAGTTGGATAAATAATATATTATGAGACTTTGAATCGGAATAAAATCAAACGTTCTGACCAGTCATTGCGATTTCGTAAATCGTGTTTCTGGTCAGAATGGTTCACATGCAATTAATATCATGATTGTTAAAAATTAAGGCTTATGGATATAATAAAAGGGAATAGAAGTGCTTACAATATTGTTGGATTTTTGTGTGTGAAGCAATGGATTGAAATTGAGGTACAGTAAAAGTTTTCGATCTGTTCAATTGTGTTCAGTGATTCTTTTTCTCAAACTCAAAGATGCATAGGCTATAGATCCTATATATTTAATCAATTTAACTACAAACTTCCGTTTAAATTCAGTATTTGCATTTTCGTATTTAACCGTTTAATTTTCACTAAATACGCCATTGGTTGTCGGTGACGTCGCGCGATCGGATTCTCTTCGATTATCGAAAAATCAGCCGCGGCCAATTATATTATCTTAAAGTGACCTCATTCCGTGGGAGACCTCATTCCGGTAATTTGTAAATATTGATATTTGGATGATGTCACGCGCATGCGCTAATCCAATATTGTACACTAAAATGATTTCCAATTAAAATAATAATAAACATAACGAAAATTGGTAGAAAACATGTATAAATCAATATAAATATTAAACCTGATGAAACCTACTCCATTTTACTAACATGTAATTCCATTGCCATTGCTTAACACCAGTAGTCACTAAACACTGTTATTCCCAAGTAGACGACAAACTAGGATCAACACAAAACTTTGATTGACAGCTTCATTCCCGCCTATTTGCTGGTTTCAACAGAGTATAGTCCCTTTGTTGTGTGTAAAATTACGTCACCGGAATTAGGTCAGCATTGTTTATGCCAAACGATATTACACTGACTGTGAATTTTATTCTTATTGCATTGGATTACTGTGTGCAACTAAACTGGTTTTGGATGGAATGCACTAGAATTAAATAATTCTTTAAAGGTAATTCATTGGTTCTTGCATTACCAACATTGCAAAAAAGATTTTGCTCATTATTCCCTTATGTCACCGGATTAGGTCACTGGAGGATATATCGGCTCAGCGGAGCCGCGTAACGGCCCGTAATCCACGTCAATTTGTTACTCTTTTTAGTAACAATATGTATTATTGTTAGTTAAAGACTAAGTTGGAGTTTAAGATCGTTCATAGTCGGTTTCAACTGAAACAATCAGGACATTAAGATCTATATGTATATACAAAAGGTAATCCTGCAGCCCTCTATATATTGCAAGTTCTTGATATATACCCTTGCAGAAACGATATCTGAATGTGAATTAACGGCGAACCCTCCACGAACGTACTGCGAATACAATTGTTCGCTGTTCTTGTTCGCGGTATGTTCGCAGACAAAGTGAATTTTTGGCAAACATGCCTTTAGCTGTTCACGGTTGTTCGCTGATATTGACAAGTTCGCAAACTGTTCGCAGTAACAACTTTAAATTACTGAAGAACATATGTTATTTGTAAATAAAAACATCTTATTCGCAGATAGTTCACATTAGTATTGGAATATATTATTTGCAGATAATTTACGCTGAATATTTAATTTAGCAGTTCACAAAATGTTAAACTTTTTGGTAAATGTACATATTTTTGCTACAGTTACACGCGGTCTTTTAGTCTTTAAGATGGTTTGATTAGGTATGCTATATTACTGCACATCTGATGCAATGACATACATGTACTATACTATGTGCAGGAATGTACTGGACCTTGAGATATCAAATATATACTTTGAGTTTCCATTTTGTGACTCGTGGCTAACAACCCTGCACATTTGCACAAATAAAAGCATCAATTGTGTATTCAGATACTCAAGTTTCTATAAACGTATAGATTTATTACTAAGAGAGTGGAAACTGTTCGTCATTGTCCATACAGGGAATGTGTTCAGTGATGATGTATTTTTTACAATAAATGCAAATATTTACATAACACAGGAATAAATAAAGTATGTCAACAAAACAACAATTCCGCCTACTACAATGCTTTGGACTATGGTGATGTATCAGTTCAGTTGACAAACCATTCCCACGACTTTGAATCTTGACCCTATTCCTGGTCTGTATTTACCTGTATTTGAACATTTGTCTTACTTCAAAGAGTAGTGCCTGGTAGTGTTGCCTATATGACTAAAAGAAAATATGTTAAAATCTTATTTCCTGCCTATGTCACATTCATGACAATGGTTGACAGTGTAAAGAAAAATAAGTTTGAACAATTATGCATGATATATTCGAAAAACATCGCTGTGTCACTTCCTGGAATAAATAGTCCTTTTGTTCAAATTTAAATCATTGTGGGTGGGTATGATCTATTTGAAACGGGTCACATATACTTGATATCGGGGTCATGTATATGTGGACCCATTTTCATGTGCATTGATCATAGAATCAAGAAACAAATACTAGAACTTATAAATGGAGCTCTTTTAAGTAAAAATTTGTACATTTCGGTGTTCGTTGACTTAATGACTAAACATTGTTGTAAATATTTCCGTTCTTGGTTTCCTAACTATTTTACAATAACTGTTGGGTCCGGTGCTTTTAAGAATGTCACATTTCGTTATTCAATCGCCCGGCAAATTCAGGTAAACATGTTAATATAGGCTATCATGTTAATAACCATATGATATGTACCCGAAATGTCCTCAAAAGGCATGAGCAATCAATTAGTGTAGGCGCCAATCGTTTGTTCATCAACTGAAATAGCACAAAAAGGGATACTTGTCACAGACTATTCCCTGTTGAACATAAATTCCGTAACAATTAGGTCAGCAGGGGTCTCTCTCTGGTTTGGGGGAAAAGTACCTGTACCCTCAGGCGGAGGAATTTTAGCGTCGTTTTACACAGAAGGGGAAATTTCGACTTAGCAAACGAGTCAAAAACAAAAACTATTAAATATATTTTTCAAATCACTTTATTTAGTCTAACTCTTTACCTGACAACTTTATTCATGAAAAGTATCAATACATTGAATATTATATTAACTAGTCAAATGTTAACCATTTACAGTCTACCACTTGACCATTATCAGGTGGAGCAGTGCAAGAGATAATTTTTCATGCAATTTAATAGTTTTTCAGTTCCGATTTTTTTAATCGTTTCTTAACTTTCAATTTTTAACCTTATTTAATTTTGTTAAACTACTTATACTAATTCTTATACAGTAATAAACTGTGTTTTCGACTGTAAGACACGGTATTTGTGCCTTTTTGCTTCACCTGTTTTGATAACTTTTGAGCAGAAGCCATTTTTCCAAAACAGAAATTACGGATCCCGGCAAATAAGCTAGCAGTAAACTGTATATAAATGAAGTTTTATTATGAAAGCACAAATAATCGGGAACAGACAAGTCAAAATGGTCATTTAACATGACCACGTGGTGTTCTTCGGATTTTATCGTTAACCGTTTGTAACGGTGCTTAAGTAAATTTGATCCCCGAAAATGACTCCCATAAACAAAACGAAAACACATTCAATGGCAGTTCTTTTAGGGGCAATTTTGGTCTGAAATGGGAGAATAATATATACTTTTTCGTTGGGGCAATGATGCCGAATTTGATCGAGACCCCTGTCAGGTTTTGTATTGCGTATTGTTGTACAACACATTTTAATTGTTCTGAATTAAGGACCATTGAACGATAAACCCGAAAGTTTTGTAAAACGATTAACAAAGCATCGACTGACATATTTGAGTAGATTGCGAATGTTTTATACTGAAGGGGTTTCTGTCTGTCCTTTGAGCTTTCCAACATGGACCTGTATCCACCAACATAGTCTTCGACTTTAGACTCAGAATAAAGTATATTCTTCAAACAAGAGCGCGGTAAATTTGGGTATTCATCCACGACATTCTTTATTAAGATGGATTCGGTAATGACGCAAGCAACATTACTACCATGCAAATTTGCAAATTCAGACGTATTTTGTCTTGAGTCTAAGTGTGTGCTTTTTTTTAAGTCTACGAATGGGTTGGTGAATATGGGCCCTGTATTGCGAACCATCTCTTGTTCCGCTCTCAACGCAGAATGCGGTCGTTACCGATGTCAGTTATTGCACTAGGATGCTTATCATATTACAGAACCACAATCTTTAACGAGTGTTGCAAAATAGCAGTTGGCATTAAGACCAAAGGCAATGCCTAGATTTTCCGCTCCCCATTCCCGTTTGTAACTACAATTACAAATTTGCACCTAAGATGTTTCTCTAGCCTCATTGTCTGCAACAATTATAGTAGGAAGGGACTTCTTTCTTAGAGGCAACACTGTTGTGCAATGATTATCCAGAGGAATTCTCTAGACAGAGCATCTAAATCTTGTACATATTTGTTTACAGAAATTATTTTATGGTGCAAAAAGTACTTACTGTAGCTGACATTTAATATTTTACAAAAGCAAAACACTGTTTTTCTAATTCAATATAAAATTGAGTTTTTTCAACACACTTTGTTTATAAAACATACGTAAAATACATATATTACCGCCTACTATCCACCGGATTATATTGATATATTGTAATACTGTAGACAACCCATTTCCACGATCTTATTCCGATGACAATACGTTCGCTTTTTTACATTAAGTACCAATATTTCCTGTCTTTGCCAGTCATAATTTTTAAAGTGATCGGGTATTACTCTGAAAAGTGCATTATGTACAGTAGAACAATAACTTTGTGGTATTTCCGGAGGCTAAATATGCTTTGTTCGGATAGTATAATGTTGTTGGATGATTCGACGACTGATAAATTAGTTCACATAGGTTAAGCCAAACTGTTTTTCCTCTGGCATATATTCAGATAGTCATCTGCTCTAATTATAACTTAGTACAGGTGACCGACACGTCGAAAGCGCACACCCATATATGGACGTCTGCATATAAAGCTTTTATGCATCTACAGTGGTCATTTACATCTTGCCAATTGAGAATGTAAGAATATTCGACGATTGATCTTGACCATTTTATCGCAGTTCATACGTCCAATGATATTAAAAACGCACTTTTAAGTTTAAACGAGAGTTGTTCTATGTATATTAAATTATTAACGTACCCATGTTTATAAACGCCCCTTTTTAATGTCATTATGTTTGCCTACTATCCCTTGACGAACTGTGATACCCTATATCTGTTTGCGACAAGCACCTACTCGCAGATACATGAATCAAGGAAATAATAATTAATTGTACGCAATAATTTGTTCTTCGAAGCTAATTTTACTAGTTGTAATTTGGAGTTGTTGTTGTTGTTTCTCATAGTTACTAATGGCAACATTTGGCCTAAATATTGAAAGCAAATTTGAAAAGAGTTCAGTTATCCCGAATATTTAAATGTGTCGTTTGTAATATAAAGAAGCTAAAGTGCTTATACAAATAACTGTGGCAACGACGAATATCTTGAATAAATTACTTGCTTGTTACGGTTTGAAAGAAACGATATAAACATATTGCAGTGAATTTTAATAAGATGTTATCAGACACAACTATTGTGAAATGGTCACTAAACGTTTTATTAAATACCCGTGTTATACTTCGAAATTTATAATGATCTGTAGAACTTGTTTTGAGTTCAGACCACTGCGCCGACCTTACAAGGTCACAGATAGACGTCATTGTGGGAGAATACTTGATTTGTTATTACAGCCTTACATGATTTAGTATCGTCGTCCCCCATCAACGCAGGAGGTTCAAATTTAACGTTACAATAAGCAATAACATAATGATTTCTGTGGAATTCGGTTTTCCTGCGTAATAAGACCTGGACCTGGGCCCGTATCCACAACGCTCCTTAATGAAAAAATAAGTAAATTTATTAAAATCATCAAATTTCTTTAATCTAAGGCCGGTTTTAATGAGGTAAAGACTTTACAGACGCCTTTTATTATACCATATTTCAAATATAAAGTCTTTCATAAGCAAAGTTGCATTTGATTTGTTTTACTTAAATTTGACTTAAGTTAAGATTTTCCTGAGGAGTTTTGTATATGACCCCATACATTGTATACTGAAGTTCATGTCAACCTGACGGGAAATGTATTATATTGTATGCACTATTATGTTTGTTTTACTTTCAGTGTTTAGTGATACCATATCCTTATTTGCGCATTTATTCGTGCATTTCAAAACCATAATAACAATGAAGACACATTTCCAACCGTCATTTATAATGAATTTGAATATACTTAAAAAACTCTAGTATGATACATTGTTTTATAAATATAGCAGTTGCTAAAACACGAGCGTTCTAGTCAGTGCTCGATATGTTAATGTTTTTGCATTGTTTTTTTGCTATGCCAATTATTGCAATTAAGCCACATATAAGTTAATGTCTATACTTTACGGTTCTACCTGCATCGAAGTGCAATGACATGGGAAAAAATCGTAAAATGTGAATAATCATCTATGTTCGAGTTCATGCATTTACCAGCAACGTAGTTGTTATAACAGAACTCTTATAGTAAAAAGAGCTCAATATTCCAATCATAATTGTTTTCCACACCATGCCATTTGGAACTGTTTTCTGAATTGTCGATTCATTTCTTATGCAGTAAACTATTCATCCATCTACAATTACGATCTTACCTTTTCCAACTTAAACAATAAAATGTTAATTTATTCTGGCGAACAATGCGCAGCGTAAAATCACTGCCTACGGTTTTAATCAACTTGTCAGTGAGTATCTCTTATGTACCCGTGTGTCATTGAATTCCATTGAAACGAAACAATAAATAAGGACAAAATAGATTGAGTTCTTCATTTAAATGACTGTTTTGAAACAATTAAACTTAGCTGCGTTGGCTTTTTAAAAATATTTTATTAGAATCGCCTAAGTTTCCCTTACGTAATTATTCCAGAGGTAAAGCAAGATGACATGTAGGACATGCTTGCGTAGGCGTTGGGCCTGGAACATAATTAACCAATTTACGTTCAAACACATCAAATTGATCCCTTTGTTTAATAGCAACGCCGCTGTTATGGGAAAGGTGCCTTTGAATGACACTGTACCATCAGTTATGGAATTGCTTAAGCCCCGGTCACACTGTCACGATTTTGGCTACGATAACCCACGATTGATCTTGGACGTGTTAATAGTGATTAGTCGGGATGCACAGTGTCGCGATTGTGTCTTCCTTCGTATACCTACGGTTGTTGTAGGACGAGACTACGAATATCAATAACACTTGTAGGTTTCTACAACCGATTCACCACGGTTTTACCAAGATATGATGCGATCTATTACGGTTGTAATACGCTAGCGTTAAGCCCCGGTCACACTGTCACGATTTTGGCTACGAATATCAACGACACGTGTAGGTTTTTGCAGCCGAATCGCCACGGTTTTACCAAGATATGATGCGATCTATTACGATTGTAATACGCTTGCGTCAGGTATACGCTACGGTAAAAGACGATTACAGGCGATTGTTAACGTTTCTCCTAAGATTGTATTAAGATTCATCACGATAAACCGACGAGCAGCCAATAATTCTCACGATTCAAGGCGGTTTGGACATCACGATGCCTCGTGCATAATCGTGACACCAACGTAGGCAAACTTAGTGAGTGCGTAGTAACATCTCGATAAACCCTACAAGCAACGCGACCCAATCGTCGCATTGTCGTTGTCCATCGTGTATATTCGTGAGTAGCCATGATAGCTGTCGCTAAAGATTCTTCTGGAATCGTAACTGAACCCTAGCGCAAAGCGTAGAAATCCGTACCATATAAGTAGCAAAACGTACCATAACGTACTGCAGTCTTGTAATATATATGGCATTAAATCGGTCACTATTAATCACGATTAAACACGAAAGGCCACGAATGCCTCTATGATGCCTTAAGAATAAGCCAGATTGAGATACGAACGCACTAGAATCGTTCTACGTTTTTGAAAATCGTGGCGGCGCTAAGATACGCCACGAATGTTTTGAACATGTTCAAAACTGTCGAAGCGCTTCCCGATCGACAAGGATCCCGCAAGATTCTTCAAGATTCACACAGATGCCAGTACGTATGTGTTCACGCTTTACCACGCTTCGCCAAGGTTTTGTAAATCATGGCAATCGTAGCAAACATCGTGACAGTGTGACCGGGGCTTTACCCATACGAAAATCGTGACAGTGCGACCGGGGCTTTACCCGTACGAAAAAAATTAATGAAACAAACTACTAACGATATACCAACAATGCACTAATTATATACTGTTTAGTACACTATTGCAGGATAGAGTTAGTATCGCAATCGCGTACTGCATTGGGATATATTCTTAATATAGCATTAGCATGAGTAATTGACCCGAGTCCATCTACAGTATAGCATTAAACTTTATTCTCAACTGCAGTTCGTCATTAGTATGTATATCATTTAACTTCGAAACCGTCCATCCATGCGTTGTAAGTATAGCATTGTACTTAGTCCGCTTTGAGTACTATTCACAGTTTACTCTTAGTATAGCATTGAACTTAACCTATTTATAAGAGCATTTGTCGGTGTGTCATTAGTATAGCATTTAACTCTGTTTGTGAGTGGTAAACGTGTTTCTGATAACATGGTAAAACAGGGTCGGTGGTTCGGTATACTTGTTTGTGTGTTAGAGAATGAGCAGCTTGAAGAGTCTATCTTCAATACGGGGTTAATATGGTATTTATGCTAGATCCTCATAAATAAAAAATTAACCACAAGAAAATGCTTATAACCAAAAAGAATATAATTTTAAAGAAAATATGACCCAAAAAAAGAAAACATAATTCCGAGCTCAATAAAATGTTCTAGGGTCGGGGCAATTTTTATGGTGGGTCACCTGAAACAAACATATTTTCACGCCTTCATTTTTATTTACACTTACATGTTTTGTGAATAATTTTGGTCCAAGTGTGAGGTTCGTGCGCACAAAAACCGGTTTAAACCCCCAATGCTTTGCATTGACCGTTCCAAGGCGGTGACCCCAGTTTTATTCATGTGTGTTTTGTGTTTGTTATGTGTTTTTGTGATGTCCTGTGTATTGTTTTTGGCAATTGGTCACTTGCCATGAATAAAAGACCTCGGGCTGTTAATAAGAGTTCCCTCCTGCTGTCGCAACTGGAGTTTTGCTTTGTTTATATTTAAAATAGCATTGCCAATATAAATAAACGAAACAAATTCGGTCCTCTACTAACCCAATGTAGTTTTTGTAAGTTGTTTGCAGACCATTGGGGCTAAAATCAACTCCTTGGTGCAATATGTTTTATGTTTGCGACCATATTTTCCTTGTCTTCCTCTACAATTTCTCATTTGTTTATATTTGCTATAACTTCATTATGTTTCGATGCCTTCTTAATTTACACCAATGATTCACATATCAATAATGCAACCTTTATCTTAATGACAATCTTGAACTCAAATTTAAATGTTGTTCAATATCTTTAATGAAATATATTATGGAATGAAAGCTACTACTACAGTTCAAAGTGGCAGGTTGAATTTAATTTTTACAAACAGCTTTATTTTTTTTTTATTCAACATATTTTAAACTAAAGATGCATTTTATGATGCAGTTTATGATGCAAACAAAGCTGAACTATAATACAATAGCATGCTGTTAGCATTAGTACAGTTGAACTGTTCTTAGTAATGCTATATAAATTGTACATGTATGTTCATTGTACAATTTCATCATTTAAGACAAAACACATGATCATCAAATCTATCATTTTTAAACCTTCACACGTTTTTTTCTTAAGATGCATGCCTGTGACACGTCCCATAACCCTGGCTTACATAATTCCAGAATTGTTGTCCCTTTTGAACTTATTAAATGTGGTTAAAATTAGGTTTTTATGAATTGAACATTCTGAAACTGTTCCAGATACAAGACTCAAACTTTTAGGCCGTGTTAATAGTCATAAGATACATGATAGCACCCCCTGTACGTCGGTAAACTAATTTGCAGATGATAAATCAAAATTTCAGAGAAAACATATCGTCCGCAATTGACAGGTAGGTACCTATTTTGAATTTTTCGGCGATTAAAGCCAGTATATATACAAAATTATTGTACTCGTGTATAAAGTAATGTCCAACGCCATTATGTATTAAGTGTATTGCCAGAAATGTACGTTTTTCTAAGAAAAAATAGATAAATTGTCTGGGGGAAATACAAAATATTCAAAAAATTTACGTATTTATTTAATTTTGGCATCTAAATCGACAAATTAGTGATCTAAACCGTTACAGAGTAGTGATATAATATATCTAGAAGGGCATTCAAACGTTTGTTAGTTGATACCGTAGTGGTTTCTGGGTTAAAATCAATTATATCTTGGAATGGTATGCTCATTTATGGATAAAAGCCGAACTGTTTGAAAAAAAAGTGTACATAAAGTCCAAACTTAAACTGGATCAATCTCAAACTGCGCAATAAAATGATTATTTTTTTGCAAAGGAAGGTTTGTTTTGTGCTAGTTTTCATTACATAGTTTCATTAGATATACATATGTTTATTATATTTTATAGAAGAAAACTAAAGTTTATTCAAAAATTGTACAATGTAGCATATAAAAAACGAATAAGGCCAACATGGCCCATGATCGTCCCGAATAACAATTATTCAAATAGGAACAAATAATTATTATCTTGCTTTAAGAAAGAGAAATACATTTATTTATATTTATCTGCGCGTACTATATAAAAGTATTCTGTACTGTATTCTCGTGCTTTACAAAAATTATTTGTATCTATGTAATATACAAAAGTAATCTGTGATATCTTAGTAATACATAAAAGTGATCTCTAATGTATTATCATGCTTTACACAAATAATTGTTATCTTAGTAATACATGACAGTGATCTGTACTGTATTCTCATGCTTTACAAAAATAATTTATATTTAAGTAATACGTGAAAGTTGTCGGTACTTAATTATTATGCTTTGCCAAAATAATGTATATCTAAGTTAAACATTAAACTAATATGCACTGTATTCATGAACGTGATATGTACTGCATGTAACTTAATAAAATAGCATTAATCATCATGTACTGAAAGTATTTGTAATTTCAAAAGCTCTACATGAATAAACAGCTAGTAACTTAATAGTATTTGGATTCTGTGAGGAAAATAACTATGTGGCTTTTAACGAGCTTGGGTTACGTATTTAATATACTGATATACAGATTGTATTTTTGTCTTGTTTGTGAGTAGATGTTACATTAAAAAATAAGATGATATTCATCTTCGAGAACAGGGCAAACTGGGCAAACACTATATTACTAATATCGGTATTATTCCTCCTTACCTTCTGGATGTTAACCCATTTAAGGTAAAATTGAAGTTCAAAACAGAAGATACTTCTACAAAAAATGCCTTTGAATAGCCATTTATGCGTCCTTCGACGCCTTGGACAAAAGTGTCAGTAATTCTTTGCTTAAACACAGAAAAAAAACATTGAGATCACCAACATCTTGTGCCAAGCAGACATGATAGAATCCCAATGAACTTAGAATACATTTCACTTGACTTGCTCAGTTGGTTTTTATGGGATTACTTTCAATATCGTCCAGCATAATTTTATATATCATTTTAATGAATTTATGTTCTGGAGAACAGATCACCTTAAACCAGTACTTTATTACATTCAATTTACTCATAGTTAAAAAAAAGTCAAATATCCCTGTCTCCGATTATATAAAGTCATTATATGTGCTGATTTTGACACCTATTTGTCCTTCAGCATTTAATAACATATTTTACATTCAAATAAGCAATTTAATTGTTGTTTTATTGACATTACAAAGGCATTTGATTGCATTGTAATGGATATCCTCGGTACAGAATATACAGACTCGGTATTCGAGGACTACGTTTTACAGCTATCAAAGCAATGTATACTCATGTGTACACAAAAGTAAGACATCATAATGATATCGAAACTGCATTTGAGAATCATTTAGGTCTAAGACAACGCGAGTGTTTTGTTCCCGATTCGTTTTTCTTTGTATATCAATGACATGGAGGATATATTGTGCTCAAAAGGGGCAAGTGGTATTGATATAGGCATGTTAACATGCTTCCTACTCGTGTATGCAGACGGTGAAGGGCAAATACGTTATCTGTTGTTCCCATTTTCGCTCGACATTCAGCTTGTGCTTCCAGCAATACATGGTACTTTCAGCCCAGTTTGCCTACTTTTAATCAAATTTGTGAACAATTTACCTATGACACTTAACACAGTTATCACTCTTAAATTATTTGTGTCATTTAAATTTCTTTTTTTATGTATAGGTACAATAAAACATTCGGTCCATTTATCTGGAAAATATCCAAGACATAATGTGTTGTTAAACAATTTAAGCAAATACGGAGGAAGTTCATCTGTGCATTTATTATAGATTCATTTAAGATCAGATCTGGTCCCGCACTTTTTCCAATTTTTATATTGGCAGTCCCTTGAATAATTCTCCAGCAGTTAAGTATTACTGTGATAAGATGGCGGGGCCCTTCAGATTGGGACTTTCACGGCAAAAGGGGATTTTTTTTTTTTTAGAAAAGCATTATTACATACTTATATTCTACTTTGTTATAAAACATGAATCAACTGTTTTGCTAGAAATGATAACTTAGAATATGCACTAAATTGGTTTGATGAAAGATTGCTGTGATTTTTTACGAAAAAGCCTCTATCTTAGTCATTTTTTTCTGATTTTGCTCAATTTTTTTCACAATAAAGCTTACATTCTGAGATGAATTTTAAGGCAAATATAGGGGAATATTTATATACGTTTTTAGCAGGGCAATGGGGCCGAATTTCAGCCCCAAATTGGCCCTAAAAAAACACTGAATGTTTACTTTCATAAAATTGTTGCACAATGCTTTAATTAACTTTTGTGGTCAACAATGTTAAAATCTCGCTCAAAATGGTTTAAATGCATACGTTAATAGCATTTACATAAAGCACTCTTGTACGAGTTTGGTTATTATCCATTCAGTTTTAAAAAATAGTTTGAACTTTATCACCTAAAAGTTAGGGCTTTATCAATTTTACATTATATTGTCCCACGAAAATAACAATATAACGCGTATTTGGTGCATTTAAACAACGCATGAAGCAGATATATAAAGAAGAATGGCAGATACATAAGGCCATACATTAATAATTGCAAAAACATTAGTTGATCAGTACGTTTTTACATAAAATAGTGCCAACTTTACTCATTTGTGTACATTCTTAACCAAATTCATACTAATTTGGCCAAATAATTACCATTAGGAATCGTTTGTAACAGCGCATTATACGTACAAATTATCATTGTATCTTGTGCGATATTTTAAATGTTGAAACTTACCATAAAGATTTGAGTATTTGTAAATAAATTACTGTAATAAGTAAATTGTCCGACATGTTTTCTCTGAAATTTGATTTATCATCTGCAAATTGATTTACCGACGTACAGGGGGTGTTTAGTATACTGCAGTAGATCTTTGTATCATTTTCTTGTAATCCTGTGTTGTACAACCCTTAAATGATACGGGCCGAACACAATATCGCAAGAAACCCGATTTTCATAAGTCGCAAACAATATGACCCTTTCTTATGGGTGAATCCCGGACATCGGTTCCTACGGACATTGGTTTATACGCTATTTTTTATATAGGCGGACATTGGTTCCTACATGATTTTGATACCCCGGACACTCGTTCCTACATTATTTTGATAGCCCGGACAATCGTTCCTACACTATTTTGACAGCCCGGACATTCGTTCCTACATTATTTTGTCTTCCCGGACATTCGCTCCTATATAATAATTAATATGAGTCAAAGGTCCCTACATGATTTTGACACCCCGGACACTCGTTCCTACATTATTTTGATAGCCCGGACAATCGTTCCTACACTATTTTGACAGCCCGGACATTCGTTCCTACATTATTTTGTCTTCCCGGACATTCGCTCCTATATAATAATTAATATGAGTCAACGGTCATTTATATAAAATTATCGCCGATATTAAGCCATTATGCAGATATTGGAATAAAAATAAACATAAAAACAGAGTATGCAGTCGATATGTATTTATTTCATCATTATTATAAAATGTTATCTATATATAACATGCATAAACACACACACAAGGAACACCCGCGCACCAACAAGCAAATTTATATCTACATGTAATCGTATCGAAGATAATTAATCATACATGGTGTATATATAGCTACATTTTCTATATTAGGCTAATCAGATTAATATATTAAGCACACATTTGTAACAGCCCTTTGCTAATAACACCCGAGTGTCCAATGCGAATGTGGTGACCAGCACTATGCAGGAACTGCACCATCGACTTGGTGCCGTTCACGTACTGCTCGCACAACTTCTTCAGTGTTTGTTGGTGGCTCACCGTCTTCTTTCTCATTCTATTCGTTAGCGGCTCGCCCCTGTCCATTCTGTACACGTCTGTTTCCACCATGACATTGTCCTTCTGCAGACAACCGATCAAAATCCACAGTGAATGGTTGTCATGGCCTACGAGATGTGGAAACCGTTATTCCAGCTCTCGCAGACGTTGTTGGTGCGAGCCCCATAGCTGATGGTCGCTGTGTGGACGTTCCACAATTCTGGCTGGAATCTGGGCGGCGTCCTTCTGAAGCGTATCCGACCGTTGGCGCTGACAGTCCGAAACGCACCGGACGCGTATGTAGCGTCAAAATAATCCACCAATGGCGTGAGTACCTCTGGTGCAGTCTCCCTCAGGTATGCCATCCCGCTCACGAAGTCCCCCGCTGGCAGGAACGCGAGGCCGTCCAACATGCCACAGACGTGGCGGATGTCGTAGTACTCCTTGTATGTGGTGGCGAGTCATTCGGCCTGTATATGACGCCAGGTCGCATGTGTCAGATTATAAAAACAGCCCTGTATCTGAATACTGGGACTGATGACCGTGTTCACATATATATATATATATATATATATACACAAATCCAAATTACAAGTTAATCACAAGTTATGTAGAACCCGTGTCCGGTTTACGCAAGAATAAAAGTTATTCATTATGTCATTGATCTCCCCCAACCACCATTTTTGTGAATCTCAACCAGGTAAGAGATTTATTTTAAAGTTAGGTCATTTTCCAAATTGCAAAAAAAATCTGTTTTATTTTATTAATCAAACAATTATAATTTTATGTCGCTCTTTTTGCACGATTTCACAATTACCTGTACAGGGTAGTGAACCACCTTATCCGCTAGTATCTGCCCGGGCTGACCCCTGTTCGCGTGCGTAGCATCCATGATTTCGGAGCGGAGCTTCTTCGCCTTTATCATGAAGGGGTCTGCTTTATGGCAATGAGGCTTGGCACTGTTCACATGTGTGATCTGAAATCAAGAAATAACATAAACGAAGGCGTTTTGACACATTTTTACTTTTGAACGATGCATTGAAAATATACTATATGAAAACATAATTTTTCGGGAAAAAATATATAAATTATTCTATACTTTTATTAAGTTGTATCACTAGACTAAGTATCAATTCATGCTTTGACAACGACCATGTGCTAAGCGTATTTCACGCTCTCAGATCGGCGTCACATCAAATATAATTGGCTGTCACACTGTTTCACTCAGTAGTTTTAAGAGGTGTCATTATTAACGCAGAGTGTTTTTAACGGCTTTTTTGTTCAACGGAGGCTAACATTTCAAGATACTAAAAATTAAAATTAAAGGAACTAACAATTATTGATTGGTACTATTCGCATTTTTACATTTTTATATAAACATAGTGTTTGACATTATCTTATTTTTATTGCAGACTTTATTGCTAAAATTAATATAGTGCACAAGTTTTCTATGTATAATAATACCATAACAGCATTTTTAGATAAAGTACTTTTTCATCTTCTACTGTAACCTTTGTCTTCTACTATAGCCTTTAATTTAAACATTATATAAACTGTCTTACACTGACGTCTGTAATGAGGAACGAACATGCGGGGTGACAAAATAATGTAAGAACGAATGTCCGGGCTGTCAAAATAGTGTAGGAACGATTGTCCGGGCTATCAAAATAATGTAGGAACGAGTGTCCGGGGTGTCATAATCATGTAGGAACCAATGTCCGCCTATATCAAATATAGCATAGGAACCAATGTCCGTAGGAACCGATGTCCGGATACCGTTAACGGTGCACAATCATGACGTCATTTAATATTTCTCATCCTTCAAGATAAAGCAACGTTTCTTCGCAAGCGGTTTAACTCAAGTTTCTCCGCAACCAATGGGGCAATTTGAATGAAATTTTCATCAGATTAACCAGAAACTAAATGCGCATATAACTATGACATTTTTGTTGTTGTTCAATTTATGAAATATACCAAATATTGCGATTTAAACGCAAATCTACATGTTGTTGGAGCGAAAGTAAGCAGTTCTATTAACAGCTTAACATATATACCATTCAAACTTGTATAAGCTTGTAGAGATTTTCTTGCTGTATATTTTAACGTATAGTTTATGATATTTCGTAGAGGTAATCGAGACTTCAATCGCAAAACCGAGCCGAAACAAACACAACTTACCAGTCGCTTTATAGTAAAAAGCATCGCTCCCGGTGTAGATTCGTTACGTTATGTTAGATCTGTATGACGTCATTGATTTCTCGATTTTTCGAAAAGCTTGAATTGTTTAGCAGAGAAAATAAACGTGGAGAAATGGACATTTTCTGTGCTGTTGTTTTGTCGAATATTGCACGGATTTATTTCTTTACATGATCTATGTTTATTTCAGAGCATAGACGGTTAGTGAGTTTTCCTTGATTTATTGCTTTATTCCAAAACTGACAGATAAAATTTTGGCTCGAGTCCTCGCATTTTTTGTTGTTGGTTAAACTTTAAGCTATGAAGTTAAAAATATGTATTCGTGCAGCAGAACTCTGGACATTTCTTACTGAAACGTTAAACCTTTAGCAATATCATGTAAACTCATAACTCTTGATGGAACACATTTGCTTGAACAAAAATGTTTAAACCAAAGGCTAAATTCATCTGTTGAGTCACGGTATTTAATATTTAAATAGTGTTGTACTTAATGCGAATAACGTACCTTCAGTATCTAATTGACGTTGATCAGGACTGGAGACAGGCTCAATAGTAGAGATGGAATAGGAGCACCCAAAGGCAGAGTTGACCTCGCAATTGTACAATATGGAACCGGAAACTGAAAACTACTTCCGCCGCCTCAAACCGATACCAAACAGTAACAGCTAGGTTGAAACGGTCATCACCATCGGCCTATTCTCCACAATAGAAAAAAAAAGATATCAATATTATTGGAAGTTGGGACGTGGAAGGATGGATGGATGGACATTTGATAAACATTTTTTTAAGAACATTCATGCTGTGAATTTTTCAGTCTTTATGTTCTTGAGAATAAATTCATCATAAAACAGACATGAATTTAGAAGTTAGTAGTTGTTGTGGACGTTTCATTTTTAGTTGTTTCAGCATGAATTTTAGCGTCTAAATCTAACAGACCTTTTGATTGCGACTCGAGTTGTCTCTCCGACGCCATCTTTAACGCCACTGATAGCTGGTCTTTGAATGACGTGTTGTAATTGCAGGTGCGCGCGTTCACTCGCAAAGTATGCATATTATGTACATGTGTAACGTGTTAATTGCTGGGGCGTAGGCAGAGTTATAAAATGTATACGCACACAAGAACATTCATGATGGGGGAGGCGTGAGAGGGGTATGTCCATCCCGCAGGTGGCGATTCGGGAAAGGGGATCGTCTCCCCTCCTCTCACGGGAAAAAAATAAAATAAGGGATGGAATGGTGCATTCTCGAGCATTTTCAGGCACCCTTCCTACGTTTGAAGTAATTATTTTCTCTAGTATAGAAACTTAATTTCATCTTGTAATATACATGGATTTTTATCGACAGAATCACAACAATTTAATCTACGATATGTAAAACAAAACTATGGAACCTATTATTATGAACAATAATCAAAACATGCAAATTAATCACGACTGGTGTTTGCAAAGATATAGAAATTATACCGTCATGCGCACCGTCGGTCCTTTCAACATGAAACTACGGTGTCGAAGACTAAATTTGTCGGCTTCAGACGGGTTTGATTTGGAAGGTGAACAATTAATACTTTCCAAAATTGGTTGCCGAGAGCTCGAGTTAAATGCAGATTCGACGGTTGCCCATGTAGTGACGGTTTGAAAGGCGGTTCCGTGCGTTGTATGCAGTAACTTACAACAAAATGTGCTTATAAAATTTTAAAATTTCGGTGATTACTACGAGATGAATTTTGAAACACCGTTGTTAAACAGTATACATATTCCGACAAGATTTAATTTCAATGCTTGGCGTCAAAGAAAATTCGATATTGGTGCAGAATAATGCATTACATTTATGGATAGATTGTCCTTCACTGCAAACTATTTCAGCCAAACAGATGCGATATATGTCTAGACAACGCACATACAGATATTTTTAATATGCGACAGAGCTTAAATTACCACGATGAACTAGAAATCTGGGCTCAGATAATGATAATGGTCCGCAACCAATTGCTCGTAGCTTCATCGTTAAACTCATAATTATGTTACTGATGACATCCAACTGTAAATGACATCGTTGTGACTCCCATAATGAGCAATGAACAGGTCACTTGTATAAGAAAATTAATACACATATTCGACTTGCCATTCTGTTCTCACCATTGAAGCAAATACTTAATTTTATTTCTCATCCTGCATTGCTGTATTACGCACGTTCATATTGTGTGTATAGGGCGCTACGCCCTTGGTTAATTGGATAGATATATTACAGTTAATATCGTTCAGTGTTTTTCCTGTCTGTGTGAATGGGGCCTGGGCCCTTTGAATTGTGAAAATAAGCGCCGTAATACCATATTTTGTGAAAATAATATTTCAACCTTTTAAGTTTGAAATTATTCTATAATGGTTAAATTACACATCTGTAATTGAATTTCAACATATTATATGCCTTTTGATGTAAATTTGTTATGCAGTCTAGTAGAAGATCTTTGCATGGAATAAAAATAAAGTAGACAAAAAGGTAAACGTAAACTTGCTAGCAATTGTGAACTTTGGATTTTAAAAAAGTGAAAAAGGTTTTGTTTTTTTTTTGCTTTGTGGATGTGGCCCTATTTCGGCCCCAAATTGGTTAGAAAAAATCACAGATTGTTATTTATGTTTGCATTTAATTATTTAAATGTTATTTACATTTGTATTTTAATTTCATTGTGCACAATAACAAGAATGAAGGCTTACTTAGTTTTGTTATAATCTTTATTTGATAAACCAGTATTATGTGATTAATATGCCAGCAATTGGAATGACTGGATATAAATATGATTCTTTTATATTCTATTATATTCTACTGAGTATTTATAAGATCGGCATTTTACACACTGGTTAGGCTGCATGAAAAGTTTTTTGTTTGGAGTTACCAGACCTACTCACGAAAATCCCAGCGACTCAATTTTTTTTCGGTCTTTCAGGAGTCTTTTTTTCATCAAAACCCCTCAATGTACAATATGAGTGTATTTAAAAAAATAAAATCCTTACCTAACTTCCTACCTACATACATACCTACAAAATTCTGGGTCGGGTAATTCCAAACAAAAAATTGTTTAAGGTCAACCTTAATTATCATATTCTTTTTGTGAATTTCGGGCAATAATGAGCTATAGGGCTTTAAATTTTCGTGTTCCAATTCTTTATGGTATATGCTTAGTTTACAATTGAAAGTATACTGCTTAGTTAATATACAGTTGACGGTATAATGTTAGTATACTATAAGTATACTGGCAGCATACTATATACACTTAATTGTTAGTATAGGATTAGTACATTATTGGTATAGCATTCTGAAAGAGTATATTGTTAGTAGTTTAATAACAGTATAGTATTAGTAGTTTGTTAGTATAGTAATAACCTCATTTGCATGTCATTTTTTTACCTGTTATATACTAACGATATACAGTATATTTTAGTTGTTTGATAACAGTATAGTATGAGTAGTTTGTTAGAATAGTATTAACCTCATTTGCATGTCATTTTTTTACTAATTATATACTAACGATATACAGTATAGGATTAGTTGTTTGTTATAGTCTATTGTTACCCTGTTTTTTTCGTGTGGGTAGGTATGAGCTACGGTAACAGACGATTAAAAGCGATTGTTAACGTTTCTCCTAAGATTGTAGTATGATTCATCACGATAAATCTACGAGCAGCCAATAATTGTCACGCTTCACTACGCTTCAAGGCGATTTGGACCTCACGAAGCATCGTGCATAATCGTGACACCAACGTAGGCAAACGTAGAGAGTGCGTAGTAACATCGCAATAAACCGTACAGGCAACGCGACCCTATCGTCGCGTTGTCGTGGTCCATCGTGTATATTCGTGAGTAGTCGTGATAGTTGTCGCTAAAGATCGTACTGGAATAGTAACTAAACCGTAGGGCAAGCGTAGAAATCCGTAACATACACGTGGCAAAACGTATCATAACGTACTTCAGACTTGTAATACATATGTCATAAAATCGGTCACGATTAATCACGATTAAACACAAAGGCCACGAATGCATCTACGATGGCTGTAAGAATAAGCCAGATTGAGATAGGATGGCGCTAGGATTGTCCTACGTTTTGGAAAAATCGTGGCGGCACTACGATGATCCACGAATGTTTTAAACATGTTCAAAACTGTCGTAGCGCTTCCCGATCGACAAGGATCCCCCAGATTGTTCAAGATTCACACAGTTGCTTTTCCACGCTTCACCAACATTTTGTAAATCGTGGCCAATCGTAGCACAAATCGTAACAGTGTTACCGGGGCTTTACGCCCAGTTATTTGAACACTACAATCACTTGAGAAATAGTTTAAAACAATCTTAGTCGAGCATTTGAGTTTAATTTACCAGTTTGAACTGAAAAGCTGCACTTTTAGATCCGTATTTAGTGTGCAATGCCGCATTGTATTGCTTGCCATATGCTTGATTCATATCCATTGTAGTTAAACGCGGTATTTCATACTAAGATGTTTTGATTAAGTGATATAACTACATATCCGATGCGATAACATAATTTAGTATGCAGGGATGTACAATGGACCTTGAGATATCAAATATAAACGTTTGGTTCCCATTTGGTGTCTCGTGGCAAACAATTATGTACTTTTTTGTCAATAGGAGCATTAATAGTTTAATCAGATACCCAAGTTTGTATTAATTAAAAGATTAATTACTTATAGAGTGAGAACTACACGATATATTATAGTCCATATCTTGAGTTCGTTCATTGATGACTATTATTATTTACTTAAATTTATGAAAATATTTACACGCTTTATTGGTATAATGCCTGTCAACAAAACAACATCCCCGCTATTACGGTACACAAGATGATGGACCATTCCCGCCTACTTCAGTACACTGGATGATGGAACACTCCGCCTACTACAGTACATTGGATGATTGACCATTCCCGCCTACTACAGTACACTGGATGATGGACCATCCCCGAGTACCACAGTACACTGGGTGGTGGACCATTCCCGCCTACTTCAGTACACTGGATCATGGAACATTCCCTTCTACTACAGTAAACTGAATGATGGACCATTCCCGCCTACTACAGTACACTGGACCATGGAACATTCCCGCCTACTACAGTACACTTGATGATGGACCATTCCCGCCTACTACAGTACACTGGATGATGGACCATGCCAGCCTACTACAGTACACTGGATGATGGACCATTCCCGCCTACTACAGTACATTGGATGACGGAATATTCCCGCCTACTACAGTACACTGGACCATGGACCATTCCCGCCTACTACAGTACACTGGATGATGGAACATTCCCGCCTACTACAGTACACTGGATGATGGATCATTCCCGCCTACTACTGTACACTGGATGATGGATCATTCCCGCCCACTACAGTACACTGGATGATGGACCAGTCCCGCCTACTACAATACACTTGATGATGGACCATTCCAGCCGATTACAGTACACTTGATTACGGACCATTCCCGCCGACTACAGTACACTGGATGATGGACCATTCCCGCCTATTACAGTACACTGGATGATGGACCATTCCCGACTACTACAGTAAACTGGATGATGGACCATTCCCGCCTACTACAGTACACTGGATGATGGACCATTCCCGCCTACTAGAGTACACTGGATGATGGACCATTCCCGCCTACTACAGTACACTGGATGATGGACCATTCCCGCCTACTACAGTACACTTGATGATGGACCATTCCAGCCTAGTACAGTACACTGGATGATGGACCATTCCCGCCTACTACAGTACACTTGATGATGGACCATTCCCGCCTACTACAGTACACTGGATGGTGGACCATTTACGCCTACTATAGTACACTTGATGATGGAACATTCCCGCCTACTACAGTACACTGGATGGTGGACCATTCCCGCTTACTACAATACACTGGATGATGGACCATTCCCGCCTAGTACAGTACACTAGATGATGGACCATTCCCGCCTACTACAGTACACTGGATGATGGACCATTCCCGCCTACTACAGTACACTGGATTATGGACCATTCCCGCCTACTACAGTACACTGGATGATGGACCATTCCCGCCTACTTCAGTACACTGGATGATGCACCATTCCCGCCTACTACAGTACACTGGATGATGGACCATTCCCGCCTTCTACAGTACACTGGATGACGGACCATTCCCGCCTACTACAGTACACTGGATGATGGACCATTCCCGCCTACTACAGTACACTCGATGATGGACCATTCCCGCCTACTACAGTACACTGGATGATGGACCATTCCCGCCTACTACAGTACACTGGATGATGGACCATTCCCGCTTACTACAGTAAACTGGATGATGCACCATTACCGCCTACTACAGTTCACTGGATGATGCACCATTCCGGCCTACTACAGTACACGGGATGATGGATCATTCCCGCCTACTACAGTAAACTGGACGATGGACCATTCCCGCCTACTACAGTACACTGGATGATGGACCATTCCCGCCTACTACAGTACACTGGATGATGGACCATTCCCGCCAACTACAGTACACTGGATGATGGACCATTCCCGCCCACAACAGTACACTGGACCACGGACCATTCCCGCCTACTACAGTACACTCGATGATGGACCATTCCCGCCTACTAGAATACACTGGATGATGGACCATCCCCGCCTACTACAGCACACTGGATGATGGACCATCCCCGACTAGTATAGTACCCTTGATGATGGACCATTCCCGCCTACTACAGTACACTGGATGATGGACCGTTCCCGCCTACTACAGTACACTGGATGATGGACCATTCCCGCCTACTACAGTACACTGGATGATGGACCATTCCCGCCCACTACAGTACACGGATGATGGACCATTCCCGCCGACTACAGTACACTGGATGATGGACCATTCCCGCCTACTACAGTATACTGGATGATGGACCATTCCCGCCTACTACGGTACACTGGATGATGCACCATTCCCGCCTACTACAGTACACTGGATGATGGACCATTCCCTTCTTCTACAGTACACTGGATGATGGACCATTCCTTTCTTCTACAGTACACTGGATGATGGACCATTCCCGCCTACTACATTACACTGGATGATGGACCATTCCCGCCTACTACAGTACACTGGATGATGGATCATTCCCGCATACTACAGTACACATGATGATGCACCATTCCCGCCTACTACAGTACACATGATGATGGACCATTCCCGCCTACAACAGTACACTGGATGATGGATCATTCCCGCCTACTACAGTACACTGGATGATGGACCATTCCCGCCTACTACAGTACACTGGATGATCGACCATTCCCGCCTACTACAGTACACTTGATGGTGGACCATTCCCTCCTACTACAGTACACTGGATGATGGACGATTCCCGCCTACTACAATACACTGGATGATGGACCATTCCCGCATACTACAGTACACTGGATGATGGACCATTCCCGCCTACTACAGTACACTTGATGTTGGACCATTCCCGCCTACTACAGTACACTGGATGATGGACCATTCCCGCCTACTACAGTACACTGGATGATGGACCTTTCCCGCCTACTACAGTACACTGGATGATGGACCATTCCGGCTACTACAGTACACTGGATGATGGACCATTCCCGCCTACTACAGTACACTGGATGATGCACCATTCCCGCCTACTACAGTACACTGGATGATGGACCATTCCCGCCTACTACAGTACACTCGATGATGGACCATTCCCGCCTACTACAGTACACTGGATGATGGACCATTCCCGCCTACTACAGTACACTGGATGATGGACCATTCCCGCCTACTACAGTACACTGGATGATGGACCATTCCCGCCTACTACAGTACACTGGATGATGCACCATTACCGCCTACTACAGTACACTGGATGATGCACCATTCCCACCTACTACAGTACACTGGATGATGGATCATTCCCGCCTACTACAGTACACTGGACGATGGACCATTCCCGCCTACTACAGTACACTGGATGATGGACCTTTCCCGCCTACTACAGTACACTGGATGATGGACCATTCCCGCCTACTACAGTACACTGGATGATGGACCATTCCCGCCTACTACAGTACACTGGATGATGGACCATTCCCGCCTACTACAGTACACTGGATGATGGACCATTCCCGCCTGCTACAGTACACTGGATGATGGACCATTCCCGCCTACTACAGTACACTGGATGATGGACCATTCCCGCCAACTACAGTACACTGCATGATGCACCATTCCCGCCTACTACAGTACACTGGATGATGGACCATTCCCGCCTACTACAGTACACTGGATGATGGACCATTCCCGCCTACTACAGTACACTGGATGATGGACCATTCCTGCCTACTACAGTACACTGGATGATGGACCATTCCCGCCTACTACAGTACACTGGACGATGGACCTTTCCCGCCTACTACAGTACACTGGATTATGGACCATTCCCGCCTACTACAGTACACTGGATGATGGACCATTCCCGCCTACTCCAGTACACTGGACGATGGACCATTCCCGCCTACTCTAGTACACTGGATGATGGACCATCCCCGCCTACTACAGTACACTGGATGATGGACCATTCCCGCCTACTACAGTACACTGGATGATGGACCATTCCCGCCTACTACAGTACACTGGACCATGGACCATTCCCGCCTACTACAGTACACTCGATGATGGACCATTCCCGCCTACTAGAATACACTGGATGATGGACCATCCCCGCCTACAACAGCACACTGGATGATGGACCATCCCTGCCTAGTATAGTACCCTTGATGATGGACCATTCCAGCCTACTACAGTACACTGGATGATGGACCATTCCCGCCTACTACAGTACACTGGATGATGGACCATTCCCGCCCACTACAGTACACTGGATGATGGACCATTCCCGCCTACTACAGTACAGTGGATGATGGACCATTCCCGCCTACTACAGTACACTGGATGATGGACCATTCCCGCCTACTACAGTACACTGGATGATGGACCATTCCCGCCTACTACAGTACACTGGATGATGGACCATTCCCGCCTACTACAGTACACTTGATGATGGACCATTCCCGCCTACTACAGTACACTGGATGATGGACCATTCCCGCCTACTACAGTACACTGGATGATGGACCATTCCCGCCTACTACAGTACACTTGATGATGGACCATTCCCGCCTACTAAAGTACACTGGATGATGGACCATTCCCGCCTACTACAATACACTGGATGATGCACCATTCCCGCCTACTACAATACACTGGATGATGGATCAATCCCGCCTACTAAAATACACTGGATGATGGACCATTCCCGCCTGCTACAGTACACTGGATGATGGGGATATCTCAGTTCTGTTGACAAACCATTCCCACGTCCTTGAAGCGTTGACCCTATTCCTGATCTGAATTTACCTGTATTCTAACATGCGTCTTTCTTCAAATAGTAGTGTGTGGTATTGCTGTCTATATGACTTAAAGAACATACATTAAAAACTAAAACTAAAAATATTGTCTGCCAATGCCACATGACAATGGTTGACAGTGTCCAGAAAAATAATATTTGAACAAAAAATGCATTGTACAATAGAAAAACATATCGCTTTGTCATTTCCTGGAGTAAATGGGGGCCTTTTGTGTAAATTGACATCATTGTGGGCGGATATGATCTATTTTAAATGTGGCACGAATACCAAACAATCATTTCAACAATTGTGAATTTATATTGCGGTCATGTACGTATATGTGGGTAAATTTCCTTTTGCATTGCGTCATCGAATTAAGAGATACATAATGAAAGTTATAAATGGAACTCTTTAAATTAAACATTTGTACATAATAGTGTTCATTAACTTTTTTATTTAGCGCTGTTGTAAAGATTTTCGATCTTGTTTCCAGTGCTTTCGAAAAGCCCCTTTTCGTTTATATCTGTTCATTTGTGCATTCAGTAAAGACATAAACATGGTTATAATTATAAGCTGCCATGTTTATGACAATATGTACTTGCATGCCATGAGAATGCATTAATAATCCATTAGTGTAGGCGTCAATCGCTTGTTCATAAACTGAAAGAGAAACTGATCGGACTATTCCCTGTTTAACATTGAGTAGTTACGGATTTCGAATTGCGTATTGTCGTACAACACAATGTAATAGAACTGTTCAGGTTTTGCCTCGATTAATTTAAACTCCACCCGAGCTTTTGTTAATGAGTTTCATTCATCGACTATTACAAACACCACACAAGCTTTTGCCAAGTGCTCTTTTGTGTATAATAGGTTAACCGTTAAACACGTGATATCCAATTGCAATGATTGGATACAATTGCAGATTTAGTTGCATATGACTGGCATTTGTGGAAAGGTCTATTGCCATCTTTAACGAGTGTCTCTAAATAACATTTGGCATTACGACTGCTGGCAATCTCTAGATTTCCGCTTACCATTCCCATTTGTAATTGCAATGATTATCCAGATGAATCATCTAGACAGAGTATCTATAGTTCTTGTATATTATGTGTTTACAGAAATAGTTTGTATGGTGCAAAAAGGTGCTGACATTTAATATTTCTCAGAAGCAAAACGCGTGTTTTCTAATATTCAATGTAATTTAAAATGAGTATTTTTACACTACGTGTATAAATTTATAATACCTTACATATGCCTGTTAAACTGCACGTCTAATGTATTTATAGTTGTATTATGGGATGAGGGGAAGGGGGTGAATGTATACTTTTCACCAACATAATGTAATTAACTATAATTACTTATTGAGGTTAATTGAGTCCATCAACCTCTGATTCTTGGGACAAAAACTCTGGACATTTAGTTAGATTAAGTATTTCTATGGAGAGCACATTCTTAAAATAATCATCGATCATAGGAAACGTTATACAGGATCCACAACTTTGTAAAATTGAATTGAATTGGAATGAATTGAATTTAATTGAAAAATGTAAATTTACATGACAGCGCCAAGGTGAAGACATTAACCCCAGTGTATGACATATCATCTAATTAGAGGTATTCCACGATTATTTGTGTCAAATTGTGTTAATATTATTAATTTGTAATTAACTCTTACGTCGAAAAGTTAGTTTCAATTTGTATAACTATACATCAACCTTAAAATTAAAGGGACTATGTTTACGAAAGCAATTGTTTAAGAATTGAATAGTATTTTTCTGCTTTTCATCGGTGTATGAACTGTCGGGAAAATAACGCCTAATTTGCATAAACGGCGACGGAAACGATGAAAAGAAGTAAAATATTCAATTCTTATAATTACAACAAAAAGTGGATATTAACTTTACTTTTAACTGTCTAAGGGCCTCAACTGACGTGTAGCCTCCGGCGTAAGAATCCCCGTTTTAGTTTCGGTTTCATTTTCGTCTAACGGCATTTCTAATATCTCGTCAGACATTTCAAATCGCTGTGGACCATTTTGGAGTGGACTTTTCGGTAAAAACAATTCAAATTTCCCAATGTGCGTTAAACTTCCAACTTGCAACACGAGCAACCGATAAATCAGTCATTATGTTTTAAACGTTCGCGCAAAACAATGACGTCATTTCGCAAATAGCGACTGAAAGAAGGCATATCGTAAAGGTTCGCGCAAATCATTGACGTCATTTTGCAAATAGAGAATAAAAAATTAGTACGGTCATGAATAATAACGAGGTAATTTGCATATCCACCCGGTTCATCGGAATATGAATGACAGGTCACGTGGGCGGATTATCCAATCAGAATGCAGCGTTTACGTAAAAATGCAAAAAGTTATGATTAGTTGTAATTATAATATTTTATTATATGCTTTTCAGTGAAATATCGAATTTTATTGGTGGAATAAACTTTTATATTTTCACTGTTCGAGCAGTGAAAATATAACATTTTATATTTTCACTGCAGTATTTCCACAAATATCATCGATCTACAAGTAATGGTTTACAACCCTTGGCAAATTTATATACATATACAGAATGTACATGCATGTGTTGACATAAAACATATTATAACATTCAACAAAATTATAATTTAGCGACGACTCACAAAATATGGTACTTTTTTCCCACCATACTAACGAGTGACAGTTTTGGAATCATTTATGACGTCATTTTTATGACGACAGAATACACGAATTTGTGACGTTTTCGCTTATCTCGCGCAATTTTATTTATTTATTGTCCAAAAGCATATAATAAAAAGGAAATTTGTTCATTTCGGCGTAAAATCGTCTTTTATCTCACTCGTGATCATAGAAAATAGATATTTTCTATGAACACTCGTGAAATAAAATACGATCTTACACCGAAATCAAAAAATATCCTCTATCTAATGTTATAGATATTAGTAATACAAAGGCGTTTACAATAAATAACGAATTATTTACTAAATTTGGAGACTATTGAAGTAATGAAATAAACGAAAATTCCTGAAAACAAGAGGGCCACGATGGCCCTAGGTCGCTCACCTAAGTTAAAGGCATCATAATGGCTTATAACAAGAGGGCCAAATGGCACTTAACCATTTACCTGAGTATAAAGATCTGGGCCTTGCAGTTTCTGGAGAGGAATTTTATAGTCTAAATAAACCATGTGACCCACACGGCGTGGCCACTTTCTACCCCAGGGGCATAATTTGAACAATATTTGTAGTGAACAATGTTTCAAGCCAAATATGAAACCTCTGAGCCTTGCGGTTTCAGAGAAGATTTGTAAAGCTCACTTTCCATATCAGTGTATAGAAACCATGTGACCATGGGGTGTGTCATTTTGCTTTTTAAGTCTATAGAAACCATGTGACCCCCCCCCCCCGGGCATGGCCAGTGTTGACCCCAGGGGCATCATTTGAACAATCTTTGTAGAGGACCACTATACAATGTTATATACCAAATATTATGAAACCTCTGGCCCTTGCGGTTCCAGAGGAGAAGATTTTTTAAGTCATTTTGCTGTTTAAAGCTATATAAACCATGTGAGCCCGGGGCGTGGCCAGTTTTGACCACAGGGGCATCATTTGAACAATCTTTGTAGAGGACAACTCTACAATGATTAAGACCAAATATGAAACCTCTGGGCATTGCAGTTTCAGGAGAATATTTTTAAAGTCATTTTGCTAGTTAAGTCTATATAAACCATGTGACCCCTTGGGCGTGGCCAGTTTTGACCCCAGGGGAATCAATTGAACAATCTTTGTAGAGGACTACTATACAATGTTACATACCAAATATGGAACTTTAAAGTCATGTTGCTATATAAGTCTATATAAACCATGTGACCCCCAGGGTGTTGCCAGTCTTAACCCCAGGGGCATCATTTGAACAATCTTTGTAGAGGACCACAATACAATGTTACAAACCAAATATGACACCTCTGGGTCATGCGGTTTCAGAGGAAAAGATTTTTACTATTATTTTGCTATTTAAGTCTATCAACCATAGACAACTGTAGCCAGTTTTGACCGCAGGGGCATCATTTGAACATTCTTTGTAGAGTACCGCTATACAATGTTACATACCAAATATGAAACCTCTGGGCCTTGCAGTTCCAGAGGAGGAGATTTTTAAAGTCATTTTGCTATTTAAGTCTATATAAACCATGTGACCCTGGGGCGTGGCAAGTTTTGACCCAAGGGGCATAATATGAATAATTTGTAGAGGGCCACTATGTAAAGTTACCAACCAAATACAAAACCTCAGAGCCTGACGGTTTCAGAGGAGAAGATTTTAAAAGTCATTTCGCTATATATTCTATATAAACCATGTGATCCCTGGGGCGGGGCCCGTTTTGACCCCATGGGTATAATTTGAACAATCTTTGTAGAGGACCACTATTCAATGTTATATACCAAATATGAAACCTCTGGCCCTTGCGGTTTCAGAGGGGAAGATTTTTAAAGTCATTTTTCTATTTAAGTCTATATAAACCATGTGATACCCGGGGCGTGGCCAGTTTTGACCCCAGGGGAATCATTTGAACAATCTTTGTAGAGGACCACTATAAAGTGTTACATACGAAATATGAAACCTCTGAGCCTTGTGGTTTCATTTGCTATTTAAGTCTATATAAACCATGTGACCCCCGGGGCGTGGCCAGTTTTGACCCTAGGGGCATAATTTGAACAATCCCAGGGGAATCAATTGAACAATCTTTGTAGAGGACAACTATACAATGTTACATACCAAATATGAAACCTCTGGGCCTTGCGGTTTCAGAGATTTTTCGGGTCATAACGCAATATATTCCATATAAACAATGTGATCCCCGGGTCGTTGCTCGTTTTGACCCCAGGGGCATTATTTCAACAATCTTTGTAGAGGACCACTAGAAAATGTCACATATCAAATATGAAACCTCTGGGCCTTGCTGTTTCAGAGATTTTTTTAAGTCGTTTTTGTATGTATTCCAAATAAACCATGTGACCCCAGGGCATGGCCAGTTTTGACCCCAGGGGCATAATTTGAACAATCTTTGTAGATGACCACTATAGGATGATACTTAACAAATACAAAATTTCTGGGCGTAACGGTTTCAGAGAAGACTTTTTGCAAGTCATTTTGCTATATATTCTATATAAACAATGTGACCCCTGGCGCGTGGCCTGTTTTGACCCCAGGGGCATAATTTGAACTCTATTTGTAGAGGACCACTAAAAAATGTCACATATCAAATATGAGCCTCTCGGTTTCATAGGGGAAGATTTTTAAAATTTTCACTTTATAAATCTATTTTTAGCTCTGGTGACCTACACATGCATCGGCCTGGAAAGAACAACTTTGAAAGAGGTCCACCCAAGGATCATTCCTGTGAAGTCTGGTGAAAATCTGCCAAGTGGTTAAGGAGATGTTGTTTCAATGAAAAGTTGACGACGAACGGATGGACGCACGGACCACTATGTGCTCAGGTGAGCTAAAAAGAAACCCAGAGTGGGCATCAAATGGCTGTTTTTTCTCACGATGCATAAACTGTGTCATTATATGTACATTGTTTAAACCTTAATTTTATGCCAATATTAATATTAATTTAAATTTCCGATTTTTACTGCAGTTGCCCTTTTCGTAGACATAGGCCCTGGACGTCTTGACCAAGAGTTAGGTTGGGTGCTCCCCTGTTAAAATCCCAATGGGTTGCATGGACCGTCCCAAGCAGTACTGCAAATTTTAAGCTTTTTTGCGTTCTAGGTGTGTTTGTACTTTCTGCGTATTGTGCAGTGTTGTATATAGGCGATCGTTCGATATTGAAACACGAAGACGACCCCGACACACGTGTCCCAAATGCTGATATAGACATCGCGAAACTTAAAGGCCTAGTTTAATCCTACTTTATTTGCCCCCCCCCCCCCCCAAATTTGGGGTAGTGTCCTCCCGTGTATTGGCATCCTGCTGTGGTCACAGTGTGGCGACCCTTATCAGCTGAGATCAATGCACTGCTGCAATTGAAACAGTGCACTCAGCCTTGCTAAGTTAGCTGAGAGAAAAGATTGCAGATAATGATAAGAGAAATTATGGTGGACAAATTCACATAGTGTAATACCCCATGGAGAGGCCAGACATTCCTTAAACTAGGCCTTTAAGAGGTGCTCAGCAGACAAATTGTCTGACAGCCTTCAGCATTTGTCAGACAACCAGATTGAAAGTCAGACGCACACGGTGAAATGAGTAGAACTTGAAACAATTCTGTCAGAAAAATTATCTGGCAAGTGCTTTGGATCTGTCCGACATTTTCAAATTGTGTCAGACATGTCTGACGCATTTCATAATCTGTTATATTTGTGTTAACGTAGGCTCAATTTAGATTGTGTTATACAAGACCACGGGTCCATTCACAAAATGTACAATAAACAAGAGATGTTTGTAAAACATGTATGCCCCCTGACTTGCAGCCAAGTTGTGAATATGTGCAATTGTTAAGATTTTTTTTTTCATTATGCAATCCCAAGCGAGGTCTCGATATATGGTATCTATGTATGAAGTTTCATTAAAATATCTCAATGCGTTCTCAAGTTACTGAGCGGAAACTGTTTTTCTATTTTTAGTAATGGTGACCTTGACCCCACCCACCCCATATGAAATCCCAAGAGAGGTCTCAATATAAGGTATCTATGTATGAAGTTTCATTAAAATATCTCAATGTGTTCTCAAGTTATTGAGCGGAAACTGTTTGTCTATTTTTAGCAACGGTGACCTTGACCGCACCCAACCCATATGCAATTCCAAGCAAGGTCTCGATATAATGTATCTATGTATGAAGTTTCATTAACATATCTCAATGCTTGTTAAGTTATTGAGCGAAAAGCGTTTTTGTATTTTTAGTAACGGTGACCTTGACCTTGACCCAACCCACCACATATGCAATCCCAAGAGAGGTCTTATCATAAGATATCTATGTATGAAGTTTCATTAAAATATCTTGATGCGTTCTCAAGTTATTAAGCGTAAACCATTTTCTAATTTTAGTAACTGTCACATTGACGTTGACCACACCCACCCCATATGCAATCTCAAGCAAGGTCTCGATATAAGGTATCTATGTATAAAGTTTTCATTAAAATATCTTGATGTGTTCTCAAGTTATTGAGCAGAAACCGTTTTTCTATTTTTAGTTATGGTGACCTTGATCTTGTCCCCACCCACCCCATATGCAATCCCAAGCGAGGTCTCCATATATGGTATCTACGTATGAAGTTTCATTAAAATATCTTTATGGATTCTAAAGTTATTGAGCGGAAACCGTTTTTCTATTTTTAGTAACGGTGACCTTGACCCACACAACCCTTATGCAATTCCAAACGAGGTCTCGATATAAGGTATATATGTATGAAGTTTCATTAAATATCTCGATGCGTTCTTAAGTTATTGAGCGGAAATCGTTTTTTCTATTTTTAGTAACGGTGACCTTGACCCACACAACCCTTATGCAATTCCAAACGAGGTCTCGATATAAGGTATATATGTATGAAGTTTCATTAAAATATCTCGATGCGTTCTTAAGTTATTGAGCGGAAATAGTTTTTTCTATTTTTAGTAACGGTGACCTTGACCTTGACCCCACCCACCCTATATGCAATTCCAAGCGAGGTCTCGATATAAGGTATCTATGTATAAAGTTTCATTAAATATCTTGATGTGTTCTCAAGTTATTGAACGGAAACCGTGTTTCTAATTTTAGCAACGGTGACCTTGACCTTTGACCTGTTGACCTCAAAGTAGATAGGCGTCTTCCTTTCCTCCCAAGTAACCAGCAAACCAACTTTCATGATCGTAGGTCAAAGCGTTCTCTAGATATCGTGCGGAAACGAAATGGTCTACGGACAGACCGACCATCCGACCGACCAACCGACATACCGACCGACCGACCGACGGACAGGTGCAAAGCAAGATACCCCCACTTCTTCGAAGGGGGGCATAATAATATGTGCCAAATTAAGTAAATTTACCTTTTATCAAAGCAAATGTAGATATGTTGAACTGTAGAGAAGCGTGAGTATGGTTTAGTCACGAACTGTCAAGTCTAGGGAGGCTACTCTTACAAAAAACTCTCCAAAAGATCGGGCTGAACAGATCAAGTTATCTTTCCTTGTTTCCCACAATGGAAGTATGGCTTACGTCAGGTCATTTGGCATAGGTCAATATCATCATTGGGTTTAAAGTGACCCCAGTGTAGTTGATGCAATGGACCTGGTGTTAAAACGAACTTATTTCCACGAATCATAAAGCAATATTTATTGTTCAACAAAGACACGTTATTAGTAACACAAACACTAAATGCTAGCTACGTAGTATATATAATATTAAACTAACAATAAAATATCAATAACAAAATATATAATTATCTGAACAGACAACAACAGTATTATAGCAGCAAAAGTGAACGCTAATACTGAATATATGTGACCAATAAACATGTGTAACAATTTAAACAAATAAGCAGACATATAAATGCACTACTATACCTTACCAAGCAAAGTTAAGCTATTTTCTAACTCGATCTTAGGCTGGAATCCTGAAAGTTGCTATGTAAAATTTTTGGTAAATTTCTTAAAAATTGTCAAATTTCTTAATTGTGTGGGTGTGTTATTAAAAAAAAATATTTACAAAAATAACAACAATATATTCTGGCACAAATTAACAGATGATTATTATTGAAACATTTTTAAAATTTAAAATATTTATTTTCACATAAAAAATGTTATTAGAAAATTTTACTTGAGGATAACTTAAGATTTCCCTTAGCAGCTGTGTAGATGTGGCCTCAAAGGCATTTGTGGCTGAGTTTTTGACTCACATTGACTCTACTTAACCACTGCCAAAACCAGCTGTATAGGAAAACATTCTAACTGCCATAACCGTGACACATTCAATGACATAATGTTCAAAACCAATAAATGTTCAAAACTTCTAACGCTCAATGACGTACATGTTCAAAACCAATAAATGTTCAAAAACTTATGAAATAAAGAATTTCAATAACAAATGCACTCTTACTGTTGCACTATACATAAACTTATAAACTTAAAATTATACAAATCATGTTGCTTATTTTCAAAGGGAGTTATTCATAAAATTCTCAACTCAAGTAAATTTCTCAAACATCCAAGTTCCTTAAATTGGTATATTTAGCTATTTTAGGTATTCACTAAAAAATCTTTTTCCACAAGCTGAATACTGAATTTCACATAACAACATTACAACAGATATTTCGTTCTAAATTTAAACAACCCGATAAAGTTAATTACCATACACTTCAATTTAAATTGGAAGAAAAGTAAATAAGAACCATTTTTGAAAAATGTATAATTTGGCTACTTCTTAATCAGAAACCAGTTATTGGCTGTACAGCCGGAAACTCAAAACATGCATATACAATGCCTTGACAGTTGCTTTAGGTTATACAACACTAATAAATGATGCGAAATGTTACACAGTATTTGTTGATTTACTCGATATTATAGTGTTTCCTTCATCATGTTTATGTTAATGGGACTATGTCAACGAAAAATTGGCTTCCTATTGCACTTTAAATAATATTATTGATAGAAATGCGCTTTACTAAGACAAGTGCATTAAATAAATAAAAATAATATAATACAGAATAAGATAAAAAAAACAAATTAGCAAAAAAGCCTGAAAAAATTAAAACCCCAAGTGGGTATCGAACTCACAACTTAAGAGCCATGCCAAGGACTGACAGTAGACAGCACTTTTACCCACTGCGCTATCATGCTTGGTAATGAGTCGTTTGTAAACTATGGTTATACAAAATGCTTCCAATTATGATGTCAAAATGTAAACAGGAAAAGGGCCAAACAAACACAACCCATATTATAAATTGATTTTTATCTCAGAATGTGTACACTCTTTTCCCATTATATAAACCCTGTTTTAACTGTTATTATATGCCAGTATTAATATCTATATTTTATACTTTTTTTTAGGAAATTTCCCCCTTCAGGCCCTTTTTAATGACATAGTCCCTTAATCTGTCTGCTTTCAAGTTATATTGTCACTTGAATATGCTTATTTTGAAAATTATTGATATGAAAGATTGTGCATACACACTTTAACATCAACTTTTATTTTATCTAAGGCTTATATTGTCGTATAGACTATTTCCCTCCACATATTCATGTAGCATTACGATGTTTCCTCATGTCAGCTCAAAGTGCAGACAAAACAATTACTCTAGAAGAAAAATCTTTCCTCAAGAAAAACAATTACACTAGCAGAAAAATCATTTCTAATGGAAATTAATTACTTCAATAGAAAGTAAAAGTATAATGAATGCTAAACATAACATAAGCAAACCAGATTCATGTATAATCTAGTATGTCTAATATTTGTGAAGTGTAAATGCTAACTAATTTAACTATTTTTAAAAATATTGCTGTGCCTTTGTCAGTAGGTATAGCATAAATATAATTCAATTCCAATTGAATTGAACTGAAAACCATAACAACATGTACATTCATAAGCAGATATGTTCATTGCAAGTTCAACACACACAGCAGCTGTTAAACCCCCATCACACAAGGGCCGCGTTCTCACGGCGATCCCAGGGCGTCCATGAAAAATGCAGAACACCTAGGTGCGCGCAGTACGAACGCAAGCATCGCCGCAGCAACGCAGTGGCATTGCCAGTAGACGCGTTGGGATCGCATAGAACGCCGAGCGACGGCACGCACTTTGAGCATGCACAAAACAAATGCAGTCACTCGGCGTTCTAATAAGAGTGCAGTGGGGTCGCCGTAAGGTCGCCATAGCAGCGCAGTAAGGTCTCCTACAAAGCCACAGAAGCTCCGTGGGCACGCACAGAGGTCTCAGTGCAAACGCTGTGGTTGTCGGTGGCATTGGCACGAAAATTGAACGGCGTTCTTTGAGATTTACTGCGTCTCTACGGCGCTTATACGGAGTGTCATTTATTTTACTGCGCTCTTACAACGACTGTACAGAGCTGTCACGGCGATCATTGCGATCCCAAGGCGCTTCTACAGTGTCCATCGGCATTTGCATGACAAAAACATCTTCAACACGCCGTCAGTGCAGTGTGAGCGCCGTGAGAGCGCAGACAATCGCCAACAAGAACTCCGTAGGAACGCGATAGAACGCCATGGGAGTTCTGTAGCATCGCCAGCGGCCTTGGTCGCTGTGAGGACACCGTGACATCTCAATTTTCTTGAAAAATATCAGATTTTTATTGCGATCTTACAGCGCTCTGGAAAATTAAACAACGCGGTGCCAACGCAGTGGAAACGCGGTACAGTGTGACAGGGGTATTACAGATAGGTATGTGTTTCATAAATGTGTATATATTATTTATCTGTCTAAAAGAAATAATCCAGTTGATTGATAAGCCATGCAGGATTCCAGTTAATACCTTCAAAATGACTTCTTTGCTAAGAACAAAAATACAAATTTGCATTTGAAAAATATTCAATTATAAAATTTAAATACTCAAATGATAAAATTAACATGTACTGAAATTAAATATTGTTTCACAAAGGATTTAAATAGACATAATAATACAAAATTCTTATAATTTAAAATAGAAACAATTTTTGTGTGTTTATTATTACCTTTAAATATTAAAAAAATTAAACGACAACAAAATCACATGAAAAAGCCCTTTTAAATACAAACTTGTCAACAAACATAAAAATACATAGAATAAAAACTGCAACTTAACAACATGCACTGGATCACTATTGATAGTTTCATGTGAAACAAGGCTAGACGACAGTGACACGCCCCAGTCAGTGTGAACTGTCAAGCTGGACACTACATCCCCACTTGTAATGAACATGATTGTCGAATTCTGCTTAATAACATCCCATTAACATGTTTACTTGAATCATTCAATAACTATGTGCTGCAATGCCGAGTTAAACAACAAACAGAAATGTAAAATACAAGTAGATGTTTAATATATTCCTAGGGACAGAAAAATGAAAACATTGTAGTGAGATTTATGTTTAAGTGGTATATAATATGAACGTATTGCTCTGATGTAGTAAATATCATTAAAAATGTATAAAATGAACACTTTATTGTCAATATTAATCAAAGTTAGTAAGATATTGTGCTACTAGCAAAACATAATATGAAACAGAAAAAAACATTTTGTTGCAACAACCTATGAAATTAAAATGATTTCTCTGTGAAATATGTTTTAAGCGACAAGCCAAATGTTTTATTTTAATATGTCATAAAAAATGTCAATTACTTGATCTCTTTACAATCTGTGATTAATTAAATTGATCATTCTTGTGCACTGCTGGAACATTGCTGCAAAAACTTTCAAAAAGAAATTTTACATTAACATACCAAACTCTCAGAAACAAAGACAAACAATGTTGGCATTGCACCATTGTTGCTACAAAAACATTTCATATTGCAAATCGTTTTTACTAAAATTCATTAACTATTATTGTTTTTTTTTCTGTTCAAGACATCATTCTTTTTAAAACAAAGATAATTATTCTTGACTCAAGTTTAGGCAAATTGTGTAAAAAAATAAATAGATGTTTACAGGACAGAACAGAATATTTATTTAACTTAAGCATTACACGCCTATCGTTATACAAACAGACAAAGAAAACATACACGGCATGTGACATGTGAATAATACATTTAAATATTATCAATTATAAATATTTATCTAATTTTCAAAAAAAAGTCATACAAGTGAGTGTTTTAAGGTAAACAACATACAGTTTGTTACCATAAGTTTTAATTTACATCAGTACTGGGAGCTTGACAGGAATGTAGATTAACTTCATTAAAGTAGTAAAATTTTAAGTCTGAAGTCATTTGATGAGTTCAGAGCCATATATATCTAGCCTATAGGGAACAATAAAAGACATTTGTTACTATTTGAATATAAAATAAACAGACAGACACAATACAGCTATATTAAGGAAACGTACGTAAACATTGTTGTTTGCGTAAATATTTAACAGACATATCATATGTAAACAAGAACATACTAATGTTAATTTCTAAAGTGATTTACATACATAATACAATTACAAGTACAGATAATGCTTTAAAAAAAAAGTTTTGTCTCAGGTAACTCGGCCTACCCTAAAAAAATGCCCCGACCCTAGAACATTTTATTGAGTTTGTCAGATTGATTTTTAATTTACCCTTTTCAATAATTAAATGTATTTTTGGATAAGTGAATGTTTGTTTTGATAGTATCCACTTATAAACAATGTCAAAGGATATCACTGATATATTGAATATTTATTCAGTTTTCGAATCTTAAAGTTGACCATTTACCCAAAAAATAAATATATATATGTATATAAAAATCCCGACCTACCTACCCTAATTTTTTATGGCATGTTACCTGAAACAAACTTTTTTTTTTACGCCTAAGTACTGTTCTGTCTTCTATTAGCCACCCCTGTGCCGTAAACTACCATTTACTCTCTAAGTCCCCAAACAATAAATGGTGTGTTTCGGGCAATGGTCTTAAATAAGTTAGGTAGGGTCGGGATTGAGTTTTTTTTGTATTATTTTTTTTAAAGACACATTTTGATAAAAACATTGAAAATTATCTAAATTCTGATGAATAAAGGATTTCACAGAAAACAATCATTGCTAAAAACTTTTGGGTCGGGGGGTCTTTTGCTAGGAAGGGTTGGATTACCCGAAACACAGAAAAAAAATTTGGCCTAATGAGCGCAAAGTCTGAAACACCTTTAACTAACCGTCAAATTGGTGACAATAAAAAGCCACGTAAAAGTAAATGCATTGTTAGGAAATGGTCCCACTGAAATTGTCAATACATCACATTTAATCTAGAACACAGAATAAAAATGTATCCAAAAATGGCTATGTAAAAAATTCTATGACGATAGTATGAAAAATGTGTTACAATTCATTTCGGTTTGAATATATTGGATTTGAAAAAATATATTTTTATTAAAAGAAAAGGGCTCGCTCTGGCTACATAGGTTAAAACACTCTTTATATTAATTGATAAAATGTTGATTTAGGAAAATTCATGTAGCAATTACTGTAGACCTACAAGTAATCAAAAAAAAAAAAATAGGCTAGAAGGTACAGAACAGGTTGTGCAAAACATGCATATTTCACAATTCACACAGTTTGGGCGATCGAGTCATAGGCAAGTCGATGCAGAGTAGACCGGTGCGCTGCGCAATACATCGCTGTTATTACTACGCGCCACTCAATATCAAGTATCAGTTGTAATTGTACTCGGAGTGACTCGGTGTGATTTAATGGTGGTCATCAGCTACCACTCTGCATTGGTTCACCGAGTAATTACTCGCACATCACTCTTTGACAGCCAATTAAGTATTCACTTCAACTGTACTGTATACATGCACAGTAGGGTGGATTTAAAAAACAAATTGGCACTTCAAAACTACATTACATTATCAAATAATTATCTTAATGTATGAAATAATTATTTTAAATGTATGTTAGTTTAAATATTCTGACATAATCATCCTGGACAATTTCCGGGCATTTTGCGTGGGAAAGTAAAAGATCGCTAATAGAATCGTTTGTAATTCCAATTTAATGGGGTGTTTCATTATAGTTAATGCTTATGGTTTAAGAAGGAAACACATTATAATCATTTGAGGCTTGTCGTGGGAAAACCGGGCTTAAGCCTGTGCAGTCCGCAGAGGCTAATCCAGGACGGCACAGGCAAATCCAGGATGGCACAGGCTAATCCAGGACGGCACTTACCGCCTACAGTGGTTTTATGCTAAGAAGAGACTTCCTTGAAACAGAAAATACCATAAAAGCGGAAAGTGCCGTCCTGGATTAGCCTGTGCGGACTGCACAGGCTGATCCGGGATGACACTTTACACATATCTTAAGCACGATTTTCCCACGACGCGCCTCATTTATTGTTTGGACAAACATTTAGACTATGATGTTCTTCTGTAATAAGTTTTCCAATTGCTAAACAAAATTCCATTGTTATGTAACAGTTTGAAGCAAAGCAATGTAACAATCCATTACGTTCTAAACTTTAAAACATTCCATTTAATTATTGAGAGCTTAATCAGCTAATCAAAAATCAACACATGCAAGGAACATGCCATTATCAAGCGTAAAAACATGCATTTTAACATTAAGACAAATACATGCAATACATGAATATATAATTGTTTTTACGTTACAAAACGAGTCTCTGATTCTTTTTTTCATTAAAAAAAGGTTATGTTGTGAGCAAATTGTTTTAAAAATACTCTATTCTAAATATATTAAATTTAACCATCAATTCTAAATTATGTCCAACAAATTTTGACGAAAAATTAATCCAGACCCATATTCAAGTAAAACAAATACTCTAGTATTGACCTTGGCAATTTCAGCGACTGCAGGTCATCTGGACTCAGGCAAACAGTTTTCAGTGACTTTTTCACCCGCTGCCTGCACAACGATTTTAGTGACACAGGCCCCTTCGTCAGCGACAGCAAGCAATTCTTCGTAGAAGTGAACAGTACCGGAGAACCATCCAAATTTTTCTTCAGAGAAATTATATTGTTGACAGCCTTTTCACAGTACACGCCTACAAGGTACTCAATGACGGCAATTCTCTGCTTATGAACTGCGTGTTCTAAAGCATTGCAGGGTTTGCATGTGTCATTCAGCGTTGATCGCACATCAAATCGACATCCAGCATTGGTTAGAAGGCGTATTGATTCTGAATTATTCGTGTCCACAGCAAACCAGAGAGGCAATGTGCCACCATCATCTTCAATGTCAGGATTTGCTTTATGTTCCAGCAACAACTTCACAAGGTGCGGACAGTTATTAAAAACGGCTTCATTAAGAGCAGTCATTCCATGCAAGCCTCGAAAATTTACCTCGCATCCTTGGCCCAGTAAATAGTTAGTGGTTTTCCAGTGTTTACTCTTGACAGCACTAATTAACGGTGTGAGGTTGTCTCTATTTTTAGCATCAATGTCAAATCCTCGAGTGACCAGCTCTATGCTGCACTGTACACTCCCACTGGCTGCTGCACAGTGCAAAAGTGAATGCTTATTGGTTGGCTCTTTTTCAAGATCTGCTTTCCTGTCAATGAAAAACTTTATAAGTGGCGTGTGGCCTTTTGATGCCGCAACATATATTGGTGTGTAACCCAAAGCATCTTGTGCATCAATGAAACAACCAGCCTGTAGCAAGCATTGACAACATTCTTTGTGACCCCTTTCTGCGGCTAAATGAAGTGCAGTTCTCTTGTTATACGCAACCATGTTGACATTACATTTGTTTTCAACTAGCAACTCAATCACCTGCACATGACCGTTCATGGCAGCCATCATTATTGGGGTGAATCTTCGTACTTCTTGAGCATCAATTTCCGCACCAGACTGCAACAGGAGACGGCAGCATTCCATGTCCCCATGCTGTGCAGCGAAATGCAAAGCCGTACACCCGCTGTGGCTAGTTCTGTTGACATCGCATCCTGTAGCGAGATACAGTTTCAGCAACTCTATGTACCCTTTTTCTGCCGCAGATATCAATGGAGTATTTCCGAAAGAGTCGTCCTCCTCAAAATCTGCTTTCGCAGTGACTAGAATTTTACATATTTGCAAATGTCCGTTCTCCGTAGCACAGTGTAAAGCTGTTCTATCGAGATAGCCCCTCCTTCGAACTGCGGCTTGATGGGCTAGAAGATACTTAACTACGCTGATATACCCATTTATACAAGCAAGAATCAAAGGAGTATCATCCAATCTATTCCTTGCATTGATATCCGCTCCTGCTTTCACCAACAATCGCGTGCACTCAATCGAGCCAATCTCTGCAGCAAGATGTAAACCAGTGTTTTGGTCTGGGCCATACTTCACTGACACATCACAGTCCCATAAAAGTAGCAGCTCTATGATGGAAGCATGTCCATTCATGCTAGCTGCAGCCAGAGGGTAGGTGCCTTCAGTGTCCTGGACATTTGGAGAGATGCCCGATTCAAGTATTGCTGCAGCACAGTCAGCACGACCAAGGTTACAGGCTTGCAAGAGTCCGGCAACAAGTTCCGGAAATGAACACTGGTCATTACGAACGATTGTCCTTACATGACGGACATCGTTCTGAGCAATTGATTCATTCAATCTGCAATTATAAGAAAATCATACAAATATTTAAAAAACAGTGCCTTATTTTGAGTGGGTCATTTGTTGGAGAAGTAAGGATTCACCAATTATTATATTTGTACTTTCTACACTGACAGGACTGGAGTATATCGCAAATAAAACAAACTTGATTTATTGCTAATTAATGTGAAAAGGAAGACTTAGGCCTTAATGCATAATAGAACTGCCCAACAGAATAAAGAATAATTTTTTGTTAGTGCTGATCAGAAGCATAGTATGACCTGACTGGAAGTTTTCCGATGGCCTGCCAATAAAATATATTTTAATATGAAAATCGATTTTAATCATAAAAGTAAGGGCAGCTCAAATTTAATCTCTGCGGAAAACCTTCCTACTAGTTTATTTTGAATAATTTTACCACTCTAAGGCATGTACTTACTTACACTTAAAAACAAAGTATAATTTATAATGTTACAAGACTTCTATGCTCAAAGCCCCAGATAACGTGCGTAATTGTTAAATACGCATTTAAATTAACAAAAAACTATTTTGATTTAAAATCATTGTGTAAAGTTACGCATTGAAAAAATGAAAATAATAATTCAAAATTCGTGAACACGCGTAAAATGTTAACCAATTTCAGCAGTTTGGGAAAATAATGAGGACTGAGTAGTCTAGGCGCTCAAAAAACATATAGCAAAATTCACTGTGATTTATTATCTATGCATGACATCACTTAAGCACTTTCTATTTCGAGTAAGAGCCCAAATTCAAACGGGCGATAGTCTAGATGGCTAACGATCACTTGTTCGATGTTGTCGAGTGTTTGCTGACTGTTTAAGAAAATGTGTGTCAATATCGTGGTAGTACATTACTGCTAATACATTTAACATATAATGAGAAAAATAGTTTAATAAAATGAGTTTTATAAGGCTGGTAAATTAAGCTTAGGCCACGATCGTCTGACAATCTTGTCCTGAGCCCAAACATCGTGGACCGTTCTTCTTTGTTATTGGTAAACAAAAATCTAAATGGTGGAGAACACCGGTTCACCGAAGCTTGATAAACCGTTTTTAAGGATTCAGTTTTATATAAGGGAGTAAAATAAGAATTATCCTAGAAAGTTATGTGGAGCCTTGCTATGCTGGAAGTATTATGTTTGACACTTACTCCTATAATATATAAGGTCGGTATATAGTGTGGATTTTGCCCATGCAAAAAATATCTAGGAATTTGGACTAGTTCGACACTCATAAGCATCAATTTAGAATTGATTTTCTGCATGAATGGAATTCTATTTCAGTAATACGTCTGCAAACGATTGTGGGGGTGGTCATTTTCTAAGAAATCATGCAGCAAATCAATAATGTTCCAAATGCTGTCGGTCATTTTTGCAGTGTTAACCAACTTATCAGAACACCAACCAAGCAAATGCTGCAAGAGAAACCTGTAAAATGTTATTTCATAAATAGTTATTGATAAACAAGCACTGGAGTTTAACAACTTACCCAGACATCTTGCAAAGATGAGCTGTGCATGCACCAAGGAAGATGACATGACTAAAATTCTGTCACATACTCCCTGCTAAACGGGTAACCTACTTTCTGTCCATTTTTCTGGTCACGTGACAAAAACAAACGATTAAGAAGGTTACAATACACTAATTTTATGTAACCTGCAAATAAAACCGGTGTGTGTGAAATAAAACGAGTTGGTAAAAATGCGACCAGACGAACACAAGAAACGTAAAAATGATCTTTATAAGAAGAAGCACAACATAAAGAAGGATGTCACCGATAAAAAGAAAGCTTCATTAAGTGAAAAACAATCTATTCATGTTGCAGAGGCAATTAGAGAATCAACGAATGACACAAAACCGAAAAATGTGAGATGTTATATATTTCGGATAATTTATTCGGATATTCTATACAAGATTTCATTTATACTGATTATATGCTCAGTTCAGAGCATAACTTGTTAAGCCATGTGAAAGTATTGATTTCCTTTTTTTATACTGGCAATATTTGTCTGACAAGTGTAACTACTGAAAGACCATTACGGCATTATCATTTTAGAGATTTGCCTGCAGTACAAGTCTATTATATATTATAATAAGTTAATTCCATGCCCTAGCTGTTGGGCTAGCATTTTATCGACACAGTAAGTGTACCACACTGAGGTCTGAACCCTTGTTAAATCCCCCACAAATGCTCAAGGTTTTGTCAATTTAAATGGACCTTTTCACAGATTGACGAATTGACAATTTCTTCTTCTTCCAGTTATATGCAGGGCCCACTCTGGGGCATCGTTGCATATAAAAACTATTTACAACGTCGTGATTAACACAAAGCACAGATAAAAGCATTAAAATATTATAAAAGCCCTGTATGGCTGTAGTTGTGGTGGGCGGCAAGCCCAGCCTTGAAGGTGTCCAAGGTCTGGGTTGTGATGATATGTTCCGGCAGCTGGTTCCACAGGCGAATACCAGCAGGGAAAAAGAAGTGTTTTTATATCCCACAGTCGAGCAAAATGGCAACAAGTACTTCATGGTGCTGCCACAGGTGGAGATTGTCGTTGGATGCAGGAACTGCTCACTTGGGATGTCATTGAGGCCATGGATGATCCTGTACATCATCCAGTCTTCGTCGTAACTGGGTTGCCCGATGCCCGGGACAAGTAGATTTGATTTCGGGCTAGCAGAAAATGCTGGATGCTTGCCAGATCGGGCAAGTGTTTTCAGAGGCTGTATATATTATGTGGAAACAGAAATGCATTAAAAATAACATTCAAGATTGTTTCTTCGAAAAAAATATTTATAAAACCCGTTGTTTTATTGGCACATAAAGTATTTACACATAAACATATGACGTCATCATGCTGTGCGGTCTTCATTGTTGTGTAGACGCTTATTGAAATATATAGACTTGTGATCGTAGTCGAGTTAACGCTTCTCCGTTCAAAAGCTTAAGATGCAGACTACCTTAGTTGAGTTGAAGTACATGCTAGTTTGGCTGAAATTGAAGTGCACACATACTTGCATTGTTTGCAGTAATTAACAAATATATAAATAAGTATTTTATTTTGAATATGAAATTAATTGCACAAGTGCATGTTGTTTGAAAGTAAGACTGGATTTAAATACTTTTCTTTGGTAGGAACTATTTTGGAACTACTTTTGTCAAATGTAGCTTGCAGTTTAATAAGAGTGAAATAGCGGGTTGCTTCACCCTGCTCCTTGTTTAGTTTCGCTCTGCTGCCCCTCTGAGTTGGTTCACAGAGAAATGTTGAATATATATCTTTTGAAATACAACATATTTGTGCAAATATGATTATCCATCTGTGACAAAAAGTTGGGAAAATGTCATTTTGACAATCTGTGAACAAGTCCCTTTAAATGCTTCTAATTAAGGTTTTTATACAAAGTATATCCATAAAATAAAAGAACACTGTACACCAGGGAGCGAAATGACACTAATGGCGTAGACTCATTATGAAAATACAGTTTCGTTTATGAATAGTGATCATTTGAAATTGATAAAATTATAAAGCGTTACAAACGCCAAACGATTGAATAATTTGGAATGTTTCTGTTGTTTCCGTTAAATTTTGTAACAACACGTGGATCACTTATATCAAGTATTAAACGCAGGCTTCTTATAACAGTCCGGATGGCCGAGTGGTTACGGCGATAACCTTTTAATCCAAAGGGCACTGGTTCGAGCCCCGATAGGGACAAACTTTTTTCTTTTAATTTCTCTTTTTTAATTCTATTCTTGTTATTATAATGGAGCTCTAGAGTTCCGATGTTTAAATCTAACAATTTAAGGCATTTAATTACACACTTCAAAAAATGTCCCAATCTGTGAACAAGTCCCTTTAAGTGAGTTATCGAGTTATTAGAGAATATCAACAAATTGGTCCAGCTGTCCACCCCTCTCCTTTTAAGCAGAGCCACATACCTTTTGGAATTATATATTTCCTTGTTTATCTTTTAAATCACATTTGACACATGACATACAAAATATGATGAACCTTATGCATTTCCCATTTTGAGGGAGAACAACAAAAACAAGATGACAGACATGACTATGGAAATGAAATATGAATAAATAAAATTATAGACCATGTCATTTTCTTATATTGCTGTAAAGTAGCATTTGAAGTTCTGACAAGTTAAACAGATTTCGGGCAAGTGGTTTTGCTAACAAGCTTGCCCGAACTGGCTAGTGCTTTGAAAAAATTAGGGTGTAGATTGACATCATTGCCAGTCTGTTGTTGGTTTGTCTCTGCTGAGTCCCAGCCTAGGTTGGCTATCATCTGACTGGTACTGCTGGTGGTCTTGTAGTCTCCCACTAAGAACCTGGCTGCTCTTCGCTGGACCACTTCCAGCCGCTGGATGTTTCTGCTGGTCTGGGGTACCCATGCGGTTGAGGCGTATTCAATGATGGGTCTGACCAAGCTGGTGTAGCAGTGAGCCTTTGTATCTCTGGGGCATCTGGCTACGTTCCGTCGGAGAAAGCCAAGAGTGTTGTTGGCCTTCTTAGTCTTGTCGTCGACGTGTGCGTTCCAGGTTAGTTTGATTGTGAGTGTCACACCAAGGTATTTGCCAGATGTAACTACTGCTAAGTCTAGGCCATGGATGGAGTATTTGGCTTTAGTTGGGTTTCGCCTTCTGGTGATCCTTATGACTTCACACTTGGAGGGGTTGAATGCCATCTGCCAATTCTTCTCCCACTGCTGCAGACAGTCTAAGTCATCCTGTGGTGCTACAGCATCTTGCTGTGAGTGAATTTTCCTGTATAGGAGACTGTCATCTGCAAAGAGGCGGGACGTTGAGAACACTTTCTGTGGTAAGTCGTTTATGTATAACGGGAATAGCAGAGGGCCAAGGACTGTGCCTTGTGGAACACCGGAAGTCACTGGTGCAGACGATGAGGAGTGACCCTCGACAAGGATCTTTTGGCTACGATTTGAGAGGAAACTCTGTATCCACTTGAAGGTATTACCGTTGATGCCATAGTGGTTGAGGTTCAGCAAGAGTCTCTGGTGTTGGACCTTGTCGAAGGCTTTAGAGAAGTCCAGGAGAATTGCATCTATTTGCTCTCCTTCTTCATGTCCAGAGGCAAGATCCTGGATGGTAAGGATGAGCTGGCTATCACATGACCTCTTCTTCGAGAAACCATGTTGGCTGTCATACAGTATGTTGCGTGCTTCTAGGTGCTGCATGACCTGGCTGTGGATGATGTGCTCCGTCACTTTGCAGCATACAGATGTAAGTGATATGGGCCTATATTTGGCCGGGCAGTGGTTGTTTTTAGGGCCAATTTTGGGCTGAAATTCGGCCCCATTCCCCTGCTAAAAAAGTATATATTTTTCCCTATATTTACCTTAAAATTCCCCTCAGAATGTTAACTGTATTTTGAAAACAAAAAGACCAAAATTGGACAAAAATTGACTAAGATAGAGGCATTTTCGTAAAGAACCCAGCAATTTTTCATCAAAGCAATTTAGTGCATAATTTAATTTATCATTTGTAGCAAAGCAATTGATTAATGTTTTCTAATGAAGTAGAATATAAACATGTAATAATGCTTTTCTAACAAATAATTCCCCTTTTGCCATAAAATTCCCCATCTGAAGGCCCCGCCACCTTTCCCCCAAAGGTGAAAAAAAAACACTGCCGGGGAGCTCTTGTCACCTTTCTTGAAGATGGGTGTGACCAGGCCTTGTCACCTTTCTTGAAGATGGGTGTGACCAGGGCCTGTTTCCACTCATCTGGGACTGTACCCTGTTGCAAGGAGGCCTGGAATACAAGCGTTAGCACTGGGGATATCTCCACTGCACATTCCTTAAGAAGACGTGATGAGATAGCATCTGGGCCATGGGTGTTGTGTGGGTTGAGGTCTCGAAGCAACTTCAGAACACCATTTCGACTGATAGTGAATGCACTCATCTTTGGCAACGGATTGCCAGGCATGGAGGGCAAGGTTGACAGGTCTTCTTTGGTGAAGGCATCGCTGAACTGGTTGTTCAAAAGGGTGGCCTTGGTTTCAGCATCACTGTAGGAGAGACCATCCAGCTTCAAGAGAGATCCCCCAATAATGTCGCATCTTTTGCTGTTGATAAAGGAGTACAACTTTTGCGGGTTTGTGTCGGTTTCAGGTGCAACCATGTTGTTCACATACCTGTTCAAGGCCCGCTTAGACTTTTACTGGGTTTGTTTCTGGACTTCCTTGAAGTTTTTAATGTTTTTCAACTTTTTATAATTGATTCCAAAACTAAAAGAACACTGTATACAAAGGGAGCAACATAACACTACGGACCTAGAAATAAACTGTAAAAACTGTTTCATTTATGAGTAATCGACAGTTGAAATTGATAAAACTATAAAGCATTTGTAACGCTAAACAATGGATTAATTTGGAGTGTTTCAGTTATTTTTGTTTAAATTGGTGACAACACGTGAAACACTTACATGAAGTAAATAATGCAGCGTGAAATGTAGAAGTTGGAATGGCCGAGTAGTTAATTTTATAGCCTTTTAATCCGGGGGTCCTGGGTTCGAACCCCGGTGGGACCAAATTTTTCTTTTCTTTAAAAAAAAACAAGCTTGTCTTGTTTTTATACTTGAGCTTTTTAGATCCGATGCTTAAATCGGTCAAGTTAAGACATTTAATGGCATACTCCAAAAAATGTGAAAATCTGTGAACAAGTCCCTTTAATGGTGTCTTAAGTAGACATTACTGTGGTCAGTCAGTTTTGACATATGGTTACACTTTCACGGCCATGTGGATGCAAAGCACAGAATCTGACATGCCTATTGCTGGAAAATTATATGGGAGACCAGTGGGTTAAATTCCTGGCAATTCGAAATTTCAGTGCATTTTTTTTTTTTTTTTTTTTTTATGGGTAAGATGTCCATTAGAAACGATTTCTGCAAAGTTATATTTTTATTCCATATTTCTGGACTGCTTCTTAAACAGAATTTATGAAACTTTAAATTTTAAAGTGGTCTTTTAGTGATACTTAGAGACGTTACAGAACATTAGCTTCAGATTATGCAAATTAATGTTCCTTGTCTTCATAGCATTCATTTACTTAGGAAAGTTATGAAATCATGTAAGGCTGGTGCACATCTTTGAGCAGTAAGGCTGGTGCACATCTTTGAGCAGTACATGTATGTTATTATCATTTCAGTTTATGTTTGAAAATCTTTGGTGGCTTTTAAGGTTACTAGTAGTTGTTGTGGCACAGTTAAAAACATTTATGTTAATTTTCATCAGCAAAACTTTCCAACATGCTTATATTGTATTGCGTTTGTAAGTCACAGTTTTAAGATGGATAGTACCTTTTTATCTGCAAAACTTTCCCACATGCTTATATTGTATTGCATTGTTAGGGCCAATTTGAGGCCGAAATTCTGCAATGTTCCCCTGCTTAAAAAGTATATATTTTTCTCCTATATTTACCTTAAATTTCCCCTCAAAATGTAAGCTTTATTTTGAAAAAAAAACTTCCAAAATCGGACAAAAATTGACTAAGATGTAGGCATTTTCATAAACAATGCCAGCAATTTTTCATCAAACCAAGATATTGCATAATCTAAGTTTAGATCATTTGTAGGAAAGCAATTAATTATTCTTTTAAAACAAGTAGAACATAAACATGTAATAATGCTTTTCTACAAAAATAATTCCCCTTTTGCCGTAAAATTTCCCATCTGAAGGGCCCCACCACCTTTCCCCCAAAGGTGAAAAAAAAACACTGGTCACAGTTTTAAGATGGATAGTACCGTTTTAAAAATAAGGGATATTACAGGTATGTACTGGTAATTTCAGGAACCAAAAGCGTCCCAAAGTGAAGAAGAAAGCAAAAGTGAAGACGAAACTAGAAAGTTCAGTCGCAGGAAGATTGAGAGTAATTGGAGCAGGTACGATGAGATATTGTCCGATGAAGAGGAGGTACCCACCCAAAGAGGAGAGGACTTCAACAAAATCTTTGCTCAATCAGGTATTTGCTTTTGTTTAAACCTACTTTTTCAGTCTGATTAGTCTATAACCTGACGTTTTCATGCCTTTGTCATTGAGCATAGTATAAGGCTGTAGTGCCTATCGCAGGATGTTTATGGTAATTTTCCCAAATATGGCAATATAATAATAAGCGCAGATTGAAATCAAGGATTAAAAATAAATGTTTTTAACAATGAATATTTCGAGGGTTCAGCGCAACACTGTTCTAACTCTATTTCACAAAAGTTTTCAGGAAGTGAAAAAAACTGTGTGTTAAGGTTACTCTTTGAGATTTAACACATTTTTTGTTTTATATTACTACAATATTTCAATACATTATATTATATAATGTTGATGAAAACATATGATAAATTATAAAAGAGATTTTAATCATTATTGGAGTTTTCCCACTATAAATTGTATGGATAAGTTATTTGATTTTGGTTCAACACTGTTCTAACTCAAGTTAGAACAGTATTCCAACTACAAAATATGCTGTTTGGTAATAACATTTCAGTGCAACACTGCTTCTTAATAATGTTGAATACTTTTCTTTATATAAAGAAACAACTTAACAAACATTGTTTATGAATATGCATAATAAAAATATCAACGCCAATTCAGAAGTCCAAACACTATGCCAAATTATGGTGAAATGTGCATACTTTGAACAATTTACATAACTTAAATAATGCAATTTTATAACAATCTATTTTAATGACACTGCTTTATATTATGATTAATCACAATAGTTATACCTTTATGTACAAATGTATTAAACAAAAAGGGAGAGGTCTATTTTAACATGCAGTGCTGAAATTAGAAATTGAATATATTCAAAATATAATAGTTTAAGTTACTTAATAAACCAATAGTTTTGGCTGTCATATAATAATTTTAAGTTATGTTATTAAAATACTACTAACGTTTGTAAAAGTAAGTGAATAATGATGATATTCAATATTCCCATAAAAAAAACACCGAATTGGGCAACAGAATGTGGGCCTAGAAGAATCTTTCCATTGTACAAGTATATTTCTTTGTTATGGCTACTAAACTGCAAATGGTCGACTTGATGTAATGTATTGAAGCATGCAACTTTTTTGGCTTAAAATTAAATGCTTCTATTAAGTTATTAATTTATTGTTGTTGTTTTTTTAACTTTATACTACTTTTGTATTTATCATTTATTTATACATTTAGATTTATGTTGTGTATTTACAGTAAAACATCTTTAACTCGTGCATTGATAACTTTAATACATTTTGTACCTACAATAACTACTATAGCAAATCAAAGTCTTAGTCCCATTCTCACTGTCATGACACTGGTCCTGGTTCCGCCCAGTGATGAACCTGGACATTTTCCTAAAAAAAAACATAAATTGCATTGTCACATTAGCAAGGGTGCCCTGGTGTATCATTGATCTAGAAGTCAGTTTGGCCCTGGAGAAGCTGGGTTAATTCCAGGTATTTACCCAGGTTGGCACCGTTTGGTGTCCCGATGAGTACCGGGACTGTCCCTTGATACCACGGTTGGGTGCTGGTGTCATGCTATATCCTCATCGCACTGGAACGCTGTGGTTTATATCGGTAGAGAGAGGGTGGAGACCCGGACGATCCCCAGAATGTACCGGCATTGGCCCGGGATTACATGGATTGTGGGGGTTATTGATTTATATCCCGGTGACTCCCAGTTTTGTTGAACATTTTAAAACATCCGGAGCTTTTAGCCAGATTATCCGGGTTCATCTCAGATTGTCATGGATTGTTCAGGATGTTCATGGTGCCACCAGTGTTGTCTTAAGTTCAAGAAAAACGTTTGATGCATAACATCCCGGTACTGGCACACCTCTTGGTCTGAAGCTTTCCATCTAGTGTAATTTAAATCAGGCAAGTTGTTGCAGATAAATAGCCCGGACAAGAATTGTGCACTAAACTGGCGCAGTGCCTAAATCCGCTACTTGCCTAAAAATCAGATACTTTCCCTTAACAACGCTGACGAGTTTTCATTTCGATTTGTGCATAAATGAATATTTTATCCAATTATTTTGTACATAACCCCTAAATGCAACCAAGCTGCATGCGGGGAATCTATTTCATACTGCGCATGAGCAATGTTGAGGCTCCGCATGGTGTCCATGATAAAATTAAATTATCGTGTTTTAATATTATGTCAATGGGAGCATGTGCAGCATAAAAATAACCATTATTCATTCGCATTACATACAATAAAATGCGGAAAGAACTGCATATTAAGAGTGCAAATGTCTCGCTATCCAAAGCCCTAATTATTTGTCCCACGTGCACGCAGGGCCTCAGTTTCAGAGCTATTTTTAGAAATACAACGAGCTGCTTAATATGGAAAATTAAATTAAATAATTAAATAATTGGAAAATTAAATAAGAACAATAGTCAAATGTGAAATAAGCATGTCACAGTTTCTGATCTACGATTTTCACCAAGCAACTTCGGATCACCGTGTTTATTTTACATACTAGAAAAAGAACCTTAAAGAAACAAAAGTAGGAGTTTTGTCAATAGAAGTTGCTTTGAAAACATAATTCATAAAAGAATATTATTTTCGAGTAATTTGAACATTTTAAAGAGGGGTGGCGGATTTCGGCACTCCGACGCTCATTTTTTTTACACTGTTTAGGCCTTCAATTTCAATAAATATTTTTCATTTGCCAAGTATTTTTAATGTAACCAAAACACGCCAGTAAATGCACATTAAACCTAACTTGATTTATGTGAATTTTTATGTCAATCGGTAAACATCTTTTGCAAATATCGTAAAAATACCCCCGAAATGTGGCGGATTTATGCACTGCGCCAGTATAGTTACTAACTTCAGAAATCTTCAAAGACACATATCTCCAAAAAAAATCATTCAAGTCGAAAGTCCTGGTTCAATGCACATTCCTCTTGGTAATGAAGCATCCCATAAAGTTTCTTTGAATTCAAGCCAGTAGTTAATTAGAAATAGCCTCGACAAGAAGACTGGACAGAAGGACAGAAAGACAAGGCGGCAACTATATGCTCCCTGTACATTTTTGAGGGATCATAATTAACCTCTTGAAATGATACAGAATTATTTGCTTTTGACTTAATACATTTTGTGTTTACTAGTAATTGCAAATCGATTATTGTGCATGGATTTTATCTGTTTTTGCTTGTCTGTGCAAAAGCAAAGTGCAGTGTCCTGTCAATGCAATTAGTATAAAATGAATAAGTGTGCTAAATGACGAAAATGCTACGTGTCACAAATTAATACTTAACATAAGGAGATTACTTACTATCATACTTCCCTAAAGATGCGATACTACGAAATACTTGATATTCTGAACAAATGCATATTACTTGTGCCTATTCTTAATATCAGGGTTTTCATTATTATGTTTGCGGTCTGAATTGTGTTTTGTAAATCTAAAGATTCTTCATCAAAGTTTTAATAATTGTATATGGGGCATTTAGGAATTGCACATTTTTGCAAATACACACCTTAACTGTTGCTCTGTTTAAATCATTTTTATGAATAATTCTTATTATTATTATTATTATTTACATTTATATTTCTTGCTTCAAAAGTAAATCAATATTGTGATTGTACTCGGATAACCATATAAAAATTCTCCATATAAGGGTAAACAAAGAGTAATCAGCTGTAAACATTTGTCTATGAATATTAGTGTGTACTGCATAAAATAATGACATCATAGTTATAGTATGATGTCATCTTTACTCAATTTTTACTGTAATTATTAAATCTAGGACAGTGTTGCACTGAAGGTATTAGTGATCCTTGTCATTTTTTGTGTGTGCAACACTGTTCCAACTCTAGTTAGAACAGTGTTGCGCAGATCAAAGCATACTAACTGAGCTAGAACAAAATGCCAACTGGCCCTTTTTGGCCCCAAATTTAAGAAATTTGTTGAAATAAATTATTAATACTGTGTATCTATTCAAACCAGTTACAAAAATTCAAAAATGTAATTTTTGTAAAAAAATTGAGTTAGAACAGGGTTGCGCTGAACCATCGATTTGTGGTATCCTGTCTTGCTAATAATTGAAAATTGTTTTTTGTTGTTGTTTATTTGTTTGTTTTTATGCTGGGGGCATCTTGATTCGGGAGGCATATAGTGATCGGCCTGTCCATCCTTCGGTCTTTCCGTCCTTCTGTCCGTTACAAGGTTAAGTAGATTTTACTGTTTCGTCTAGCACCAACACCGCTTACTACAACACCTTGATACTTACACAGTTGTTGCTTATGACCATTCCCTATCCACCCATATCACCCAACCTCACTTTGACCTTGACCTAATTTGTACTTCGAATAATTCAAAAGTACCATTTGTTGGTTAACTAGATTTTACCGTTTCGTCTAGCACCAACACCGCTTACTACAACACTTGGATATTACACAGTTGTTACTTATGACCTTTCCCAATCCACCCATATCACCCAATCTCACCTTGACCTTGACCTAATTTGGACTCAGAAATGGACTACCCAGCACCAACTGGGGGCATGTGTGTTTATCAAACACAGAATCTTGTTTTGCTTTAAAATAGAGCCTATAATGTTAATTTATGCTCAGGCCATACAATAATTGAATATTCACATTTTGATACACGCAGGTGGGTCAGCGGCTCAGTTCCGGTTTAAAGACGAGGAAGACTGGGCGAGTGTTGAAGGGGAAGCAACTGGGAACATGATAGCGCTCGACCTTCAGGACCTGGCACAGGCGTTGGACTGTGTTCCGCTGCAAGAGAGACTCGGTCTCAATCAGGATTTGTTTGCGGTAGATTGGTGTTTTGTTATTCCTATGCTAGGGCTTCCAGTAGCCATAATAGCCTTTGGCTACTAAAATTTCTAATTGGTTAATACAATTTCTAGAAATATTTGAAAATGAAGCATATTTTTACACATTCTCAGGAAAATATATCTAAATAACAAGATGCTGTGCAAAATCAAAATTTTTGCTCAAATTCAATTTTTTTTAATGCCAACCAAGTGTTGTACATATAAGATCAATTTGTTTTAGATTCTCCTTGTTGTTCTATTGCTCGATTGTTTACTTATATTCTGGATTAAATCTGTGACAGATTTACACAATAGATTATTTAAACAACATTTGATCATGGTTTCATTTCTCATGATTGCTTTTCAAAATGTGGGCATTGTATAATACATGTATTGTATGCAATATAAAAATTAATGTGTTCATTAATCAATGAAAATACCATTTACAACCACGAGTAAATGCTTGTATCTACATTCTAGTTTATAGTGTCATTAGAAGGAAAAATGCATAGTTTGATTTCAAAACATTCTAATCAATATGTCTGCTTTTGCGTACATTACAATCGTTACAAATATTTATATTACATACATTTACATAAATATTAAGGGTATGCATTACATGTACCGGTATATACAGAATGTCATATTCTATTACGTTTATTGTAGCAGAGAACTGTATTATGATTCTGCCCGTAAAATTGATAAAATGCCAAGAAATAACATCTTTTTGGTATTTTTTCTACGCTTACCTTGAAGTAAAAAATGCATGTATTTATGATAATTTTGCAGGATGAACAAGTGGATGAAATGAAATCCTGTGCCAAAATCTCCAAAGAAAAATATGATAAATGTATGGAACATTCCAATGTTCCCAAAATAAATTCAGTTACAGAGAAAAAATCTGCCAACGAACAACCATCATCAATACAACAGCATGAAGCAGTTTTGCATTTGAATGATACAAAGAGTGGTGATGCGGTCTCTGCACTGAATAACAATGATATAAGTAAGAAATCAAAAGAAATTTTAGATTTGGAGCAAGACATAGATGCCTTACTAAATGAAGATGAAACCTCTAAAACTGTTAAAACAATTAATACTGAGATAAAAAGTACAGGATCAGAGGTAGCTGCTGTGAAATCTTCGGTACCTAAGAGCCAGACATCCTCATCACAGAAAACAGGTATTAATGCTGCATTTTGTAAAAAAAGGCTTAATTTTCAATGGCTTTTTTCTGATGCTTTTTCAGCAAAAAAAATAATTATGTATTATGACGAGAGTATTTATATCATCTTAAAAATTTCTTTAACACAAAAAGAGTATGCAGTTTCATTCAGTGATTCACAAATATTTATCATTAACATTTCAATGATATATTTATAAAAATATAGAGCATACTTGTATATGTGAGATATATTCTGCCAAATGGTTACCTGTGTTCATAGCAGTACTGGTCAACATTAAGGTCGGGAAACATTCAGATAATGCAGAGCTCCAGATGATTTTGTGTAGAGGATAAATGTACACTCAATCAAGAATGTATGGGAGTAAATTAACATAACAAGTTAGGACCTATGCCATCGTCGGACACCCACGATACATTCATTACGTTACGCTCCATTCCTAGACCGTGGGACATTTCACTAGCATAGAGCCGTTTTGAAGCGTCAAGACTGAATTCATATTAGCCAATGAAAATGATGTTTACGTTTCCGATACTCTCAGTTCTGGAGGTAGAAAAAAAAATATAAATGGCTGCCCGCACACAAAATGATAGAAAATGCGCCTTTTGTTTAACTTCTTTAAAACCCAAACATTATCCGAGCTTAGAATCCAGTAGATGAGAGAAGTGTAATCAGCAGCCGAGGGTATCTTACGATGGCCCTTTCTATATGGACAATATTGGCAGATTTAGCCCAATAAAGAAGTAGCACTAAATTCGCGTTAAACGTCTCATTTATTAGACTAGGGGGTAAATGTTCGTTCAGTCGAAACTATATGGGAGTAAATGTACTTTCAATTGGAATGTAATACTGGTAGTCAGAAATGGATGAGATTAAAAGTATGAACACATGAAATATGGTCACATAAAACAATGTAGAAGATAACAAATAATGAATTTCAACACATCCACATCTTTAAAGTGTGTATGTACGATTTTACAACAGATATTGTGGCATAAATACAATTAACAAAATAAAGTTAATTAACATCTATTTCTATTTAAAATGTAATAAATGTTAAGAACAAATATTGCTTTTAAACGCGCAATAAGCTAGTTTTTCATCTCCAAATACAGACGGAAACTCAAGTATATACATGTATATACATTGACTTGACAGTTGGTTTAGGTTACACAACACTAATAAACAATGCGAAAGCCGAAACTAGAACTTGATGATTTATTCTATATTGAAGTGTTTCTTTCGTCATGTGTATATTTTTCTGTTTGCTGTTAAGTTTTATTGCCACTTTCATCTGCTTATTTTGTAAATAATTGATATGAAAGATCGTACATACACACTTTAACAGTCGGATAACATGTATGGGTCTGATTTTCATTTTCATGTGGATGCAGAAATTAAAAAAATGTATGTAAATGTACACCATGATTTTATTTTTGTGTGTTTCATGCGATTTTCTGTAATGTGAAACCTCTTTACACCCTCTGGCATGTTCTGCAAACAATATTGGTATTTGCTAAAATATTGAAACACCTTATACCCGTTTTATGCTATTTTGTCGTCAGCTGAAATATTGCTAAATTACTGAAAATATTAGCTGCATAATTAATGGTATAGTTACAAAATAAATATTATTTAGCTTGTTTACGGGCAAATGTACCATTTTCAGTATGTTGTGCCAGTTACAAAATATGTGTTCGACAGCTCATACACAGGTTTTTCACTGTAAGAGCTTTAAATTAAATAATTTTTTTTTTTACCTCACCTGAGCACGAAGTGCTTGGTGAGCTATTGGTATAGGGGACCTCTCCAGCGTGGTCCATATGCCGTCAACAATTTAGACCGTTTTCACGATAAAGACTACATGTTTTTATTCAATCTTGACCTTACTTGCACAGTTTGTGCATGACCATAACATCTCGGTTGGTAGTGATAATGGGCCAAATTGGACCAGAAACCTTAGAGTTATGGCTCCTTGTTTGTGGGAAAAATTGCCTGTTGCGTTCATAGAGACTTCATTTTGCTACCAATCTTTACTAAACTTTCACAGTTTGTGTATTATCAAAAGTTCACAGTAGAAGTCAAGATTGGGCCACAAACACCAGAGTTATGCCCCCTTTTTTTGTTGAAAAATAGGCAAAAATTGCTATTTTACCTTGATTAAGATATCATTTTTCTTCCAATCTTGACCAAACTTCCACAGTTTGTGTGTGACCAAAAGATTTCAGCAGGAGCCAAAAATGGGTAAGGTTAGACCGCAGACTCCGGAGTTATGTCCCCTTGTATGTGGAAAACAAATGCAAAAATTGCCTTTTTTGTTCATTAGAGACTTTATTTTTCTTCCAGTCTTGACCAAACTTCCACAGTTTGTATGTGATCATACGACTGCAGCAGAAGCAAACAATGGGTCAGATTGGGCAACAAACTTCAGAGTTATGGCCCCTTTGTTAGTGAAAAAAATGCAAAAGTTGCCTTATTCATGCATCAATATCTCATTTTTCATTCAATCTTGATTTAAAACACATGTTTTGTATGGCCATAAGATCTCAACACATGTAGCAAATGAGGCAAAAATGAATTTGTTGCAAGACGTGGACTTCATTTTCAACCCTTCTGGACCAAACTTGCACAATTTGTCTTTTACCCTAAAATTTCAATATAGGACGGGTAAATGGCAATACACTCTACTCTTTGAAACAAGCCGGCAAGCATGACATGACCTTTGCATAGTGATCGCCAGTATATTTAAGAACTGCAGCATTAACACTATTACTCCTAAATTGCCTACGAAAAGTTGGATACCATGGTTGAGAAAATATATCCGGGTCCTTACTTGTTCTATGTATGAGAGTAAATCAGCTAGACAAATTATTTTAAGGACATTATGGTGTACATTCCAACAAGCCTATCACAGCAGTAAGGCTTTCAGCTTTGCCAATACTCAGGTGAGCCCTTTGGGCCTTCATAGCCCTCTTGTTGTTGTTTTTTTTTTTACAAAAAACTGATTTCTTGTTCATAATACTAGTCATTCTGCTTGATCTACTTGGTTAAAATTTGTGAAAACTTAATTCTGTTTTCAAGATGCAATCTAAAATTAGAACCAGACATTGAAATTGATGTATTACCTCTCCCTGTATTTCTTTCAGCCCAAATTCCAGAACCCAGCAAGAATTTGGAAGATTGGCTTGATGATTTTCTAGACGACTGATCATATGATGCAATCAGATAAGGCATGATCAAGAAGTCCTGTTTCTAGACGACTGATTGTGAAATGCCATTATGCATGGGATGATCAAAAATTTCTGTTTTACTAACTTTATTACCCTCTCCCATGCATCTCAAGATGTCCTGCCAATACAGAGAACTTTGTAACTTGAACAATGCGCGACTCTTGAGAATGCCTCTTTTTCAGAAATACCAGTAAATATTTTAAGACTACAATGTAGTCCTTAATGTCTATGTTGCCTTATGATATGCCATATCATGATTTAAAGTACCGGGCATAATCGTGTTACTGTACGTTTGCCTTGTTACACTGTATTTTGTGTTGACTGGCTTTAACTGATCATCAATTTGTTAAATTTATATTGATTACTTCACTTCTAATTGAACTATGGAGAACATTTTTTAGAATTGAAACTTTTTCTATTGATCGTTTTCTATATGCATTATGGTGCACAACATAAATTATAACTTATCATTGTCGTTATTATGCCCCCCATCGAAGATTGCGGGGTATATTGGTTTGCTAATGTTGGTCGGGGGGTCTGTCGGTAGACCACTTTTGTTTCCACTCTCCCAAGTCCAACAGTTTCATCCGATCTTCACAGAACTTCATGAAAATGATTGTGGGCATAATATCTTGGCCAAGTTTGATGATCAGCCAAATCGCCCTCAGCATTCTGGAGTTATTGCTCTTGAATTTTCGAAAATAAACCTTATTAGTCGTTTCCACTCTCTAAGTCAATCCTACAGTTTTCATACGATCTTCGCCAAGGTTGATGAAAATGTTTGTAGGCATAACATCTCGGCTAAGTTCGATAATCAGCCAAATCGCTTCAGGTATAGTGGAGTTATTGCCATTGAATTATCTCAAATAGACCTTTTAAGTCATTTCCGTTCAAGTCCAACAATTTTCATCCGATCTTCACCAAACTTTGTGAAAATCTTTTTGGGCTTAATATCTCGGTCAAGTTCGATAATCATCCAAATTGTCCCAGTTATAATATCTTAGCCAAGTTTGATGGTCGACCAAATTGCCCCAGGAACTGCCGAGTTATGGCCCTTGATTTATCTTAAATTGGCCTTTTGAGCAGTTTCCGCTTCCCATGTCCAACAGTTTTTATCCGATCTTCATTGATATTTTATTTCAAGATTATCGTCACGGCATCAGTTTCGGACGTACATGAGTTTCAGACGTTTTTGTTTATATCGTACTAACCGCTCGTTGAACGAAATTTGATACATTATTTGTGCACACTTTGTAAACAGAGCAGAGTTTCGTCGTCTGCATCATTTTATTCGCATATATGGAGATCAGAAAGTGAAAACTGTATTAAAAATCGAAGGTAGTTGAGAAATACTATTTTCTTATGTCCATTTTTATTCTCAGTATTTTCCCGTATTGTTTTAAATTTTTGGACAAATTCTCAATTGCCACGAATTGATGTCAGTCGTTTATGTTTCAATGTGAAGTAATTGACAACCCGTTTGGTACAGGGTGTTTCCAAAATATGACAAGTTTATTTATCACCTATTCGGTATGAATTGTTAGTGCGTTCACGATCGAGACTAATTTTATTACAGCATCATTAACCGTCAAACAAAAAGCAATATAGCTCGACATATTTCCTCCAAGAGATGACCGATCACTACAAAATGGTTAAAGAAAAAGGTTTACCAGTGGAATGTGTTGCTAAGAGGTTTAATATTCATGTATTAACACTTGAAGTTCAGTTCCCCAATACAAGTGAACTTATTTGTGTTCTTACTGCAGTGTGGAGGAGTAACCAAATAAATTGATTCATAATATCATAAAAGGTTTATTGTATTTTTTTTACTAATTGAAAGAAAACAACAAGAAAAAAATTGTTACAGTTTCAAAATTTATTATCAGCTTGATCTAGACTTGCTTTTGCACATACCCTGTACATGCATCCTTTTATGCAGGGTTTTGTAACACCATTATGGTGATTAGTAAGATGTTTATATTTGATGGTCAACATTTCAAAGTGTTAATTATCCATTTCATCAGTGTGTCAATAGCTTTCAATAAAATCATAAATAACAACTTTAACCAATTCGGACGCCGACGCCGGGGGTAGTAGGATAGCTTACCTATTCTTCGAATAGTCGAACTAAAAATGGACCATGTTCAGGATAGAGACTTCATTTGGGATGGAGCAGATAGAATTTCAGCAACTGGTTAATTAGTTTTGGTATTTGAGCTGTTAACCAGTGAGCTAAATATCATTATTAAGACCTGAAACACAGTTAAAATGAAAATACATCAAGTGCAATGGTCTGTTTGATTGAATAGTCCTAATCGATGATATACGTAATGCTGACAGTTGTCTTGTATTGATGTCTTTTTTGACTGTTTTAATTACTGTTATGTTGAAATAAGAACAAGGCACAGTACATGGAATTCACCTGGATGTTTGAACCTAAAAAAATATGCCATTGTAAAGATTGGATATCAACCTCTGTGTAATGAAAGTGTGATTGTGCATGGTAAACATATAATCGATTGCTTGTGGCTCATCTTGGTCCCAACAGTTTCGACCGTAAATGCATTTCGCCTGCGATTCCCATAAATAATAAGGTTTAAACTAACTGTATTCTCAAATATCCAAGTGTTGTAGTAAGTGGTGTTGGTGCTAGACGAAACGGTAAAATCTACTTAACCTCGTCACAGACGGAAGGACGGAAGAAACAACTAATAACCTGTTTTACAGTAAGAGCACTTACATGACAAAAGAATTGAAATCTTAAGTCTCACAACACATTAAGAGCACTTACATGAATTTTACATGAACTATTCTAGCGTTTTAATATTCAGGTAACTGTCTATTTGTTGTATTATTTATATTTTGAAAAAAGATATTTAAATATTTAGTTTTGCTGTGATTTTCACTCATCACTATAAACCTACACAGAAATTCGGTATACTGAAAAATAAATGTATGAATTCAATAAAAGTTTTTTGCTTCTCCTGTAAAATTTATGAAATGTCAGTTAACATGAGTTTTTACATTCAGCAGACGTTGTGTTTCCAGTAGATTAAATGAAAGTTAAATACATATAGTGAATCTTTTTAGGGTCGGTTTCCCGGATTTTTTATCTTCAAATTGGGAAAATGTGTAGGTAAAAGGTACCTTTTTAGGGCACCAAGTTTATACGAGGTGCGTCATGGGAAAACCGGTCTTAATGCATGTGCGTAGAGTACGCACAGGCTAATCCAGGACGGCACTTCCCGCATACAGTGGATTTATGTTTAGAAGAGACTTCCTTGAAACAGAAAATACCATAAAAGCTGCACAGGCTAATCCGGGACGACACTACGCACATGCGTTAAGACCGGTTTTCTCATGACGCGCCAGATAGAGAAAAACCGCTGCGTCATAGTCTGCAGACACTTTATTACAAAGCACTAGACTAATCATTTTCTATAGCCAAACTTACAGAAATGCGTTGAAATCCTCACCAGAATTGGTTTTTGTAGGGTTTTATGAAGAAAAGTTTCAGCTAAATAGAAATTTTATTAGCCAAATGTTTCATTTTGTAGCCATTGGTTATTTGGGCAAATGTATGAGTGAGCTTAACAAATGGTACTGTGATATCCATAATACTTCCACAAAACATTTTTAACTTTCATCAGCTGTTTGGATATGTTTCATAACATGAATTATGTTTATGTTCAATAAAGGAAAGCAATCAATGTTTTAAGTTATGAAGTATTAAAGAATAAAGTACTGAAACCTTTGGGACAATCACGCGAAAAACACAACACTATGTAAGAAACAGAAGCCCACAATTTATTTGCTTCTACATGACAAGTCATACTTCTGGCTTCATCAGTGGGAAATAAATAATGGCCTTCTTTCTTGTACTCTCTCTAGTCAAGCTGAAACGATAAAATATTTTATTTGGATTCATAGAGTTCAACAACAACAACACTGTAACAAATAAAATCTTTGACATAACAACATGATTAACTAATGCTTACGTATTACAAAATTTAAATTTCAAAACAATTTCATTTTACACAAACAATATTTTCATTTTTGTACATAATACAGGAAATATTAATTTAATAGAGACAATATTATATCGCGGTTTCCAATGTTTACCTTTCTGAAACCAATATCGGCAGCATATTCTCTGAAGCATCTTCTGCACATGTTCAGGCCATACTTTCGTATCAGACCATGGGTGTTCTTGCACACACGGCTGGAAGAGCAGAGGAAAGAAAAGTCACACATTTCTATGTTTCAAAACTTTTTCACCTCGGTAGCAGACATAGACAAACAAATAATATTAATATTCAGTTTTCATGTTCAACTTCAGAAACAGTTAAAAAACCTATACAATTATGACAACAGATGGTTTAGAGCTCATGGGAGCTTATGTTGTATTGTTGTCAGTCTTGAAATTACGCTATTTTCATAGCTGCACACAAGGAAACCAGGAGAGCAAATCACAAGCGGTTTAATGAATGTTATTGCAGAAAAACTAGTACTCCATTACTTCCCAATTGACAATCATATTATATGAGCGATATTAATTATGTTATCTAAATGAGTGGTTTTACCAATAAGGCAATTCCAAATACTTATTTTATTACTTGGGAGCAACAGAATGTTGTAAGCCTGCCTATAATGCTATATAAAAGAATATTAGTGAACTAGTCCAAATAATTAGATGTAATCGGTGGATTCTGAGCTATTTTTTGTATGGGCAGAATCCACACTACATCTAATCAGTTTATGCCAATTTCCTGTAGCAAAGTAATTTCACATGAACTTACGATTTTTCTATTCAAACTTCAAAATATCAATAGTATCATGCTTATAATTTTAATATAATGATGTTATTAATCCATATTGTAGAAGAAAACAACACATAAATCTAGCAATTATCCACAAAACCTTGTAATGTTATCAAATAAACTACACTCACATAAACACATTTCTGTAATACACCAATATTGGTTTGGACGAAATCTATTAATAGCCGACAAAGCTTTCTACTGCGCACATGGTAAAATATTTCATCTAAAGATTTTATTCTGTAGGTATATGCGATCAAGCAGTATGCAAGTTTCACATTACTCAGTGCAATATGGAGGAATTTACATAGAATTTGAACAGTGCATTTGTTTCAAGATAAGGATGAAGTGTTCAAAGTAAGTTTTATGTTGACTTTTTGGCACACAATTGGTAAATTAATGTTTTTACTTCATGTTAAACCATTGTTAAGTAAATCATCAGTGGTAAAATAATAATTTGCAGCTTGTAAGCTTCCGACATGTCAGAACGATGCTGAGGGAAAATGACACTTCTGATATGAGAACGGTGTATATCGACCTCATATATATATGAGTAATTAGTGAACCTGATTCAAAATTAACCAACGCTGGGCTAACTGGATGGTGTGAAGTTCCACCACTTGTGTAAGCAAAGGTTACCAATTCAGTACATTCACACGCCAAATAGAAGCCCATATTTGACAATGGTTAATACAGTCTTCACGCAAACTACTAGCCCATAAGCCAAAGGCAAGTGAAATGTAATATGGGCTAGTAGAAATTCAGAAATGTAGTGGAAATTTCCTATGATGTCATAATGATTTGGGCTAATGGATTGAAACAATTAATGTGAAGACTGTTGATATGTTGTTGAACAATTCATAAATGTATGCATGCCATGATAATGATCAAATCATTGGTTCCAATAAAGATTTCACACGTTACTTTCTTTAAGTACAAACGTTTTTAAAACTTAACTAGCAAAATCATTTTATTTGCTTAACACTAAGTAACAATGACCAGAATTATCATTAATTTTACATTAATTTCATCGACAGGATTTTCGCTTCGGCCATTGAACACTCGCATCAGCGAAAACATATTACAGTTTCAATTAGCGAGCTTTAAGCTTCACTTTTTCAAATAGCTGTATGAGCAGAATAATTACTTTTATGTTAATCAATACATATTTTATCAATTTATAGTCTCGATAAGTTAATTTACCAATATCTAGAGCCAGGGCCGTATTTTTTAGGATGAGCGTTCCACACGTTTGCGAACCCCATGTTCAATTTCGACGGAAAAGGAAACACACGAGGCGCAGATTACCCACAATTCTATTAGGTCAGAGCGTAGCAGTTTAAAATTACCTAGCGACAGCTTGGGTGCTTACACTGCCGATGATGTTATGAGAATGTATACTTAATTCAAAGACGATACTGTTAAACTTGTGGAATTTTTATAACAAGAAAAAATTATAAAGCGAATTTTAATTTATTCAATTAATTACAAAACGAATCAGGCACGGATACTGGATTTTGAGTAAGAGTGGGCGGATATATTCAGTAAATATGTTAAATAATGGATTCATCTATGTAATTAATGTTAAATAGTATTTATTTGAATTGCAATGAACAATTAGTGAGTCCTATTTAAACCCATTGGGGAAATAATTTAACAAAACTACTAGTCTAACGTTACCACTATTGTACAAAAAAAAAATATTCTATGTACATAAATATATATAGATACAACATATATAGTTAAAATTATTTACAAAATATTCATTTTATTGTTATGCACTTTTTCTTTTACTGATTCTATGTACATAATTATATACAGTAGATACAAAATATATAGTCAAACATATTTACAAAATATTCATTTTATTGTAATGCACTTTTTCTTTTAAAATTTTATTATCATCATTAAAAAAAAACACACACACAGAAATGACTATAAAATAGGCATAGTGTAATGCATGTGATGTTATACACATCAATGATGCCAGTGAGTTCATGATATTAACTGGTCTGGTGTATTGGCAAATCGGCATGAGCAATGCCTTTGGCCATTAACAAGAAAGACACAAAAGCACACACGTAACTTAAACTGTGTTAATTAAAACGATCAATTAATACTCGTACAATATATTCAAATCTCACACGCTCTTGGCCAAAACTTAATCAATATGGAGTCAAGTGTAAATACAAAAATATAAATATATTAGCCTCATTGCTTCGCAATTAATTCTCATTTATACTTAAATAAAAATATATTTGTTTTATCAGATCAATTAAGTGTAAATAATGCTAATATGTTCGTATGTACAATTAATAGATTGTTAATTACAGTCTCCTAAATTATAGCAGTTAAAAAAAATAAACATCAATTTTTGATGCGTTATGTTCAAAGTATTGTGTAATAATAAAATCTATGTATATTGAAAACATTTTAAATTTCAGTATCACATGTTAAAGCGGCTTAAATTAATATAATAATTGAAGCAAACATAATGTATGCTGTACAATACAAAAGATCTGTGTTATTATACGTATAGATGTGTTTTAAGCACAACGTTGAAAAAGAAATATAACGAATTTGTACGATCGTTGATGTTTGAACACGACATATGTTTAATATTTATAGTGACCCGAAAAGGCTGCATCCATTATTTTATCATTATTACGAGAAATTGATACCTATTTAAGCGGTGTTTATTTAAGCAGTTTAAATCGAATCCCCAGGGTAAATTACTCAAAATCATTGTCGTCGGGAAAGTGGATTTGAAAAATGTATACTGTGTGACCTAATGGATAAAGTTGTCTGTTTTACACAGCACACTAATATTTTGCACACCGACAAATTGTTTTCATCGGTAACGTCTACTAGTGAAACTTTCTGTATAATGGCAACAGTTGACTTAGCCAAACACCCGGTAGATCTTCAGAAAACGTAATGTCATTGGTTTTCATTTACTCTCCATTATATTGTTGACTGACGTATGTGTCCAAAGCTGTTTTGCGTAGTTCTGCAGCTTTTTTAATAATCTGCTACCCATACCATAGCCTGCAAAACAACCAATAGATCTATCGTGTAGGTACCTATTCTCGAACCAACCAATAGATCTATCGTATAGGTACCTATTCTCGAACCTCACCTATTTTCGAACCATTCGTTCGTGCGCTATTTACATGCAAGAAAAGTGTGTAAGACGTCATCCGATAATGTGTACCGGTGCTACAGTCAACAATCTGTACAATCGTCGCAAAATTATCGGAAATATGCATTAAAACATTGTATTTACTATCATAATTTAGTTTTGTTAAACAATTTTATTAAAAACTCTATGACTTTTTATGCATTTCAAATAAATGTACATATTTCTTCAATTAAAAGTATTTTACTGAAAGAAAAACTCCCCTTTGAGTTCCCCTATCGGCTGCATCGGAAAAACAAGTGATGGTAATGTGATACACCATGTGTTCGTTATTGATAGCTGTGGGTTTGAGAATAGGTCAGTTATTTTTAGGCCGCCATGACAGTTGAAATAGCAGGGTGGCGACATAAAACGGTGTAAATTTTCTAAAACATACAGAATCTGTGCCACTATTAATGCATAAAAATGTGCACCAGAGATTGAAATAGTGATCTAGTGAATGCATTTGCAACAAAGTCTACAGGCCAGGGTACATCCTTAGAGGTTCGAGAACTGGTACTTCCATGATAATTAGTGTTTAATTTTTCATATTTCTAAATAAGGGCTCTGCTGTCAATAAGCGTTTTTAATATACATATATAAAAATTTAAGACTATAATTATAGTCCGATCATGTACTTAGCAATAGCTAGACAGAAAATAAATATTTGAATGCTAACTTCTTCACAATCAAATACCATTTGCTATCAAGGAGATCATGAATTCTTTACTGGGGAAGCATTCAAATGACCTTTATAAGAATAACCAAGTACTGGTTCTACCCATGAAATGCACTCAAAAGTGTCTCAATAAGGCAGCGTTTCCAATCAGGAGTACATATCCGTAGGATAATCAAACGCATGGAAAATCATTGAACCAGTACCATATCTCTGTATCCATATCAGCATGTCCGTTTCCTTATTATAAGTCCATATAAAATTGCTGGATGAATGATTTTATGCGGATGCGCACAGCATACGGATGCCATTTAGCAAGATGAAGGGCAATTGGTATGCTGTGTAAACTACAGAATTTTTTTAAATATATATTCTAACTACACAGTATATCAGTTATATTGCGATTCGCGGGGTCCATGGATCATGATATAACCGGTTCGCTGTATAACTTGTCAGGTCATTCATGTACATATAGACATGCATGTATACACTAAGCTATTTTCACGATCTCAAAGGCTAACATAATTAACTCACTTTTGTCATTGTTGTTAACATCGACAATGTGTTATATCCATATATAAAATATTTCATTTGTATATAAATATAACATTTTTCTTATAAATTAATTTCAGATTGCATATAATAAATCGCAAATCCCAAAGCCTATCCGAAATTTACTGTTCATATAACGTAAACACGAATCCAATTTACAATTAAACTGCACATGTATTTTATGTTAATGCTTTGTTCTGCTAGAAAAATCTCGCGAAAATTATGCTGAATGTACGTCGTCATCAGCATGGAAAGTGTGGGTGTATTGATTGCCGTATAAAAACTTTGTAGGTCAAAGGACATTTATATCTTTACTTTTTGTATAAAAGTTTCGTAGCGCATAACAAAAAAATTGGTTATCTATATCGCAAACGATGTGCCGCTAGCATTTCCTCTTAGGCAAAAATGTAACAGAAAAATGTTACGCCATGGATAACGTTATTGTCATTCAGATAGGTCAGTATTTATCTATATACGGTTACTGTAAACACAGACAGGAGTGAAAGGATGTTGTCATGGGTGGCACGCGCAATGTAAGCTGAAGACGTCAAACTGTTACACTTTGGTTTTGAGCGGATCAGGTCATCGTTTGTCGCACTACAAGAGTGTGAATGAAAGAGTAGCGATTTAGGCGCGAAAATCTGGACCAAACTGGATTTTATTTATAAACGTCATGTAATAGTAAAATATTGAAGTACTTGAATAAAAATCGGGATCCACGGCTGATTCGCGATATATAGGATATTGCAAAAAAATCTGATCGCGATATAACGGATCTGCAGTGTTGTAGGGAATTTGTTGGATTCTGTTAAATGTTATTAAGCACTTGACGGGAATTTGTTGCATGTCAGTGTTTTTTTAGTGCCAATTTGGGGCCGAAATTCGGCCCATTCCCCTGCTTAAAATGTATATATAATTTTCCTTATATTTACCTTAAAATTCCCCTCAGAATGTAAGCTTTATTTTGAAAAAAAAACTTGACCAACATCGGACAAAAATTGACTTAGATAGAGGAAGTTTTGTAAACAGTCCCAGCAATTTTACTTCAGACCAAAAGTTTGTGCATAATCTTAGTTATCTTTTGTTGCAAAACACTTCATTAACATTTAATACAAAGTAGAATATAAAAATGTAATAATGTTTTTCTAAACAAAAAATTCCCCTTTTGCCATAAAAATTCCCCATCTGAAGGGCCCCGCCATCCTTCCCCCAAAGGTGAAAAAAAACATTGAATTTGAATAAATGCTTTAAAATGTTGAGCATTCGTTGGAAATAATTTAATGCTCATACATCGTAGGGCATCAGAAACGGAGACTGACTTATTTAAATGAAGCCTTAGCCTCACTTTCAGCATAATGTATGTTTAAACTTAAACATACCCATCACTATGCAGCAGTATGTCGAACATCATATTTATTATAAATATGGCAACACATCCGCTGTCCAATCATGTCCATCGAAAAAAAAATTCAGAAAAATGATTATGCCACATTCAGGCAATATGCTTGGAGTAATGGTCTAAGAGTGGAACATGCAGTTTGAACATTTGTTAAATTTTATCATATGGTGAAAATGGAGACACAAACTGTATGTTTGGTATGAACAGAATTGTTTTTTGGGATATAGTTTGCATGTTCACATGCTGCAGTACACCATAAAAGACTGTGTATAACGCACACATTCTACCCTAAAATTTGGCTATGAAAATTTGGTGCGCGTCATACAACGTGCTCATGGTGAGCTCATGGTGAGCTTTTGTGATCACCTTTTGTCCGACATCCGTCGTTAGTTGTCCGTCTTGTGTCATCAACATTTACCTTGTGAATGCTCCAGAGGCCACATTTATTGCTTAATCTTCATGAAACTTGCCCAGAACATTTTGTCCCAATGATATCTTGGACATTGTTGAAACTGGGTCATGTGGGGTTAAAAACTAGGTCAAATTGAAGAAAAAGCTTGTGAACACGCTAGAAGTCACATTTTTTGCCCAATCAAAATGAAATTTGCTCAAAATGTTTGTTCTTATGATATCTTGGTCGAGTTCCGCTGCATTGAAAAACATGGCCGCCAGGGGGCGGGCAGTTTTTCTTATATGGCTATAGAAAAATCTTGTGAGCACTCGAGAAGTCACATTTTTTGGTCACATTATTTGCCCAATCAACATGAACCTTGCTCAGAATATTTGTTCTATGATATCTCGGCCAAGATCGAAAATGGTTCTGCTCCGATGTAAAACATGACCGCCAGGGGCAGGGCAGTTTTCCTTATATAAGGCTACAGAGAAAAGCTTGTGAACACTCGAAAATTGTACCACTCCGTTGACAGTGTTTTTTAGTGCCAATTTGGGGCCGAAATTCAGCCCAATTCCCCTTCTTTAAAAGTATATATTTTTCCCCTATTTTGACCTTAAAATTCCCCTAAGAATGTAAGCTTTATTTGAAAAAAAAAATTGACCAAAATTGGACAAAACGTTTTCGTAAACAAACCCAGCAGTTTTTAATCAAACCAAGTTAATTTAAGTTTTCATTGGTAGCAAAACAATTCATCAATGTTTTATTACAAAGTAGAATATAATATCATAGTGTTATAACTGTTTTCTATAAAAAAAAATCCCCTTTTGCCGTAAAATTCCCCATCTGAAGGGCCCCTCCACCTTACCCCAAAAAGTAAAAATAAACACTGGTTGAAAAACATGGCTGCCATGGAGCGGGGCAGTGTTCCTTATATGGCTATGTATTGAAAACATTAAAAAGCGTGTGAACACTCTAGAGGCCACATTTATTGCCCAGTCTTCATGAAACTTGCCCAGAACATTTGTTCTAATGATATCTCAGACGAGTTCATGTGGGGTCAAAAACTAGGTCCCTAGGTCATATTGAATAAAACACTTGTGAACACCCTAAAAGGCATATTTTTTACCCAATCTTCTTAAAACTCACACAGAACATTTGTTTCAATAATTTCTCAAAGGAGTTCGAAACTGGGTCACATGGGGTCAAAAACTAGGTCACCAGGCCAAATTGAAAAAAAGCTTGTGAACACTCTAGAGGCCACATTTATAGCCCAACCTTCATGAAACTTGCTGAAAACATTGGTCCCAATGATATCTCTGACGAGTTGAAACTGGGTCATGTGGGCTTAAAACTAGGTCCCCAGGCCAATTTAAAGAAAAAGTTGGTGAAAACTTTGGAGGCCACGTTTGTAGCCCAATCATCATGGAACTTTCTCAGAACATTTGTCCCCGTGATATCTCGGACAAGTTCGAAACTGGGTTATGTGGGGTCAAAAACTCGGTCACTATGGAAAATTGAAGGAAAACCTTGTAAACACTGTAGCAACCACATTTATTGCCCAATCATCACGAAACTTGCTCAGAACATTTGTCCCAATGGTATCTCAGGTGAGTTCAAAACTGGTAACGTGGGGTCAAAAACTAGGTCATGAGGGCAAATTGAAGAAAAAGCTTTTGAACATTAGAAGTCACATTTTTTGCCCAATCTTCTTGAAACTTGCTCAGAACATTTGTTTCAGATGAGTTCAAAACTGGGTCATGTTGGGTAAAAAACTAGGTCACCAGGCCAAATTGAAGAAAAAGCTTGTGAACACTCTAGAGGCCACATTTATAGGCCAATCATCACCAAACTTGCGTAGAACATTTGTCCCAATGATATCTGGGACAAGTTCGAAACCAGGTAAGATGGGGACAAACTCTAGGTCACCAGGTCAAATTGAAAAAAAAAGCTTGTGAACACTCTAGAGGCCAAATTTTTAGCGGAATCTTCATGAAACTTGCTCAAAACAGTTTAGTTCCTTAGCCCCTCAGGTGAGCGACCTAGGGCCTTGTGGCCCTCTTGTTTTTCAAAAATTCTAGTTAAATTTTCATTATATTTTGTTCGTATTTAATTATACAAAAAATTTTTTAAACCAAACTCTCCATTTTATTACCTTGCAATCATATTTCCAATTTGAACAAACAATAAAATCTGTTAAAAACACATAAATTATAAACACCTGTTTAAAATAAGAAGAGTGAAAAGCACGACATAATCATTTAGCCAGGCTTCCAATCTGCCGGTAGCTCCAGCGTTTTTACTTTATATAAACTTGGTACCCTAAAAAGGTTCTTACCCAATCCAGTTTACCTAATTTTTTTCCCAATTTGAAGGTACAAAAATCCCAAATATCTGGGAAAATAATCCAAAATGATCCCAAAAAGATTCACTATATGTATGATCCTATATTTAACTTTCATTTTACCTCCTGGAAACACAATTACATATGAAAGAATCAATGAAACAGTTGTTTTAGAGTTTATTTATAGTTTTCTAAATATTTTTGGCAGTTATTGCTGAAATTGATAAAATTCCCAATTTAGTTGAAAACGACGGTAAATTTCCCAATTTGACCCATACCGGTACCATTCCAAAAGTAGTGAGGAAAAACACTGGTAGCTCTTGCAGTCATGTTATTCTAGGAGATCATGTTACATTCTTATGAGCGATAGTTTTTAGATTTTAATAAATATTGAATATCAGTGGGTTTTTTTCCTTGTATAACAGGGTGCAGTAAACGCACCCATTCCCAATGCCAAATATGGTTTATTTTTCCCACTTGGAAGAAAAAAATTCCCAAATCAGAAGTAACAAAATGCTAAATACTTAGAAAATGTGATTCTAAGCTGTCAATCAGAAACTTACTTGTATGTGTATAGATAAACACCATTAAAATACCACATTCAACCAATAAAACACCAGTTTAAGTTCTTTATTAATTATAAAATTTCTTTCGTAAATTTTTCCCAATTGTAAGTTTTCACTTCGTGAAATTCCCAATTTCATGGGTACTGTACCCATTTCCCAAACAGTGAAAAAGCTTGCTGAATATTCACAAAGTACACAAATCCTTATCAATTATATTTTTGCAGTGAACTAAAGCAGTCCAAATGGCTGGATGCCTATCAGGACCCTGTTGCCTCTCTGTACACGTTCACTCAGTGTATAACACTGGCAGACATCCAGGCAGATGGAGACTGGAAGCTGATCATAGCTGACCTTGGCACTGGGTCGTTCAACATGAAGCTTAAAGTGTACAAAGGTAGGTGTTTCCACTTTCATTATTGGGGGTTCACCAAACCTGCCTGTGGCCCGTGCATATATTGAAATTATATTAAGTAAAATCTGAGTTTTGAAATGTCTTTCATAAAAGTTGGGCATTTCCTCGCTAAAACTGAGGGGAATTTGGCCATCTATAAACAATTGATTGTTTGCAGTTGCGCGACTGACCCATCAAAATTTCTCAGACCCAAATTTTTTTGCCATCCGCCAAATTTTTTTTAAATTAAATTTTCGGTATATATTTTTCTTTCAGCTAAATGCAATCTTTTAAATGTAACGTAATTTGATTTCTCGGCTTTTTATGTTTACCTTGAATTATTCAAAATGGCATACGTTAAAAAGTGTTTGCCAGTGTAGTTCCACATTCAGTATTGCACAATATGACACTTCATTATTGCTTTGGGTATTATGTCATATCAGACAGAAAAAAAAACACACAAAAAACCTACCTACCTACCTACTTCTAAAATGTTGGGTTGCGCAACCACAAACAATCAATTTTTAGCTTGACTTTTTTTGAAGAAAAAAAGTCAAGTTATTGTCGTTGCTCTGTCGTCTGTGTCAGCATCTGCGTCTGCGTTAGTTAAGTTTTTTGGTTAAGTTTTTTGTCAGAGTCCATTTTTCAAAAACTATGAAAGGTATCCATTTGAAACTTTCAATACTTGTTCACTATCAAAAGGGTAACTCATTACAACAAGGCAGGTAACCCTGTGATTTGTATTTTCAGAGTTATCTGCCCTTGTTTGGACTTACAACTTAAAATATTTTGACATTTTTTGGTTAAAAATAAAATATTTTCACTATCATTAAATTGAAACTCAAGATACTTGTTTATGGTGCTGACCCCATTCTGCAGACATGAGGAGGTAACTCTTTCAAGGATTTTTTTTAGAGTTATTACCCTTGTTTTAACAATTTTTGCTTTAAGTCAAATTTTTCAATACCTGTAACTCAAAGTATTTGATCACAGTGATACAATTATTCTATAGACAAGAAGAAGTAAATCCACCAAGGATTTTGTTTGAGTAATTGCCCTTTTTTCAACTTTAAGGCAAATTTCTCAATATCTATAAGAGGTATTGACTTGAAGTTCAACACACTTTATCACAGTGATGAAACCAATCTATTAACAAACGGACAGAATACTATAATATACCAGAAAGTAAAGTGTCCAGCACCCGTAGGCGGTGCTCTTGTTTAAGGATGGCCTTATGGGTAGTACTCAAAAGCTCAATAGTGGGTGAGAAGATTTTGTCGGTTAATATTGTAATTTTTTAGAGGTAATGTTTTGCTCTGTATGTATCTTTTATTATACAGAGCTGCAACGTAAGCATCAAATTAAATTCTCAAATTCTTGCTAACTTACACACATAACGCTTACTGAACACAAGGGCAAAAATAAAGATATGTTGTATTTGAGCTGAATTCTGTCTTAAATATTGCATTATCAATACATTTCATTATGCTTTACCAAACACCTTTAAATTTCCAATGAATAAATGTTTGAGACAATGTAAAAAAATCAAATTGAACCAAATATAAAACAACGGGTGTTCATACTTGTGGGCACTTGTGAAATATTGGATGTGTATTCCTCATGTGTGACTTGAATAAACAGTATCTTTATTTACATGATAGGCACAGACCTGATGAGCGAGAACACGATTATTGACCTCCCCACTGGCGTGGTGACTTTCTACATGGACACACACCAACCCAGGACACCAGGTTCAGTATTCATTGTCTGACTTGGAAGCAGAAATATGTAAACAAAATAAAACTTTGCAAACATCGTTTCTAATGGACATCTTACCTATCAAAATAAAAAACAACATCGAATTCGGTAAAATAATAACGTTTTGGTAACTTTTTATCGTATAGTTTCTGTACGCGATAGCTGGTGATGCCTCTGAAGTAAATCAGTATGTTCATCAGTATATTCTGTTCATACCAAGCGTTATGAACATTATTAAATACATTTGTTAAATAAGAAACAGTTTTCAATCGATTAAATGGCATTAATGTTCATTAGAACTTATTCCAATTTAAGATGCATTTAATTATATTCTGTGGACTGCAACTTTAATGGTTAGTCGCATAAATGCCTCATTTAGCCGTCAACTTCGGCGTAATTTAGCTAAAATAGCTTTAAACTAAAGGCCAGATTAAAGCTTTACATGTGTTTATTACAAGTTAGTTGTCAGTGAACAGCCATCAGTTATTTATAGACATATAGGTGAGCTTTCATATTACCCCCGGGGTCGGCGTCCGTGTCTGCATCTGATCTTGGTTAAAGATTATATTCAAAAGTCTTGTAACTTCAAAACTATATACATTATTCACTTGAAACTTGGAATATACCTTTGTCATCAACTCCAGTATGCCCACTTTTCACATAGATTTTGGGGTTAAAGTTTTTGTTCCAAAGTTCTAATGTCTTATAATTTCTAATAGCTCTTGTTTTCATTTATGCAATCAGAACTTACTATCAACAAGAGCTGTCAGAGGACAGCACGCTTGACTATTTGAAGTATTTCAGTTGGTAAAATGTGTTTTAAATTAGCATTGTTTTAAGTTGGTGCAAACTTCAATGGCTGCTTAATTAAAACATTTAAAAACCAAATAAATTTGTGCCAGTTTTATAACAATAGAGAAATGATGTGCTTCTGAAATGAGCGTTATCATGGGGGACAGCCAGTATGGCCAAAACTAATTTAAACCACCACCAAAATAAATAGTATCAATACAGCATGCTGAAACCCTTATGTATTCTGGTTGTACTGCCTGTTTTAGCCATTGCTGTCGCATCTGGGCCATTCATCTACATCTACAAGAACCTGAAGCCTTATTTCAAGTTCACCCTGCCTCCATTAGATGTGAATCAAGTGGAACAAGACCTCTGGAACCAAGTCAAGGAAGTATGTACGGAGATATCTCACTTTTCCTTCCAAATTTTTAGAATGCTAGAAGCTACTGGGTACAATATATTTCTTGCTAAGCTATTATGAAATCCTGCTTTTTATGCCCCCAAAGGAGGGCATATCAACATCAAACCGTCCGTCTATCCTTTAGTCTGTCCGGCTGAAGTTTTTTCCTTATGTCAAATATCTTGAATCCTATCAAAGTTAAGTTATATTTACTTTAAAACTTGAAACACTTCTTTACTATCAATGTCTCCACCAGGGAAAGCTACCCCCATAACTCTGTAATTTGACAGGTTTATACCCTTTTTAACTTAGACATGTTGGTTAATGTTTTTCATAAGGTTTTCCAGAGCAGCCATTTTGACAGAAATAATTAAGTTTACATTATTCAAAGATTTACAAAGATTTATTTTGGTGTCAAAGGTCGCACTTACTAACAGTGCATTCGAGGGCATATGTCTCCTGATAGTGACAGCACTTGTTAAACTTAATTAATAGTATTTAAATCCCTCTAGTCAAAATGTGTGCAATGTTTGAAATGCATTATTATAACCTATTGAAATAATTACACATTTCATATTATCAAGATTTATTTGCTGGTATTGATTGAACTTATTTAAAGACTTTTGAAATGTATGTCTGTGGGAAATTTGATGCAAGGCTGAAGAAACAAAGATCAACTCTGCCCTTTGGCAAACACCCTCCCTTCTTACTTTTGGGTTAGTGTAGAGTCAAAGGTGCATAATTATTCATTTTTGTAGGAAAATTATTTTTGGTCTCATTAAGTATATCATGGGAACATGAATAAATATTGAAATAAATTGCTATGTTTTCCTGTATTTGAATTATCAAAGCAAATTAGTATTTTGATGCAAGGATCCTGTCTGATATAAGTTAAAGAGCTCCAAACCAAGTCACTAAATTTAACAATTGACTGCATTCTTCACTTTCATATATTTTGAATAAACATATTTACGATATCCAATAATGTTTCCCAACCTGTTAAAGTGTCCACCTGGAAAATAAATTTTAAGTAAAACATATTTTTTCATTTGTTTTAGTAAAAGGAAATGTTTTTTTTATTAGCAATTATGCAGTCCACATTTTATTTCAGTGTATTTGCCTGTGGTAAATTGGCTGTAAATCCACTGTTTTAAGAAACTAGCGATGATCATTTAGAAATACCATAAAGCAAATTGAAATGAAAAAGCAATGTCTTCAGTAAAATCCTTATGCAATGGTTGTTTTGCAGGGCAAGATCAATGTTTATGTTCTTCGGGAAATGCTGGAAGGATTAAGGTGAGACACCTAGTTCTTGTGAGAGTCTTTATTAAAGTGTGTATGTACGATCTTTAATATCCATTACTTTCAAAATAAGCAGTTAAAAGTGACAATAAAACTTGAAAACAAACTGAAAAACATAAAAATGATGAAGGAAACACTTCAATAGGGAATAAATCAACAAGTACTAGCGTCAAGTTTTTGCATCGTTTATCGTGTTGTGTAACCTTACCAACTGTCAAGTCAACGTTTACACATGAGTTTGAGTTTCAGTATGTACATACGAAAACTATTTGGTGATTACAAACTAGCTTATTGTGCGTTTAAAAACTATGGTTGTTCATAACTTTTTATTCTATTTTAAAAAGAAATATATGTTTATTAACTTTATTTGGTTAATTGCATTTATGCAACTATATATGCGGTAAGATCGTACATGCATGTTTAAAGGTGTTCAAATAATTTAGTAGTACTTTTTATGCAATGGAAATCCTGGCAACCAAATATTGCCCATTCAAAGCAGAAGCTTAGTATTTTCAGTGATTTCTGTAGATTTTGGAAACCAGGAGTCAAATGACCCCTGGCTTGAAAAAAATGAGTGGTCAAAATGAAAATTTAAATGGTTAAAATTCTGAAGTCACAAGAATTTTATTGTTGAATACATGTTTAACGTGTTGTAAATGGTAATTTGTGTTATTAAAGGTTAACAACTTTACACAAAACACTACTAAGTATTATAAAAACATTATTTTCTAGTGTTTTTGAAGTTGTCTTTTGGAAAACGTGCATCCAAATGATTCAAGGCGTATAATTTGCTGGAGTCAAAAGTGAGAACATTGCAAGTTGCTGGAGTCAAACGTGAGAACATTGCAAGTTGCTGGAGTCAAAAATGAGAACATTGCAATTTGCTGGAGTCAAAAATGAGAACATTGCAATTTGCTGGAGTCAAAAATGAGAACATTGCAATTTGCTTGCATCAAAAAGCAGGATTCTGCATCAATTGAAATTGCTGATTTTACCGATGTCTATCTAGTGATGCTAGGGCCTATTGTTTCTGATCGACATAAATTCCAGGTTCATACAGATCTGGACAAGTCATGGAAAATGGGCTTTGTCTGGAAAAATCATGGAATCTTCATTATTGGATTTTATGATGAAAAGATCATTGAATGTTAAATAAGTGTCATGAAAAGTTTGAAAGTATCCTTGAATATGCCTGTAAGTGCATAAAAATGATCAAACCTATTGAAATATAATCAAACAAAAAATCAAAATCAAGAGCGCAATGATGGACAGACACATTGAATTTCAGTGTTTCAAGCAATTCTATTTTACTCTACAGGGTGTGAATCAGCTTACATAAATAATTGTATTATGTAGATAAAATAAAATGTGAATATCAGTGTACTATTTGGACTTCTGTATGTTTGGATTATATCATGGAAAACTGAGCTATGTCATGCTTTTGCATTGACCAAGGCGGTGACCCCAGTTTTAATCATGTTTATGTTGTGTGTTGTGTGGTATGTAATGTCCTGTATTGTACAGGCAATTGGTCACTTGCCTAAAATAAAGGACTAAGGGATGGTAATAAGGGTTTCTCTCCTGATGATGTCTCTGGAGTTTCATTATTCTGATATGGAAAAATCATGGAATTTCGGATTCAGCAGTTTGTGTGAACCCTGAAATTCCTTCTTTAGTGACATTTCATTATTGCTACCTGGTGTTTAGATGAGGATGTAACCAAGTTATGCATTAAAATGGTCAATAAATGATATATAAATTTATATATTGTTTCAAGGGTTTTGTCATTTATCCACCAAAACATCAACTTATCACTAAACCATCTAGGGAGATGTTCTACATGTTGACTTCCATCTTATCACTAAACCATCTAGGGAGATGTTCTACATTTTGATTTCCATCTTATCACTAAACCATCTAGGGAAATGATCTACATTTTGACTTCCATCTTATCACTAAACCATCTAGGGAGATGTTCTACATTTTGACTTCCATCTGATCACTAAACCATCTAGGGAGATGTTCTACATTTTGACTTCCATCTTATCACTAACCCATCTAGGGAGATGTTCTACATTTTGACTTCCATCTTATCACTAAACCATCTAGGGAGATGTTCTACATTTTGACTTCCATCTCATCACTAAACCATCTAGTGTGATGTTCTACATTTTGACTTCCATCTTATCACTAAACCATCTAGGGAGATGTTCTACATTTTGACTTCCATATGTTCCATTTATTTGGTGCCATTGTCGATATCAATGTATATGTTTTCTAATTAAATAAACCTATTAAAATTTACTAAGCTTTTTTAATAGTCTTCATGTTGTAAAAACGGCACATCAATAAGTTTACAACTATTTTCTTTAACTGTAGTACGCATAATGGGCCTTTAAATACTTCTATGACAATTTACAATCGCTTCGTAGAACAGAATGGGCAACAAGTTATGCTAGGCTTTATGCTTATTGTTTGACATAAAGTTCATCTATGACATTTAACGATCTCTACCTAGAATAGAAGGGGCCACATGTTAAGCTGAAGTTTATGCTTATTGTTTGACATAAAATCCTTCTATAAAATATCACATTTGCCTAGATCAGAACCAGCAATATATTATATTGGGGTTTATGCTTATTGTTTGACATAAAGTCCTTCCATGACATATCACATTTGCATATATCAGAATCACCAGTATATTATATTGGGGTTTATGCTTATTGTTTGACATAAAGTCCTTCATTGGCATTTGTTTTTTGCTATCTACATGTAGATCGAAAAGTGCATCAACCTATGATAAATTTCATGCATTTTAAAACCTATGACATTTCACAATTGTTTACTACCTGTAGATCTGAAGGCACAACCCTGACAGTGCGCTCTCTGCGCTACCTCCAGCTCTCAGACGCTGGAGACCTCGTGCAATTTTGCGAGGTGTACAAGAACTCGCCTCTCAAGCGGCAGACGGTGATCACGTGCCTGAACACGCTGAAGAAATCCATATCTGACGAGGATGCCATCAGCTGTCTGGTTCTCGGGACGGAGGATAAGTCCATCTATGTTTTGGATCCTGAGGCCTTCACTATTCTAGCAACGGTTAGAAAGGATTTTTATTATTTAAAGTCCAGTTTTGTAGTATCGAGTATAATCATGCTTGCTGTGTAAAAACATAATGTACTTCATTGACATCCTTATTGAAACAAGTTGTACTCTTTAGTTTCAAGATATTATCCATAAAAACATCACTAAATCATCATACTTTAGACCTTTTTGCAGAATTTTGCATCCTTTATGGGTGTTGTGTAGCCGTAATCAACACTGGCAATAGACTGGCAATATACTAGATTTCTGCTGAAAACACATTGGCAAAACACTGGCATTATACTGAAATTTCGTAAGGGAAATCTTAGACTAAACATGACTTGCTGGCCATATTGGACTCCATCTTGAATTGGGAGAGTTGCTCAAAGATGACAAGGTGTCATCATCCAGTTTCTGTTATGGTATCATCCTGACAAGAAAAACCAAAACCATTTTGTATATCCCGGTAAGTCATTGCACGGTCCACTGCAGGTTCTGCCAGACTAACAGTCAGCTCAGCATATATACATGTATTGGACTTTTCGACTGTTCAGTAGAAAACTATTTAAGTACTAAAAATCATGCCTGTTGTACATTTTTTACTCCGGTTCTTCTGAACTATTCTACATTTTCATTCCAGCATATGACGATTTATTTTATTGATCATTTTATTTATACCACTATTTCTACAGTGAAATCATACTTACTACTTTTAAACATAGCTACATGATGAATCAGTTTATCCACCATCATTGCAATGGGTTGCATTTATATGCTTTATTTTTCATGTTAGTAGTTGCTTGTTTGTAAAATAAACGTACTGTTCTCATAATGACCTGCAGAAATCGTATGTCTTGAATTTTACATATTGAATTTTATGTAATGCATTTGGTGCCTCTGCTCTGACTGAATTATTCCCTTGTTACATTTGGAGTAAATATGTAATTACAAATGTTGTGATTTAAAAAGAAACAATGCACATGGGTATAATTTGTTTCCTTTGTTGAGAATATTTTATTTAGTAATGGCTATAATTGTGCATTTTGCTAATACATTTCAATCCAAATGGCAGATAATAAACTGAAGTGACAAATCCATCCAGGGATGTGGAAATACCAAAATGATTCACTTGTCCATATGAACTTTCATTGCATAAATCTACTTGTCCGCAAACAAATAGCATTTGTCCAAATAAAAATATAGTTTCTATTCCTGTTGTTCCTAATATATTGTGTCATCAAATTATAAATAAATTTCAATTTCACAATTTTGTTAAAATATATAATTATAATATAATAATAAACTCCCAACTTTTACATCATTTTCGCACCCTGAAAATTGCACTTTAACCCAATCACCTCACAATGCTTTTACATCATTTTCACACCCTGAAAATTGCACTTTAACACAATCACCTCATAATGCTTTTACATCATTTTCGCACCCTGAAAATTGCACTTTAACCCAATCACCTCACAATGCTTTTACATCATTTTCCCAATGCTTTTACATCATTTTCGCACCCTGAAAATTGCTTTTTAACCCAATCACCTCACAATGCTTTTACGTCATTTTCCCATACCAAAATTGTACTTGTCCACGGACAACTTGACAGGAAAAGTTTACTTGTACGATGGTAAAATTACCCGCATTGGACAAGTCGGTCATGGAATTTCCACACCCCTGACATCTGACGAAAATTGCACTTTGACACAATCACCTCACAATGCTTTTAGATAGTAATTCAAATGTAATTCAAATGTGTACAGTCATGTTTGTTTTATTGTTAGACAGCAATAGTCCATAAACGACAAAAAAACAAACTCTACAAGTTCACCAACAACAATTCTTTCTTTTCAAAAAGCAGTACTCAGCAGTATAGATAAGAGGAGTGTTTTTGTTTCTTTGTTTGGATTTTTCGCCGTTTTTAACAGTATTTCAGTATTTCAGTCATATCACGGCGGCCAGTTAACCTACTCACACTTTTACTGGGCAAGCTTAGCCGATCTAAGCGGTTTACAAGTACTAACCCACACAAGTTATGAGGCCGGGCTGGGATTCGAACTCGCGATCCCCGGATTGACAGTCCAGAATGTTTTTGTAAATCCCATAGAAACACTGATCTTATTGTTGGAGTCATGCATATGAAGGAGTAAATACCCATAACATTTGTATTCAGTTATTACCAATACCCTTTACCTAACTTTGTATTTAGAGCCCGTCACTGCATTTACCTTCTCTGGGTTTATGCTTGTCTTGTGTGAATTTCAGATGAGTCTACCAAGTGTTCCCGTATTTCTGAGTGTCACCGGAATGTTTGACGTGGAGTACCGGATAGTAGTTGCGTGCCGGAATGGCACCATCTACACACTGCGCAGGTGAGTTTTGGTGAAGACTTCTTACTTAGAATTTAGTATAATAGAGTGAATTGTTGCAAACAATCTTTTTTTACCAGCCTTATTGCAATTACAGAATTCTATTCCAATACTACTATATTGTGGTCAATGCAGTCTCCTTAATGCACTTAAATTCCCTTGTTGAATAAGTTCAGTTCATTTTGTCAGATCTTCTGTTTCTCAAGTGATTAAATAGTGATCTTGATGCGGGAGGCATATATTGATTGTTCTGTCCGTTCTTCCGTCCGTCCTTCCGTCCGTGACCAGGATAAGTAGATTTTACCGTTTCGTCTAGCACCAACACTGCTTACTACAACACTTTGGTACTTACACAGTTGTTGCTTGTTCCCTATCCACCCATATCACTGAACCTCAATTTGACCTTAACCTTGACCTAATATGCGCTTAGAATAATTAAAATGGGCTGTTTCTTGGTTAACTAGATTTTACCATTTTTTCTAGCACCAACACCGCTTGGTACAACACTTGGATACTTACACAATTGTTGCTTATGACCATCCCAAACCCTTTCTTATCACCCAACCTCACTTTGACCCTGACCTTATTTGGACTTATGGTAATTCAAAAGTGTCATTTTTTGGTTAACTAGATTTTACCGATTTGTCTAGCACCAACATCGCATACAAGAACACTTGGATATTTACACAGTTGTTACTTATGACCGTTCCCAATCCAAGCATATCACTCAACCTCACTTTGACCTTGACCTTGACCTTGACCTTGGCATGTTTTTTATCAAACACGAAATCTTGTTTCATTTAATGGTCAAGTAATAAGGCAAGGTTATTTGTGCCTCAAGGGAAATGTCTTTGCTTGTTTTCCAGGGGCCCCCTGTCCGCCGTCATTTTTTGCCGAAGGTTGCTATGCCTAAACAATACAAACGCAGTTATAATTTATTTTTATGTATTTGTGGCCAAAGAGTAATCTGCTTGTTTTTCAGGGGTCAGGACGATGCGGTGAAGAACTGTATAGAACTGAGCTCACAAATAGTCGGCATGGAGCGGCTAAACAAGACCATCTACGTGGCGTGCATGGACCAGACTGTGAAATGCTTCTCCTCTAAGGTGGGCGAGGGAAAACGTTCAATGAATCTGTAACATTATTGTTTTGTTTATGTTTGTCATGCAACATTATATAAATATCATATGGCAGCGTGTGTGACACTGATATTGTCAACCCGAGGGCAGAATGTCACCCGATGCGAAAGCCGAGTAATGACATTCTGTTTCGAGGGTTGACAATATCAATGCCACGCACGCTGCCATTTGATATTAATTTTATTATGCCGAACAAAATTGAGTTAAAAAAGGTAAACACATGATTAATTCTGACCATCAAGATAGAATAATGCCCAAATCTTCTTTCATCTTCAGAAATACTTGCAAACTATTTTTCTGACAGTTAACTTTGAAGAGAATCGCTTGTTTACGCATTGATAAATGACGTCACAACTATATGTCGGCACAACAAGGGAGGCAATATTTTCATGATGTGGCTTAATAAAACTGACGCAGTTACTTGCCCTTATATGACATTAAAAATGTCAGCGCGGTCACATGACCTGACATTCACTTTCGCTTGGTCACGTGTCAAAAAGATTGAAATTTTTATGACAGTCAAAATATCTCTTTCTCGGGTAATGGGAATTTATCATTGTAGACAGAAGTGAGGTATAATAATGTATATTAACATGGTAGTATTGAACATTAAAAACCATATTCGATCCATCAAGCTTCAGGGAATACAGATTTACTAAAAACAAGTTTGAGGAAAATAGGTCAACATAATCGCAAGTTTTTAAGAGTTTGCTTCTGATTGTCAATATACTGAATAAGATAATAAGTTTATCTGCTCAGTGATTTTGCTAGTAAAACTATTTTTATAGATTATATAACAAAACAATAGCCATCTGGTCAATATTGTATATTATTATACATCTCTTTTGTCTACAATGATAAATTCCCATTACCCGATAAAGATTCAATGTGTAAACAAGCGATTTTCTTCAAAGTTAACTGTCAGAAAAATAGTTTGCAAAGTATTTATAAAGATGAAAGAAGATTTAGGCATTTTTCAATTTTGATGGGCAGAATTTAGCATGTGTTTACCTTTTTTTACTCAATTTTTGTTTCGTATAATAAAATAAATATCATATGGCAGCGTGTGTGACATTGATATTGTCAACCCTCGAAACAGAATGTCACCACTCGGAATTTGCCTCGGGTCACATTCTGCCCTCAGGTTGACAATATCAATGTCACACACGCTGCCATATGATATTTATATATTGCTATGCTACATAGTTATTTTTGCTTACTTTAAGGGTAAAAAATTGTGGACAGTGAAGCTGCCAAAGTCCATCACGACCTTGGAAGTAGTGGACTACAAGCCGAAAGGATTCAAGGCGGTGCTAGTGGCCTTGTCCAATGGAGAAGTTCATGTGTATAAGGTAACAGGGAAGGGGTTGTATTACTGAACTGTCATAAAGGATTCAAGGCGGTGCTAGTGGCTTTGTCCAATGGAGAAGTTCATGTGCATAAGGTAACAGGGCAGGAGGTGTATAACTGGGCCGTCATTTTAGCATTCAAGGCGGTGCTAGTGGCCTTGTCCAATGGAGAAGTTCATGTGTTTAAGGTAACAGGGCAAGAGGTGTATTACTGGACGACTGTCCTTTTAAACGACTCAAGGTGGTGCTAGTGGCCTTGTCCAATGTTGAAGTTCATGTGTATAAGGTAACAGGGCAGGAGGTGTATTACTGGACTGGCATTTTAAAGGATTCAAGGCGGTGCTAGTGGCCTTGTCCAGTGGAGAAGTTTATGTGTATAAGGTAACAGGGCAGGAGGTGTATTACTGGACGGTCATTTTAAAGGATTCAAGGCGGTGCTAGTGGCCTTGTCCAATGGAGAAGTTTATGTGTATAAGGTAACAGGGCAGGAGGTGTATAACTGGACCGTCATTTTAGCAAAGAGAACATGGCTTACATTTCGGTTTAAATGAGTTTGCTTTAGCTTCACTATTGAGTCTGTTTCATAACTTGAACAAGTACTTTGTGTCTTTAAAAATGCACTGAATAAAATATAATACATGGTTGCTAGGATGGAGAAAGTTTATTTGGTGAAGTTGAAAAAAGCGAAATCGGGTTGGCATGTTTTTCATTTCATGATGGCAATATATATACAGGTATAATTTTGATATAGTAAAAACATAAACAAACAAAAATATACACATATATTAAAACAACCGCAGGGTGACCGTAAGTGTGATTAATTTTTCCTAAAATAAATTTAAAAAAAATTATATGTCTGGATAATGTTGACTTTATATACGCACAATGCTTAACGATATTTGATCATTATCATATGTTAATATGAGATTTAATTATGATTTTGAAGTTAAAGGTAACTTTAAGCCTTTAATTAATATTATGCATTTTGTTCTAATGCAATGATTTCAGGAGAAGTACTTGGTGGATATAATAAAGGTGGATGATGTAGTAACGGCGATGAGGTTCGGCAGGTTTGGTCGGGAAGACGGGGCTCTGGTCATGGTCACTGCTTGTAAGTTGCCTTTTGCCGGGCGCCTACATGCTTAATTTGATCTTTATCCAAATTTACTGTAGTGTGTTAAAGTTCTATCTGCAGTTGGTATTTTATAGGGTTGTATGAAGAAAAAATTGAAGCCAATTGGAAATTCCTTTAGCCAAATGATGAAATTTGTAGCATTGGCTAATTTGGCATAGGGCTGAACTTCATGATCAACGCATGTGAGTTCCCTTGGAAATTGGAACATCATATTCACTTCCTGTAAGTGTTGCCTCCCTTGGAACTTTCAAAATTACTTGGCAATGCATGAATACTAACTGCAGAACAATTAGCAATTGATAGTTGCGTGTCAGACAAAACTTTTATCACTTTTCTAGTAGCATGTGCAGGCGTGCTGTGCAAACTTATTTGGCAAAAACGTGGCAATTTCAAAATGCTATTACTCGTCATAGTGACGATGCTATCCTCAAGGTACAATAAGTTTTGTAAAGGTAAATAACAGATGACACCTATATTTGACCCATGCTATATTAGGTAGAAAAAACACTGTCACTGTGAGCAACACATGCCCCCCCCCCCCACCCTCAAGTAATTTTCCAAAACCAAGGGCTTTTGTAGAAATCCCAGTAATATAGAATAGAAGTCACAACAGTTAGGGTAATTATCCCCACATTCTTACGTTCAACAGGTGGAGGTCTTCAGATAAAAATCTTGAAAAGAACAGCAACGTTTGAGGAGAGGGATTTGACAGGGGGACCCCCTGCTGCACAGAATGTGAAGTTAAATGTACCTAAGAAAACCAAACTGTTCGTGGACCAGACACTGAGGGAGCGGGAAAATGCAGTCAGTAAGTCATTGCATATACCTTGGATTCATGTTTTGTCTTTGTATGTTAGGTACGGCAGTATATTTGTACTGAAAATGGTCTTAGTTTTTTTATTCCTGTCTAAATTTGCATTTAGTACATAATTCAGTTTATAACTGGGTTGAAATACATCAATACAATTATAATAATGCCGAAATACTTTATTTAAAAACAAATTCTGAATCAATGGCAGTAAAGCATTTACACATACAAATTTGAATCCAAAATTGTTATATTGTAATGCACTTAAACATTTTTTTCTTAACAGTCTTATGTTATCATGGACAATCATTGATTACAGACAGACAGACAGACAGACAGACAGTTTATTCAGACTTATACAATAGTACATCGTCTTAATACATTAATACAAATATTCTTTTCTGTCACGTTATTAGGTAGAACGAGCAAAAATGTATATAACCAAACAAGGTCAGACACACACAATCGGTCAAGTAATGCAATATTACAACAAAAAACAAGCAACACAAAACAACAAAATAAACAACAAACAAAGAAAGCAAAGGTGGTAAGGACAATTAACTACACAGTTTCATTTATGATCGAATTTCTAATAACTAATGCTTCTTTGATGTATTTACATACATTTAATAAGATGGATTTGTCACATGAAGCTAATAACTGATGGAATTTATATACAGATGGATTAACATAGAAAATACGGTTAATGTATTTCTTCCTTAGTACGGTGTAACAACTGCATACGCAAATAAAATGATATTCATCTTCTATGTCCATATCATTACAACACAAACAATAACGTTGATTCCTTGTTGATTACAGCAATTGCTGATTGTACTTCTCTATTTTGTTCATTACACAGCCATGCATCGTACGTTCCAACGGGACCTGTATTTGCTACGCCTGAACACGGCGCGGGCGTATGCCAAGGCCCTTAACCAGAGCATGAACCCTATCTCAACCAACCCTAATGAGCCCCTGAAACTCTCTGCCCAGGTATGTAATGATTTACATTTTGTTTATCAATTTGCAATGCATGTACGTAATTTTTCGCTGTTTTACATTTTACCCAAACTGTTGGGAGTGCACTAAAGTTCTATGCGAGAGGTCCCAGTCTGGCCGCAGTTTTTTCTGCCCTGTAAAATACAGGCAATTTAGACATTTAACTTGATATATCCTGTTGTAAAGAATAGAAAACATATAGTACACACCTATGCAATTATAACAGATTATTGCATGAGTTGACCTGGTCGATAATGTTGATTAATCTATTGGCCGTTTTCAATAACTATGCCTTTCGCTAGTGACCTTGTAATTAAAACCACACACAAGGTTGAAGTGTCCAAATTAAAACTGAACAAATAGAGTGATCTTCTAACTGTCTGTCATATTATGTGTTTATGATGGTTTGTAATCTACGTCAGGAACATTTGTTTTGCTGGGTGTTGTTTATTACAAAAACACTGATCCTCCAAGTAAAACTTAGTTTTATCTTGAAGACGAAGGTCGCTGTCATGCGAATTAAACCATAGTATTTACTGTTAGCTTTTGGTAAGCGACAAGATATTCTACATGAAACACAAGGCCCTCTGGCGTGTTTTGTAGCATTGAAAATATAAGAAATATACTGATTTTCATACTGTTAAAATACCATTTATTGTATGGAAATGTTTATAAACATTGTGCTCATAATGCAATATTTTATGTTTGTTATCTCTCAATTAAATTTTAAATGTTTAGTTTAATAAGTAACACCTTGTTAGTGCCTTTAATGTTGGTTTACCCGATAAATTCATTTGCTTTGCCTCATGAACATTCTCCAACCACGTCACAAACTCTTATTATCTTATTTGTAGGTGCAAGGTATAGGTCCGACATTCAAGATGACTGTGAATCTACAGAACACATCCCTGAACAACGCTTCAACAAACCTTCACATTACCTTCGACTATGATGAGAAGTTGTACAATTTCAGGAGGACCTACATTCCAGTAGGGCCTGTATTTTGAATTAACTGTCTATGGAATCCGCCACTTATCATTTTTACAAATAAAATACAAATCCTTTTTTCGCATGCATGACAAAAGCGGGCAACCAAAAATCTGAACTTTGTGACCAAATTTATAATAAACTAAACATTTATAAGACAGAAACACAAAACAGACTGAGACCTTATAATGAGAAAATTGAAATTGACATCAGTGCTAAAGTTTTCTTATACATTTTTAGCTCACCTGAGCACAAAGTGAGTGAGCTATGTGGTCAGTGGTTGTCCTTTGTCGTCGTCTTCTGTCATCAGCAATTTACTTCAAACATCTCCACTAAAAACAGCTTAGTGGCAACAACAAAACTGGCTACTTCTACCTAATTCGTTCAAATTATTGTTATTCTTTAACAAACATGGCCGCATGGCTTTTTTCCTTAATTTCACAAAACTGTTAATTGGATGACCCTCTACAAACTTTCCTCAAATTATTTTAATTCATTTAAAAACATGGCCACGAAGATGCAATGTCTTTTTTCTATATTGAAAACCGTGAAAATATTCTTGTCAGAAAACAATGATTAGATTTCAAAATAATTTCTCACAAATGGTCCATTGGTGACCATCAACCAATTTCTTCAAATTATTTTGATTCATTATAAAATATGGCCATGAAGATGCAATCTCTTTTTTCTTATATGGCAATATTAAAAACTTTGAAAATATTATTGTCAGAAAACAATGGTTAAATTGCGAAATAATTTCTCAAAATGGTCCTGTAGAAACCATCTGCCAAATTTCTTCAAAATATTTTCATTCATTAAAAATCGTGGTCGCTAGAGTGTGGGGTTACTTTCCTTGATACGGAATATGTCAATGTGACACTGCTTAAAGTGAGGTGAACGACCCAGGGCCACCTTGACCCCTTTGTATTCAATGTTCTTTCTGTCCTGAGAAGCACTTCATTTCTATCAATTATGGTATTGTGAAAGGGAAAAATTAGATGTTTATTCCTACTAGCCATCCAATACTTCTGGGATAACACTTACATGTATATATTGCCCTCTATGTACTAGAAATTATTTCCTGAAATTCATTGCCACCTTTCTTTCATGATAATAATGGTTATGTCAATTATGAGTCATATAAAATGAATTTACATGCATCATTTTATGTAAAAAATATGGCATTTGGCACTTGACAGACATCCATTAACATGACATTGGAGTTCATTACTGGTTTCTTAATGGGTTGACATAATGCACCATGCCTTTCATTTTCAGCGCCTTAAATTGGATCATGTCAACATTTCTTGCTTCATTGTTTTAGTAGTAAACAAATGCAGGTCAATAATATGTCCTGTTTATCTGTTAGTAGCAGTTTTTTTGTGTGGCAAAAGTCAAACTGAACAAATTCCAGACCAAAGTACTTTTGTACTGTATTCCTAGAGTACTCGGCATTTGACACAAATCATATAGAGCAGTGGATTGGATTTTTGTAATAATAATTGTCGCAGTTTGCTTGGGGAGAATGCATATGAGATAATTTGAGTAAATGACAGTTTTAGTACAGCTTCTAGTTTAATCTTATTATGGAGTACAAACAAGTCAGAAACCTACATTCTTAATGGAATTACAAGCCCGGGCCGGTGTTCACAAGCCCCTAAGTAATGGAATTACAAACCAGGGTCGGTGTTCACAAGTCCCTAAGTAATGGATATATACAAACCAGGGTCAGTGTTCACAAGCCCCTAAGTAATGGAATTACAAACCAGGGCCGGTGTTTACAAGCCCCTAAGTAATGGAATTACAAACCAGGGTCAGTGTTCACAAGCCCCTAAGTAATGGAATTACAAACCAGGACCGGTGTTCACAAGCCCCAGAGGGAAATGTAGCGAGTTGTACTTAAGTGAGAATTTCAGATCAAAGTTTCATGAGATTGTCAATTATTTATGTTTACAAAAGGATTACATACTACACATATAACCAATATTTACTAATTTAAAATGTTTAATGTAAAAAGACCAGTACATGAAACAGCCAGCACACAGACTTAAGGAATTTTATGAATTTACGAAATTTCCCGAAGTTGTGCCTATGGAGCTTAAGCAGTATGGGCCCTGAACTATAAGGTAACTTGAAACTGTACATTTCTACCTTGGTATCTTGTTCTTGGTTCCAATGCTCGTGCCAGGGTTGAACTATAAGGTAACTTGAAACTGTACATTTCTACCTTGGTATCTTGTTCTTGGTTCCAATGCTCGTGGCAGGGTTGAACTATAAGGTAACTTGAAACTGTACATTTCTACCTTGGTATCTTGTTCTAGGTTCCAATGCTCGTGCCAGGGTTGAACTATGCTTTCGAAACCTACATTGAGTGTCTGAATGACAAAGGCATCTCAGACACTGTCAAGGTAAGTGCCATCATGTTACCGCAATATTGATTTTGTCTCTGTTATGTTGCAATACGAGTGCTCTTAATAGCTAGCTCACCCATAAAATCGGATTTGTTTCCAGAATTCTTGTGTTTTCATAATTGTGTTTTACTAGATTGCATAAAGCCCCAGTCACACTGCAGCTAAGATAGGTCTACGACTAAAAACCCTGACCGAGTCCTGCGTGTTCCTACGTAGTTTTGGAATGTCGTGCGTTGTCTAAATTAAAAAAAATCATGTTCAAAAACCTCCCGACTGGAGGCAAGATTCTTACGTAGTCTTGCGTGAACCTGCGTAGGACGTAGGACGTCGTATGTCATGTCCTGCGTCGTCTTGAGAAATCTGACATCAGAGAAGTTGTACGTTGACGTATCACATGTCCAACGTACACCTGCGTGAACGTGCGTGATTGTACGACAGTGCAAGACAGAGCTCCTGCATCGACGTACGATAGAGTTTGTTGTCGTTCGTAGTCTCAATAATTTTTTAGGTCATGTATGACTGACTTCCGACTACGCAGGATACCAAAGTTATATACTTCATTGCTGAAAAATATTCTTGACATGTCTGAAAACACGTTGATTGGACTTTAATATTAAACTTTTCGCTGCCGCTCCATGGACAGATAATCGTACAAGAAACAAATCAAACATTTGATCGTATATTACTGTCGACAGTGTTAAATAATCTTATATGGATACTAGTTACATATTTAGCGGAGCCTTACACCCTCGCAACTTAGAAGACAAAATGCTATTCTGTTTGCCATACCGTCAAGGGTACGAACATTACCATCGAAATGATCAATTGTTTAACATGTTATTCAGTAATGAAATGACAATAATTGTAACCAGTAAAGTTTTCTTCGGCTAGGTTTGTATTGCGCGTATGTAGGATTTTCAATGCAATGTCCTATGTACCTCAGTAAACTTTGTCGAGATATTGTTGGAATGGGCCTTATTTACTATATACAATATTTATCTTCAACACCGTTTAATATTGTTGCCTAAAGCAATTGATGTTGACATGGTATTACAACATCGTTTTTCGTAATCCTCTGGCTTCTCATGTTGCGTTATTGCCGCACTGATAAGCCCAGATCCAGATATTATGTGACATCGTATCACAGGGATAGGGTTATGGTCATGGCTTCATTGTGGCAATCAGGAAAAGCTGCTGAACTAAATTGTGCAGCAAAATACGGAAACGAGCGATTAACATGAATATTTGTCAGGAGACTGTTCCGCGCGAAGTCATACGTCTGAATACAGGACAACTTAAGTCGACGCACGATGTAGTACGTTATCGTACTTAAGCAGCAAACAGCCACATACGTCCACGTAAGATGACTTTCGTCCTGCGTTCTTTGCGTACGACTACCTACGCCAGCCTACGACTGAATTGACCTACATTGTTTTAAATACAACTTGCGTCAATATTAGACCAGCGCAGGACCAACGCAGAACATTGTAATGTTTTTTGTTTGTCTGTCGGAGTCCTGCGACTTAGGCAAAGACGTCAAAAACCTCAAGTGTCATGCGACTCGAAAGTCCTATGAGTCAGTGTGACTGGGGCTTAAGCTTCTAAAACATCTGTTTTTGACATACAATAGTGAGCATGTATGCAAAAACAAATAAGCTTTGTATTTTACGCAAAAATGTTTATTTGCTAATTCAATACATGTCTCAAACTATAATTTGAAGCAATATTTTTGCAGAAAGGCACAGCATTAGGTAACCAGTTTGTGAATTTTGCATAAAGGAGTTCTGATAATATACTGTTGATGTTCTGAGAGGATAATATGCTGTTGATGTTCTGAGCGGATTACTATATTCGCCCACATACCTTTATATGAGAATGAATATCTGCCCCTGTGTTCACAAAACAAGTTGAGCCTGATTTTCAGGTTCAAGATGAACTTGTGTCAGATAGTTCAGGATCAGTCTCAAAAATGGTGTTCACTAAAAATATGGATCAATTTTAATTGCTGGTCAAATATATATTATACATGATTACGAACTCCTCTCCGTGTACATTTTCTATCTGATTTGAAGATTTTATTCAGAACACAACATAAATTCACGTTTGTTTAACCTGGAAGAAAATTTAGTTCGAAAAAGAAATATTTTTGCGATTCGGCTCAGTAGAGCTGTCAGATCAAGATCAGCTAAGATTGATCTTGATCCTGCAGTTAATCCTTTGTGAACACTGGCCCAGTTGTTGCCAGTGTTGTTCATTGTTTTACCATAGATTCACAATGTTTGCTGCAGGTGTTTTTGTTTAAGGACTCCACAAGTGTTACAGTTACAGTCTAACCTGCGGTAGCGACCACCTGCATTAAGCGACTTCCTCCGTTTAACGACCATTACTAATTCCTCCCAACGCAAATTCTATTCAAAATGGCCTTAATTAGCGACCTCCTCTATTCCGCGACCAGCGACCATTAAACGTCGTCCTAATTAACCTTGATTAGTGTATTAAGCGACCGAGTGTCAGTTCGGCAGTTATGATGCTAAGCAACTGTGACATTTGCTGTGAAAGGTGTTAATCCACAAATTCGCAAGTATCATTGTCATCCGATAATAGATAACTTTTTCACGGGTAATCTAATCGATTGCGGGTGTTACTGTTTAATCCATTTTCTTTAAGTGGTATTCGGACCGACTTTTAACCAGCAAAGCGGTTATCGTCTGCGTATTCCTTTGTTTACTTGACCCGAAATTGTCTGCGCATTCCGTATGCGGTTTAGTCAGGGACATTAGGGCAGCGTATTTTAATAGCACGCGCTGCGACGTCAATTACTACTGCGTAAACATGGTTTGACATATGGCGGGTGGGAAATGTTCAGTATTTACAGAATTGTGCAACGTGTACACTTTGTTGGATTACATGATTAACCTGTAAAATATACAGTTCATTCTTAAGTTTGAAATCAGTTATTTACAATAAACATAGGTTGATGACGATAACAAAAACACGTAAAATCATTTGGTTCCCAGACAGAATGACAATTGAAGATTATAGAATTGCAGTACCGTTCTGCTATTTTATCGTTTAATACAACATACGTGTGTAATATAATAATTTGAAATAAAATTATTTAAATAATAAGCCAAATATTTCCACTTATTTATTCTTTATTCCTTATGAACATACACACTTTATTTGAAGTAACTATATGTTTATTCAGGTAAACAATCATAAGATGTATAGATCAACTGCCTTTGCAAGTTACACTGCATTAAGAGACCACCCGTGTTAAGAGACCACTTTTAAGAATCACCATGGGCGGTCTCCTAAGACAGGTTAGACTGTATATATAGGGGGTGATTGTTCTTTGTTTTACCATAGATTCACAATGTTTGCTTCAGGTGTATGTGTTAAAGGACTCCACAAGTGTTCCAATTATAACGGGGGTGATAAGCATGCCTATCAGTGAGACCCTGGTTGTTGTCTAGGTGACCTTGCCCATTGCCAGTGGTGTTGCCACAACCATACAGTGGTGGAGCGAAGTACACTATGGTTGAATCAGTGATTGTATCTTCCAACATGACAAGACACGCACATGTATTACAATAAATTTTGAGTCTCTTGTTATGTGCTTGGTGATTTAAAAGTAATTTAGATGAACATCAAATATCACAATCGAAGTGTTTGTTTGAGTAAAACGCGTATCAAGTAAAATATTAATACATGTTATTATATGACAAGTCAGATGTTTATAAAAAAAAAAACAATCTTGCACACTTTAATGTGTAACATATCGGCCTATATGTTTTTATCAAGCAAATGTCCAATGTTTATGTATTGACTCGTTCATAAAAATGTGGTAATATGTGTTGTACAACCCCTTGTGTGCAGTATACAAATGCCCTATTATAATTGTGTCCTATTTGAAATGTTGGAATATTCGTTTCAGAAACACAACACTGTGTACTCTGCAGTCAGTTGTCAGTCGTTGTCGACTCTTTGTTTATAGATCTAATAATTTTCTCTGAAAACTGTTTTTGCGTCCGTCCAGATATGCGATTATGCTTGTATTTTGTTGATGTCTATTTATTTATTTATTACTGTGAATACCATGTACTTTTCATGAATAGTTTTTATCCCTTCATCGAGCTTGCATTGACGAAATAACACCCCGTGGGTTAAACTTAGCTGTATTTCCACACTGTGGAATACAGCAAGCACGCGCAGTATAATGATGTAATTTTTGTTGACTTTCGCGACGTCATTTTATGTATCTCGTGTTATTTTCGTTTATTTTTAAAGTAAAAACAGAAAATGATTGGATAAATAGAATACCAGGTAAATGTTGATTAAAGATATTTTTTTTGCTCGGAACGAAAACGTGAACCTCTTATCAACGCTTGTGGTTCAGATTTTTTAAGCCTTGCTAAATAAACGTATCTTTATTTAACACTAACCTAGTATTCTCTATAATATTATGTCCAACACAAAGTGTTATTAGTTTCTGTAAATAATGCTGAATTATATTCTTTGGAATGAGTGTATGCCCTGTACTCTTATTTGTGATCTGATTGTTATGGATGTTTATTGGAAACAAATTTTGATAATAAACTGAAATATATTTGTGTGAGCGTCAATCTTTTTCTAGAATCGTTATAATGCATAAACACTCTCACAAACACAAACACAGCCAACAACATTTATTATACAAAGTATTTTTCACTTTTAACGTGTCGAATACTTTAAAATGTAGGTTCTTATTTGAGACTAGCAAACGATTGTCTACAAAAACGCAAACTATCCCATGTATAACACTAGCATAAACGCACAATTGTTAGCAAAAAGTAAATTGGAACTATCGGCTTGGAAATAAAGGTGAAAACCATTCGGTCTTCAAACTGCTGAACCTCAAAAAGACATTTATGTGTCGCTTAAAATGCCAATACTTAAATTTTGTAAAGGTAACTATCGTTTCAGTAAAGAAATATTTTATAGTCGCGATTAAATTAAAATACGTATAAACCAAACACGTATGCTATACATGTAGTCCCCTTTGACAAAAACCTGTGTTAAACATGTACTATTTTTTGATATAAAAACGTATGTTATACATGGTGTTTAACATCCTTGTATAAAAACTACAATTTTTCGGTCATCGACGTGATTTGTGTACTGTCACTGAATGAAATGTTTTCGACATTTAAAGTGCATGCAGTTTATTTGAGCAATTTAGCTTTTCTCCAATAAAAATTTCTTGGCACATTTAACATTTGCTTTCATCAGTATCTTCCAGTATAATTGGCAGTGGTTTGAAGTTTCTTCCATTATTATTGGCAATGGTGTCTTTCTCCATGAAAATTCTGACAATATCCATGGAGCCCAACTTTATAATAATTTATAACAATAAACTGCAATAAAACATATTTTGCACTACCTTGATGCAGATGAAAATTTATTTTCTGTTTCTTTTGTTACAACTTGACAATTGGCGATCGCATTCAAGATGCAAAATGATAAAATCATAAAGTTAGTAAATGTTTACCAAGAGAGTTATGTCTACAAGAACACTCATAATTATTCTCCGCTGGTTATTTATCCAAATGATCGTATTTTAACACGCTTGAAAATTTTCGCCTCTGCTATACAATGAAAGCGAGGCGAAATGTTGTCCGCAGGTCAATTACGATAACGTGTGGTTATTGCTATGGGTATGTCATTGTTTGGGAATCCATTTTAATATAAAGAAAAAGAAAACACGAATAATGGAAAACATGTTATTTTAGCAAGACTTACGTGTGTATTTTTTTTTCTCGTATTTGTAATTTCATTAGTCCAAGCAATAGTGACCAATGTGACATACATGTGCGTTTTAATTAATTATTTTACACAAGCACTATCATTCTCAATTTGTAGCAGACCATTGACAAAGGCATACGTGTATTGTTAAAAAAAAATCGACCATTTTTGTGTGTAAAAATATGCACTCGCTTGAGTATCTATACAATATCATTACTCACTGGTGTGTGAAATAGAAAACATAATAATATACAGCGTAATAATTCGATTTCAGCACAGCGATGGTATACATAAACTCGTGGACATTTATCCCTGTAAGACTGCAAATCAATGACGATGATATGGCTAACAGTAATGTACTCATTTGCCCACAAGCAATATTCCGAAAGAAACAAAATCAGTTTCGACGTAATGCTGAACAGTCTTTAGGCGACACAATTGATTAAAGTATTGACCGTACGGTTAAGTTACGGTAATTGACAGGGCAGTTCAGTTAGTGCAGCACAACAATGCGTACATCAAGGGGTCCATGCAGACCAGTAGATACTTGCCAATCAAGGATTGAGTTGACCAATTATAGGTTTATATTTCAGTGGTAAATAAGAGCACATGGTTGCAAAATCCAATCAATTTACTTTCTTTGGACAAACAGCCTTAGACAAAAGGCGGAGAGATTTATGTTTTTGCTACTGATTAACTATAACGACATTGTGGACAATTTATTATGCCCCCCTTCGAAGAAGTGGGGATATATTGCTTTGCACCTGTCCGTCCGTCGGTCGGTCGGTCTGTCCGTAGACCATTTCGTTTCCGTAAGATAGCTAGAGAACGCTTTGACCTACGATCATGAAAGTTGGTATGCTGGTTACTTGGGAGGCAAGGAGGAACCCTATAAATTTTGAGGTCTACAGGTCAAAGGTCAATGTCACCGTTGCTAAAAATAGAAAAACGGTTTCCGCTCAATAACTTGAGAACGCATCGAGATATTTGAATGAAACTTTATACATAGATATCTTATATCGAGACCTCGCTGGGGATTGCATATGGGGTGGGTGGGGTCAAGGTCACCGTTACTAAAAATTGAAAAACGGTCCTCCGCTCAATAACTTGAGAACGCATCGAGATATTTTAATGAAACTTAATACATAGATACCTTATATTGAGACCTCGCTTGGAATTGCATTTGGGATGGGTGGGGTCACGGTCAAGGTCACCGTTACTAAAAATAGAAAAAACGGTTTCAGCACAATAAATTGAGAACGCATAGAGACCTTTTAATGAAACTTCATACATAGATACCTTATATTGAGACCTCGCTTGGGATCGCATATGGGGTGGGTGGGGTCAAGGTCACCGTTGCTAAACATAGAAAAACGGTTTCCGCTCAATAACTTGAGAACGCATCGAGATATTTTAATTAAACTTTATACATAGATACCTTATATTGGGATTTCATATGAGGTGTGTGGGGTCAAGGTCACCATTACTAAAAATAGAAAAACGGTTTCCGCTCAATAACTTGAGAACGCATCGAGATATTGGAATGAAACTTCATACATAGATACCATAAATCGAGACCTCGCTTGGGATTGCATATTAAAAAAAATTCTTGACAAGTGCATATACTCACAACTTGGCTGCAAGTCGGGGGGGCATACAGAACAGAACAGAACAGAAATTTTATTACACATAAACTTTACAGTTTCTAGTGTTTAACAATAATACATCATACATTATAGTAAGTGACAATTTATTTTAATATTTCTAAAACTGGATGAACTTGTCTAAATATAAATGAAATTTGCATTTTCACTCATAAGAATAGTACATCTATTTAAAATGGAACTGTTTTCGTATGTCCATTGAAGTAAACAACAATTATATAACTATAGCCACATGAATATCAAATTAATTAAGCAGTAGTGGTATAGAATATGTTTACAGATATACATCAATATGCACATATATGCAAACATCTGTTATTAATTGTTCATCATAATATTTTGGCGAATACATAATGCCTCTGATATGTACTTGCTTAACCTAAACATTTCACTTTTATTCTGTGTATTTAGCAATTGCGTGAGTTTGAACATACTAGGCCTGATTCTATAATAATTTTTAATATATTTTTCTCTTATTTGAACGAATGTAGTACATTTCAACAAGAAGTGGAATTCATCTTCCACTTCATTATTTTGGCATAATTGACAAAGTCGCATGTTTCTATCTACCTGATCATATCTACCAGTTTGTATTCTCAGATTATGTGCACAAAGACGTAGTTTTGTAATCGCTGTTCTCAAATTTCTTGATAAGATTGTTTCTAAATATGATTCAAATGAAAATGTTGTTTTTATTGCTTTATACACAATCAAAACTCTATTATCCGTTACGTCACGTTGCCACTCTTGTAAGTATTCATCAATAACTCGTTGCTTAAACAAAGACAAAAAATTACGTTCATTGATTTGTGAGTTATTAGCCCATACATTATTCAATCCATATCTAGAGAGTAGGTCCTTAACCTTTCCAAACCAATTTATCTTGTTATTATTTAAATTAGTCAGACCATCTTCCATGTTTTGCAAACATCTCTTGTGTATTATGTTCGGCCAGTTCCTATAATAAAGACATATTGTTAAGAACAGCCTCCAGTCATTCACTTTGCGCATGAAATTGAGTCAAACTCAGCTTGATTATCCCCACCATTGTCAGCCATGCATTACTATGTAGTGTTTCAATGTGAGTTGGTACCATACATTAATTGTTATATTGCTCTGCCTATTCTATGGCGGTGACCAGTGTTGTACACCTATAGGCACTTCCAACTCGACCTTTTTTATTGCGGTTTTCTCACAAATGACAAATCGCATCGGTTTCATATTTTGCATAGGCCCATTATACACAATTTCCAATGCAGGTATGATAAAAATCGTACGATTCAGTGAGCATTTATATTTCATCATGCTCTCAGGTGTCTTAACAAAAAAATACACGAGAAAATCGTGGTATATGTAGAAATTCGATGCAGTTTATAATCGAATTTTAACAACGACACTCCAGCCAAAAACAATTACCATCAATTAATTCAAGTATAACACCATCACACAATGAATAATATATGTTTCCAAAAATGCCAAACATCGGAGTTTAAACTGTTCGTGGCAAAACCTGGAAAGGGCTTATGTGCATTATACAGGACGCGCATGGGACTTCGGTATGTAAGAGGCCGCATTCCACGTACTATAGAGTAATTATTATAAGATTGTTTTTCTTTTTCTTTATTTAGATTAAAATTTATTAAATCATTACTTTTTATGAATTTGAATCAAATCAAAGAAACAAAACTAACATATTTACTCTTATTATGTCTAACAGTGAATTGACTTTATTTCGTTTTCGAATTATTGCGATTTTTTGTTATAATATTATGATTTAGTTTGGTCAAGTTTTGTATGAAAACGAAATTTCAGAGAAAGGAAATTGAATACATGGAAGTATTATATATTAATTTGTGCTCGTTAAAAGTTTGGAGAAATTTGGGCTAAAAATACAGAAGTTATAGCGGATTAAGCGAAGGACTAGGTAGAAGTGCCTATGGGTGTATACTGTGTTGTAAAGCAATTGGATAATTGTCATACATAAAGTAGCACGAGTTACTGTTGGGAGTTGAAACTTGAATTTAATATTATTTTAAATTTCCACACAATTTCCACACAATTCAAAAGTTCCTATTTATCCAAATAAATCTTTATCTTCTTTCGGCGGCGGATGGACACTACCACATTTATAAAATAAACGATAACTGCAGACCTGGTCTCTTAGACAACCGAATAGGCTACGTTATTCATACGTCTTCATAACTTGTTTGTCCCGCAAATAATGCTCAACTCGGAAATGCAATTGGAATGTTACTAATAATGTTATGAACAAGAAGTTAACATTGAATACAGTATGTTATGCATCTAAATAATAAATGAAGCCATTTTAACGGTTATGTATGTGATACGCACTACGACTCGTTTGTTTTGTAACACGAACGATTATTTGAACGAAATTATGTAGTGACGTAGTCATAAAGAACCCAACCAATTACGGATACTTTATTGAAAGTATATCTGTCAATAAAGTAGTACAATAAATGTATTATCAACCACCTTAATAAATTATGTGTCCTTGGTAACATGAAATATAAATGCGCTCAGCTTTTATAATTGACAGAGCTTAAAATGTCGACAGAGCTTAAAACATCATTGGAAAACAGAATGACAATATGAGAAATAGCTTCTAAAAGATTGGATGATACAAGACTTAATGCTAAATGAATGCAACGTGCAGTCTTGTGGGAGTTGTGGCAATTTAAAGTTCATATTAGATAAAGGAGGCAAATAATACGAAAGAAGAGAAATACACAAATATCACTCGTTTGAGTTCATTTACGAAACATTGTGGTATAACACATAGCTATTTTGTATTATATTATATCTGCATATTTATTTCTGGATTATGAACAGATTTGAATGCAAATTTCACGGAAGGTTAGAAATGGGCACAAGAACAAATGATAAGATTGATCCGAATAACTGTATGGATTCAGGATTTTTAGCTCACCCGAGCACAAAGTGCTCATGGTAAGCTTTTGTGATCGCCCGTTGTCCGTCGTGCGTGTGTTCGTGCGTGTTTGCGTGCGTCGTCAACTTTTCATTCAAACAACATCTCCTCCTAAACCGCTTGGCAGATTTTTACCAAAACAGGAATTATACTCGAATAGACCTCTTTCAAAGTTGTTCAAATCTTCAGCTTCATATGTAGGTCACCAGAATTAAAAAAAGATTTAAAAAGTGAAAATTTTAAAAATATTTTCCTATGAAACTGCAAGACTGAGAGCTTTCATATTTGATATGTGACATCCTCTAGTAATCCTCTACTAAGATTGTTCAAATGATGCCCCTGGGGCCAAAACTGGCCACGCCCCAGGGGTCACATGGTTTATATAGACTTATATAGCATAATGACTTTAAAAATCTTCTCCTCTGAAACCGCATGGCCTAGAGGTTTCTTATTTGGTATGTAACATTGTATTGTGGTCCTCTACAAAGATTTTTCAAATGATGCCCCTGAGGTCAAAACTGGCCACACAACAGGGGTCACATGGGTTATATATACTTAAATAGCAAAATGACTTAAAAAATCTTCTTTGAAACCGAGAGGCCCAGAGGTTTCATATTTGGTATGTAACATTGTATAGTGGTCCTCTACAAAGAGTGTTCAAATGATGCCCCTGGGGTCAAAACTGGCCACACTCCGGGGGTCACATGGTTTATACAGACTTAAATAGCCCAATGACTTTAAAAATCTTCTCCTCTGAAACTGCAAGGCCTAGAGGTTTTATATTCGGTTGGTAACATAGTATAATGGTCCTCTACAAAGATTGTTGAAATGATGACCCTGGGTTCAAAATGGGCCACACCCCTGGGGTCACGTGGTTTATATAGACTTAAATAGCAAAATGACTTTAAAAATCTTCTCCTCTGAAAATGCAAGGCCCAGAGGTTTTATATTTGGTTTGTTACATTGTAAAGTGGTCTTCTACAAAGACTGTTCAAATTATGCCCCTAGGATCAAAACCGGCCACACCCCAGGGCTCACATGAATGATATGGACTTAAATAGCAAGATGACTTCCTCTGAAACTGCAAGACCTAGAGGTTTCATATGTGGTATGTGACACTTTATAGTGGTCCTCTGCAAAAATTGTTCAAATGATGTCCCAGGGGTCAAAAATGGCCCTGCCCTGTCGGTCACATTGTTTATATAGACTTAAATAGCCAAATGACTAATCTCCTGAAACCGCAGTGTTTTCGTAATTGATATGTAACATTGTATAGTGGTCCCCTACAAAGATTGTTCAAATTATGTCCCTGGGGTAAAATGTGGCCATGACCCAGGGCGTCAGATGATTTATATAGACTTATATGGCAAGTGGGCCTTAAAAATCTTCCGCGTTGAAACCGTAAGACCCAGAGACTATATATTTTGCGTGAAACATTGTGGAGTGGTCCTCTACAAAGATTGTTCAAATGCTGTCCCTGTTGTAAAAATTGGCCACCCCCTGGGGGTCACATGGTTTATATACATTTAAATAGCAAAATGACTTGAAAAATCTCCTCTGAAACCGCAAGGCCCAGTGGAATCATATTGGGCATTTAACATTGAAAAGTGGTCCACTACAAATATTGTTCAAATGATGCCTCTGGGGTACAAGGTGGCCATGCCCTGTGGGTCACATGGTTTATATAGACTAAAAAAAAAACATCTGAAACTGCAAGGTCCAGATCTTTATACTCGGGTAAGGCGTTTAGTGCCATTTTTCCCTTTTGTTATTAGCCATTATGATGCCTTAAACTCAGGTGAGCGACCTAGGGCCATCATGGCCCTCTTGTTTAGGATTCCTAATACTTGTGTAACATATAATGAAACACATCTCAGAAAGCATATATGCGTCTTCCCTTTCTAATTATCTGATTATGCGGTCTATGCCATTAGCCGTTAACGATGTCCTTGGCGACCCACGACAATTCTTTTAGGGAATAAAAATCAGTAATACCACGTTTAAGGGACTAACATCAGACTAGAGGTTATAAGTGTACACTGATCTTATTCAGTTATGCCTTTCAGCATACCATTTAAACCGGACAAACATTCGTTTCGCGCAAAGGAATGCTAACAGCAAATAAATGTTTTTAAATAATCTAGTTTAGTATTTGTTAAATACTGAAACAGTTCTCTTAAGTTGAATGATACTGGTACTGAGTTTCCCTCAAATCAAAAATAAAGAGGTGTTTACCCCTTCATATGAAAAACTAAATACATGCATGTCTATTTTAATGGTTTAAAGATGTATACATATTGAATCAATGCTTGCTATTGAGTTATATAAATGTGTATTATATTTTCATCAATATATTGTGAGATACTTTTTTTTTTAAACTCATCACTGTTTCTGTGAAGATTTTTATGAGTACTAGTATTCCCATTTTTATTGTTAATGAGTATTTTTCGGCTTAGCTGTGTAAGATCACTTTTGACCTATATTTATTGTAAATGTGTTCCAATGAAAAGCTAGAATTTTGGCGCGATAAGTTAATTATGCAGCGGTAAAATTGAATACCATTATTATATTGGGCAAATTTTATTGCGCGGGAGAATTTTAGGGAATGCAAACTTACAACACTGGTTTACTGTCCACCAACAATTGTTGCAAAATCTTTGGGATTAAAATTGACATAATTGTTTACGTAAGTGGTTTAAATTAAATTATAAACATGTCCTCGAAATACACTGTAGAACTGAGCATCAGTTTGCACATATTTTCTCATTGTATTTCATGAACAGAATATTATATTAATTCCACGAATGAAATAACTAATTTTAGCCTTGCGGCACGATCTATAAATAGCAATTTTACAATTTGCTCAATTGAGTTCAACACACTACAGATTATTCTAAAAATAGCGCGCGTTTAGCAGCCGGAGTAGAGCTGTGTTGATACACATGCATCAATTAGCGTCCAGAGAATCATAAGCCCGAATATTTCAATAAATGGGGAATTTATATATATAAACTTACTGTGTATATTAATATGAATTTGAATTACGGTTGCGGTTTATTTAGCATCATTTAGAATTGCACCTTTATATCAAAATTTCCAGTAGATGTTATTTAATATAAAAAGATGTTTCACCTTTATATAAATAAAATCTTTATAAAATAAAATGTGGTGAAAGAAGTCTCGGAATAGGTTGAAATGTTATTCATCTTACTCTTGCTTCATTTGCGTAGCATGAATACATTATTTGATATACTAAGTATACACAGAAACACTGGATACATCATATTCCCCGTACATCATATTCCTACCGATAATAGTTTTAAATCGCCATAGTCTAATGAAAGTATATGTTTGTGTTATAAAAAATGAAGCCATCATTATTTCCAATGCACTGTATTGCCCTGAAGATTGCTTTTCATTATACACATTATAAATGATTATTTGACTTCGAAATGTTTATGTATTAGATAACTTCTAAGATGAACGTACTCTTAGGGTATATTCCTTAAGAATAACCACATTCGCTACAAAATAATTTTCATTCATTCCCGCAATTATATTCTTACATTGTTAATTAAATTTTCCTGACAAATTAATATAACAATTATGTTAACATAAATTATTTTGGTTATTCATGTATCACTGACGAAAACATGGCGCGGTATGATCGGTTTATTCACGGTACAGATATAAAAAAACAAGTCACGTAACCGATCATAATGGCCCTCTTGATTATGTTTAGGGTAATTACATCTCAACATTAATTTCAACGCCGATTGTCTTTTTAAGTATTTATTCTAATACTCCTCTTATATAGAACACTGTTACAAACAATAAACCATATCTATATATTGCTCTTGAAATTATGAATAATTCTATTTTATTTCATTTATCACAATCAATTGTTAGTCACGCTCGAAACAGTATTATAATTATGAGCATTTTGAACAACGCACGCACGCCATATGTGTTGTTTCATAATATAATATCGCCAATGAATCAGTTATTTTTCAAAATGTTACCTTTTTAAAATCCGGGTCAAATATGATTTGCAATTTGCAATGCTCTGATTTTAGGTACTAGTTAAGTTGTATTATTAATTTGTAGATTCCATCAATAGTTTCTCGATGCTTTGTCCCAGGTTAAATCAGATTGTGTTTGTGCTTATTTCCTCTGCTTAGTCCGCTGTTGTATATAACAGCAACTGTATAACAAATTGTGGAATTATAAACTAGTAGGACAACTATTCTTTCTAGTTCAAAGTTTAGGGATTGTAGTCCAAAGATTCTAGAAATAAAATAAACGAAAGTATAGCTGTTAACAAGTAAATTTGTATATGCTTGTTGTATTCCTGCAAAATATACTCGAATAATACTGTTAACAATAAAACATAACCTTCACAACCAATAAATTCCATTTCAGCTTTAACACTGCACGGCCGACTCCTACCAGATTTGTTGATATGTCTCAAGAACTTAACAGCGCCTTAGGCCAAGGACGCGGCTTATAGCCCTAATGGAAATTGATGGCATAGTTGGATATCTGACAGGCAGAAACAGGCGTAATCGAGGATAATTATTTGCTTTCTATGTTTTCATGCCGGGAGAAACAGCTTTCTCAACTTCATTTTAGGTTTTATTATTCTTTCTAACACATCACTTGAACTGTTATATATAACCGTATATATATAAATACAAAGAATGAAATCTAGTTTAGTTTGCTTATAGGTGGAGTGTTTTGCACTTAAGCTCGCATGTGTGATTTAATTTTTGCACATCCTTACCCCTTACCATATATTATTTGACAACAAATATTTTATTTCTTAAATATATATTTGACAAAAATTTCAGAGGCTGGATTAGTCAGGTCTTACGAATTTTGGCCATCATAATAAATCAAATATATTGTCTATACAATAAGTAGCAAATGGAATGAATTGATGAAACAATAAAAGGTTCATTTGCAGTTCAATTTGCTTTCTAACCCATATTGCTATGTATTGCAATATATATTGTAACGCATATGATAAAACAGTATACTATTATAACTGTTATGACACTGGTAGTGAAAAATTGGTAAGCACAAATACAGAAAGTAATCCTTAAACACAATATAATTATGTCTACTTTATCTAGGCCCACGCTAGCCCAGTTTTATGTAACATTTATATATAATGACTTGATTTGAGTTGGCTTAATTTTAAGAGTAAACTTTATATGGATAATATTAGTATTGGACATAAAATACACTACGCTGATACAGTGACTCTTGTGGCAATATTTTGTTGTAACAAATGTTATACAACAATATATTATATACAACCAACAAAATGCATTTTGCAAAGAAAATCATAATAAACTGTGTACGCTTGAGTGTATTTACACTATAAACATCCCTGATACTTTAAAGTCATCGTTTGTATAGTAGACTAGAGGAAGATTGTCTACAAAATCGCAAACTATTACTAAGACAACATAAGTATAAAATACACAATTGTTAGCAAATTGGAACCATCGGCTTGGAAACGTCGAAGTGAAAACCATTCGAGCTTCAAACCGCCGAGCCTTAAGGACTTAAATGTGTCGCTTAAATTACTTATGTTAAATAACTACATGTTTTAATAGAAACTGTCGCTTCCGGAAAAAAATCTTAGTAGTCGCGATCAAATGCAAGTACGTATTGAACAAACACGTATGTTATTTATGAACAAACGAGAATGTAAACAAAGAGACAGACGTGACAATAATTCATTCACACGCTGAAAAAATGATGCAAAAGGCGAAGATCACAAAAGACATCAAATACGAGATCAAAAAAGAGATTTACGTCGGCACGAACACCCAGAATTATCCTCCGCTGCATAATAATCCAAGTGCTCGTAATTTTAACACGCTTGATGATTTGCGCGACTGCTGTACAGTGAAAGCGAGGTTTTATGTTGTTCTCAGGTCAACAACGATACTGTGTGACTATTTCTAAGTTTGTCGGATTATTTGGGTATCCGTTTTAAAATAACATAGAACAAAACAACCCAAAAAAGGAAAACATGTTGTTTTAACTAGCTTATTACCTAAATGTAATACAATCTTGTATTTATAATTTCGAGTGTGTATTTATAATTTCCGTTTCTAAGTAAAAGTGTCATGCATGCGCTTCTATAACAATGTCGTTGCTCAATCATTCTCGTTTTGTAGCTATTACTTGACAGTGACACATATTTATATTAAACGCTATAGTACACCTATTGACAACATAAACCGATATAACGCTTGTACAAAAAGGCGCTAACATCAATGTCTTAATATTTTTTGAAATAACATTACGAATTGGCTTGTGTGAAATATCAAACATAAATACGTGATGGTTCTATTTCATCACGCTTATCTGAATTCCACAGCACAGCGAGCGTATTATAAACTCGTCTTGGACATAAATCTTTATTCAATAGTAATTATATGGATAACTGCAATTTACGCATTTGACCACAATCAATATAAGAATCTAACAAATTAGTTTCGAATAAATGGCTGAACCAGCTCATGAGGCGAAAAGATCGATTCTAATAAATTATGAACTGTCTCGTTGCGTTAGTTGACAGGACAGTTCAGTTAGTACAAGAAAAAATCCGACGTCCATTCAATATTTAGTAGGTACAAGAAGAAAATCAAACGTCCATACTGTTATGGTTCTAAGGAACAATTTGTTGGGATCCTATGTAAACCATTTCATTTTATTATGGTATACGAAGTTATTTGTTGACTCTATTCACTGTGCATGAAACTGTGTAAATAAAACTGATTTGTCTTTTGGTATGTCGAACTGAGAATAAATATTTGTTGCTGTTTGTTATTCCAATTTTACACATTATTATTCGATTATTTTCAAAGTCATGTCATTTTTTTTAAAGGCAACTAGACTTTTCCTATAATTGTCAGCAATGTATTGCTCTGTAACATAACATAAAATACTATGCTATAACCACACTGTGATGCATTGTGGGTGGTTACCGCCAGTGGTGTTTTTTATGTTGCGCTGGCCGTTCAATGTCGGTGGACGCAGTTGTAATCAATGTTGTGTTTTGTGTCTATCTCGTGTACCATATTGAATAAAAATCTTGTCAACTGACCAGTTTTGAAAATAACCAGTCGCCTCGCCCACTAATCACGTGGCGTACCAGACAATTTTAATGAACTGTTTCTGCCATTGATACCTAGTTTAAATAATTGACCGCGCTGTGTTATTGTGAGTTACACGACTAATGATGCATGTAGAGTTGCAAAACATTTTAAAGTGTACTGTACGAATACTCGTTTTACATTATATTAGTATTCGCAATATCAATTCCTGGCGTTTCTACTTGTCCAATATGCACTTTCATCCTATTTCTACAAGCAAATCGATAGAATAAAAACCCATCGTATAAACTTGAGCTATATACTATCGATATTTTTAGATCATGTTTTTTTTATCTGATCGCTATTTATAGATTGGAAGATGATCACGAGTGACAGTACCACTAATTTGTAATAATCAACAATTAAATTGCAAGAAACAATTGTTGCCTTGTTATAAACATTACACGAAATAAAACACTTGATAAAAGGTTGTTTCATCAATAATAACTCGATTACATTATGGACTATTTTCTTCTCGTCGTAGTGTCTGCAGAATGATAAGTCAGGTTTTTCCAAATAATTATAGCAAAGATGTCAACAATTGAAAAACCAACTTATCAACAATCCATTTTTATGCATAATTTTGCACTTTTTCTTTCAAAAATTACCGAAAAATAGGATAGATAGAATATTATGTGAGTGTTATATAAAGATCAAGTTTATCATGCTGTCGGATTAAAGATACTTCATAAAACATTTATGTCAGTAAAATAGTATAACAATTGTATTAAATGAATGGATTCTGAATATTCCTTTTCGCCTGAAATAATGTTCTTTATCATATAAATAGTAACACTTTGATTGCAGGACTGGAGATGTCCTTGGTAACTTGAGATATAAATGCGCTCAGCTTTTGTTAATGACAGAGCTTTGAACGACATTGGAAATCCGCTTGACAGTTCGACAGTTTGATAAATGGCGCCTGAAATATTGGACGATACAGTACTAAATGTTAAATGAATGTAACATGTTTTCTTGTGTGAGTTGCGGCCAATTCAAGTGCACACTGGGTAATAGGAGGAAAACAATATGATAGAAGACAAATAAATTCGCACGTATGCGATTTCTGTTATGAAACCTTGGTGTATTGGACGTATTCATTGCCTATTATATTACATCTGTATATTAATCAATATCATTGCATTTGCTGTCGTCAATGTAAAACTATTGAATATCTGTAGTAGTTACATATATATGTACTTGTTGCACACAAAACTTAACCTGAATTGTCTCTTGCACGCAAACCTTAACCTGACTTTTATAAGTACAAAAAGGGGCATAATTCCGCGAAAATGCTGGTAACAGTTATGGGTCTTGGCCAGTGACTTTATATAATGACCCTGAAGTGTTTGTTTGCCTTCATGTTTGATTGTGAGATGCCAATGAATTACATTCACCAGCATATATTGCAATATTTTAGGCCGAATTGGCTGATGATTGAATGTGGTCTCGTGACCTTAAAACCGTCGAGGCAAATCATTATTGGATTTCAAAGCAAGCCATCACTTCAACATATATTTCATCAAACAATAATATAGGACGCATGAATGATAATACCACTACTAGACTCAAAAGGCATTTGCCTTAATTATTTGTTATAAATAATCTGATTTTGTGTGCAACAATATTTCTTTAAGTTGTTGTTCAATGATTAAAACTCAATACAATATATATTATCTAATGTTGTTGAATTAGAGTTAATTTTGATTTTGATATCGATTAAGTGACTGTTTCGTAATAATTGTATATTAGTAAACCGTCGGCAAATAATAATAACGTCTCGAGGTTTGCTGATATTAAATAAATTAGTTTATTATATAAGGTATAACATCTATTCGTGTTTAATATACACTATTCATTCCTATATATGTATATTAAATTTTGCACTAGTATGTCTTTCTTAACTAATTAATCCCCAGTGTAAATCATTCACAATGCGAAATATATGTCTTGTTTTTGTTTTGTTGTGTTTCATTTTCTATCTTTTCAACCTATCAACAACAATATGCAAAACATTGATGCATGGCAAATATAAAACATGTATATTTCTACATGTGCTCAGTGCAAGTATTGATTAAAAAGCATGTGATATCAACAAACCGATTTTATCTTATTTTTGCACTTGCAATCTGAACATCGCTTACATTTTCCGAGAGTTAAAAAGTTATTTACAAATAGTTTATTTGTTAAGCTTTGATTTGTTTGAATCTTGCAAACAGTGTATTTGTTCGTATAATCAATATCAAATATTCCCATTACTTACTATTAGACTTTGTCTACTTAACTTGCGTACTCACAAACCGTATTAAAGTGTTCATATATATAGTAATATTGCGTCCGGTAATTTAAAGTACAAAATAATATATACTTTCAGATAAATGCCACGGCGTTCTTTTAATGCATAAAATTAAGTCAAGTCATGGACTGTCTTAACAAATTTCCAAAATGCTACTGACTATAGAAATTTAGGCTATGATTATCAGGGTTTCCATGCAGCAACGCATTTGATAAAAGGTCGTCTTGTCGTTTGCAATATATATTGCATGCACATAATTCTAGCCACAGTGTTATCATATAAGTTTGCATCCTATTATTGAATCTTGCAATTAATCTAAGTGTTTGAGAGATTAAAAAGTTATTAAATATTACATAATGCAATTTCTAAATGAGTGCAATATGATGAGTCATCAATGTTACAAAGAATATAATTATAATTATATATGCAATAAAATTCTTCATATAGCCAACATTCACGTCATCAAGAATACACAGGTATTTGAGAGAAAAATACATGCAATAATATGCATATAATTATGTCGTAGTTTTATGTCGTAGTTTTAGTATGCTCTTTCTCATCAAGGGTTCGTTTTAACCCTAAACAAAACGCGTTGGGTGTTAGTCACTAAACAGTTGGAATAAATTCACCTCCATTTAATGCCAATTAAAAAATTTCACTTATGTATCGAATTAAAGATCCAATCCCTTGACACAAATAACTACCATAACAATTTTAATTTGACAGGACAAAGATGTCGTTTCACATTAAATTTTAATGCTTAGGCACATTGCCAAACAAGACGTTTTTCGCACTGGGCATATCAGGCTTTTCACAACGTTATACCTGTCGAGGCTGCCTTTTCCACGTGTTCAGTTAGATTACGTGACGGTTACAAAAGCAACAGAATTAATTCACCATAAATGTATATTTGACATGTAGCCACCATTTTGTCACCAAATTCCTCAAAAACATACTGCGTGTCCTATTTCTTAGTCATCGAGGTGAATTACATGTATGTTTTGTCACACATGCTATGATTTAGAACTCAAACGTTATGAATTGGTATAATTAATTGTTAATGCAATAAGATGTTCTTGGAGGTAACATTCAACATTTTTCTTCATCATCTTCCTCCAATATTGGTGTTTTTGTTTTCATTTTCATTGAAAAGTCTTAAATGTCATCTAGGAGCAAACGACACAATAAAAGATCTGCATATGAATTCATTGTAACTAATACAATGGACTTTATTTTGCAGTAATTTGATGCAACTGAAATTTTATTTTTTGCATTGCATTGTAACTATTTCAAAATCAACCAACGAGAATATAAATAAACAGACAAACGTGACAAGTTGGGTACCGCATTCTGAACTCAAGACGCAAAAGGCGAAGATTCCAAAAGATTAATGTCAACCGAAACACTCAGAATTATCATTTGCTGCTTCATTATCCCCATAATCTTAATTTCAACACGCTTTGTAAAATGCGCCTATTTTTACTATATATTTTTTAACACTATCTTACTCGAATTGTAGGATCATATTTCTAAGTAACAAACGAGTGATAAATATATCATACACGTGCGTCTTTAATTATTTATTATTATTATTATTATACAATTACACGCAATCATTGTTTGTACCAGAGCATTGACAGATGCAACAATGTAGAGAAACGCACCTGATCCTATCGATAACTAAAATATATCTTCCTGCACAATCATTGTACTGTTTCAATACTATGTAATTATACCTTGAAATATCATTACATGTATTTATTAACGCGTGAAATAAACAGAAAAAATTCAACAACGATAATTATTCGACATCGACATGCAAACTAGAATTCGCATTCGTTTTGAACATAACTATTACAGTCGATTTTTTAATGACACGCTCTGAAATTGTATAAAGATTACAAGAAGATTATATGGATAGAAGTACTCGTTAGATAACATAATCAATATTCCGAACTAACAAATTAGGTTTGAAATAAATGGCTGAGCCAGCTAATTAGTAAACCAAATCGATTGAGGTATAAACTAAGAAGAAAATTCCTCTTATTATGACATATAATGTAAACATGCTATCTATTGGAATAATTCGTATTGCATAAAACTGGGTAAATATATAAAATTGTTAGACTTGGTAGGTAAACCTGAGGATACATAAATTATGTATTTGGTTCAGATTGTTTTTATTAATCTATCCGTATCAGTACGATCAAATTATTTTCATTATCTCACGATTCTCATTGATATATTGCTCTGTTAACCTACATGACGACACATAATTTCAATTTAAGATGTGACCATCATTGGCTATTTGATGCACCTAAATGACGACACATACTTTCAGTTTAAGATGTGACCATCATTGGCTATTTGATGCTAGTTTTAGTAATTTCTTTGTTGTATGTCTGTTTCCTGTTTTACATATTTCATACTGAGCTGTACAGGTAATTATCAAAGCACATAACGGGAATGCAGTTGAAACGGCTTTTATAAACACAATATAAACAATATAAATAACATTTCTAAGACGTTACTGCCTCGATTCGTCGGATAAAAGAAACTCCCAATGCTTTGCATTGACCGTTCCAAGGCGGTGACCCAAGTTTAAATCATATTTATGTTTTGTGTTGTGTTTTGCGTATTATCCTGTATTGTATGGCAATTGGTCACTTGCCTGAAATAAAGAATATTTTGATGTTGATCAATTTAGAGTTTCATTGTTCCTATATTCAAGTAAATCCCATATTACACAGTTTCCGATAACAGATGCTTCAAGTAAATCTCCCAGTACACTGTTATCATAATTGTTTTAAGCTGATTCTTAATAAGGCGTACTTAATCATCAAATATATCCTCACTTTGCTTGCAGTTCTATTACTGTCTTTGGTAACATGAAATGTGCTCAACTATTATTAATGACAGGGCGTAAAACATGATTAAAAATCCTCTGGACAGTTTGACAATTAGATGAATGGCTTCTGAAATATTGAATAATACAGGACTAAATGCTAAATTAATGTAACATGTTTCTTGTGTGCGTTGCGGCCAATTCAAGTGCAAACTGAGCAAACTGATGAACACATTATTGGAAAAGAAATCAATTAACACTGATATGAATATTATTCTCAACGGTTTGTTGTATAGTTGTTCATGCCCTTATATTTGCTTATTTATGTAGTCCTTGCCTTACTTAATGGGAGGAAATGAATACAGTTGATATTTTTATCTTTAATGAAGCAAACTATGTAATTGCCTAAATGTATGCATCAAGTATGTTGTGTATTCTTTTCCACAAAAGATGCAGTTGAACTCCACAACAACAGAATATTAGCCAGAACGAAACTCAACGACATTTGTATCTTATATAATTGATTATGGTTTGGGTATCGTCGATATAGTGTTAGTGTTATATACCAAACTGAATGCCGTCGATGTATGAAATATATCACTCATAATAATATGGATACGAATTCAATACTTGCCATTGCATGTTACCAAGCATTGGGTGTCCCTGAATTTACCGGTCTGTATCAGTTCATTGCTAAGCAGACAATTTGTTATATCTCGTTGAAAAGATTTAATTTACATCATATCATTGCATTTGCTGTAATTAAATGGCTTTTCGGTATTTGTCACCAGATCTCACCGCATTGGCAACAATGTTCATTTGTTACAAATCAATTGCTGGTTATTGCATTGATTATTGATACCATTTTCACAGAGACAAACACCATGCATTGTGCCCTATAATATAAAGTTTTAGACGAATTTTACGTGTAGCTTTTTTTCAGCAAAAATTAAATCAAAACATATTGACACTATTTTTTAAGGTAATGAAATATAATGCGATGCAATATATGCGCATTTGATCTGTCATTCATCACAAACATATACCAACATAAAATACAACGTATCTGACAGTTTTCTATTTAGTTTTTTTTTCCATTTTTTCCATTTAAGAATTACTTTTCCACACGTTACAGCATTTATTGCTCCAATGGCAATAGCCGACTCCTACCAGATTTGCTGATATGTTTCCAGCACTTACAACCGCCCTTGGCCAAGAACGCTTCTTATAGCCCTAATGAAAATTGATGGCATAATTAGATATCTGACAGGCAGAAACAGGCGTAAACGAGAATATTTATTTGCTTTCTACGTTTTCATGCTGGGAGAAACTGCTTTGCCAACGTCTTTAGATGTTAGTTTCATACAACGTGTTTCTTTTTGATTTATTTATATCAAAAACAACACGTGGTGTATTGTATACACATATCTTTGTCTTTAGTCTTTTGCAACAACAAAAACACATTGAATATTTGTACTGTTATCATGCAATACTCAACGTTATTTTTTCAACTGTTAAGGCCAAAGTAAGTTAATAATTACTCTAAAATGCACATGTTTACGGTATATATTTGTGACGCAATTGTATTGTGTGTATTTTTGCACTTCGTGTTGATTATCAGATTTATTGTTTATTTCATGTTGTTGTTTTTTCTACCGAAGTTAAACATATTATTCTATGATTAATCGTTTTTATCAAAACATGAAGGCAAACAAGTTCTAATCATACAGGTTATCTGCATTATTTCCGAATTTAGACAATATGAAACTCTAGTTGGGTCAGCTGGAAACTTTTATTTGCAACATACGGTCCTTTAACTAAGTGACCAATTGCTAATACAACAAGCTGAAATGCGTATGCATTGTTTTTCTTGTGGTTGGCCTTCTCAATGATGTGTTACTATTGAACTTTACGGGGTATTGGAACACAATCCCGTCTTTATCGCCGGAAACAATTTCCTGATTGTATGGTCTGTACCAGTTTTTAACTCATATTGGTGAGAAAGGTCAAGAAGAATACTATATAATGTGACTGAAACATACGTTTTCACATCCAGATCTAGGTCTTTTACAAGACGGAGACAGTACAATATAATTAGATCGAAATGTGTCTGTCAGTATAGACTATTTGTGTTTCCATATATTCAAGACTTGCAAAAAATATCATTCTTACATACTTTCTTATTTTTTCGTGACTTTCATAGAACGAATCCATTGGAAAAGCAATTAGTTTCAACCCTGGCAATGTAAAATCGTAATTAGTATCCATTGTAACGGACGTCATTATAAATATAAACAAAAATATTCCCGTCATTTCTGTCTTAAATCCGTCTCAGCTATAGTACAGAAAACATATCGATACAAGCTATTCATGATTGTGAAAGACCAATGAATTACATTTACCAGAAAAGCACATCATATATTGCAAAGTATATATGCTGAATAGGCAGATGATAAAAGGGACCTGTTCACAGATTGACGGATTGACAATGCTCAAGTTTTTTGTCACATATTCCCAAAATAAAAGAATAGTCTATATCAATGAGCGAAATCACACTACGGGCATATTAAAATACTGTGAATACCGTTTCGTTAATGAGTAATCATCAATTGATAAAATTATAAAGCGTTTGTAACGCTAAACGATGGTATAATTTGGAATGTTTCTGTTGTTTTCGTTTAACTTTTTGACAAGCATGAAATTCCGTTCATAACATACTAAAGTTTTATGAAAATACAAACAGCAACTTATTTTGGTCAATAAAAAGTTCGTCTGAAATTGTTAATAAAATTGAAAGCAACGATTACAAAGCGTCCCGTGTAAGTACATATGATATTTCTACATTGTATACAGCACTACCTCACAGTCTTGTTTTGCTTATTGAAAAACATTTGCAAGAGAAAAAAATCACATACCTGGCTTTAAATACAACTACAGAATTCTTTACTAGTTAATCAGATTTTAGATAAATATATTATTTGAACTTGCTTAGATTTATGTTCAGCTCTCACCTTTCTTCTGGAAAACATAATTGTTGAATTCAATGGAAAAATATTTAAACAAATTAATGGTGTCCCAATGGGTACTATCTTGTAGCGTACTAGCTAATAGCTGATATATGTTTAACGAGATTTTATGCTAGGTATATCAAAAGATAAACAATTAAATTTGATTCAATGTTTTAACCAATCTCGTATATATATTGATGATATACTAAACATAGATAACCCTTTCTTTAAACAAAATATCCAAAACATTTACCCGAAAGGACTTTCCTTAAATCAATCGTGTTCATCGGATCCGATACAGATGCTGCATTCCTAGACTTACATCTTGCAACTACTGACAACATAGTTTAAACCAGTCTATATGACAAACGTGATGATTTTAATTTCGAAACGGTAAATTTTCCTTTCCTCGATGGTAATATTCCTAAAGGTCTTATGGCATATACAGTTCGCAATTAGTTCGATATGCAAGAGCTTGCTCATGAGTTAAAGAGCTCAATTACCGAAACCTTACACTAACTAGGAAGTTATGAAAACAAGGGTTTTTTTTATATCATGATCTACGCAATAAGTTTACTAAATTCTATACAAACTATAGTGTATTAATTTTTAAATACAATGTTTCTTTGAAATGGTTGTTGACTAACGAAATATCCCACCCATCATTTTACAGTGATTTTTTTAAACGTGTTCGCAAATGTAAATATGTTAAAGTGAATGCTAAATGTATACTTAATAATTTGGTACAATCTTTCTTATCAAAAGGATATAATGCGCTTATACTAAAAAACACATGCGTATTAGTTTTCGATACTGAATTTCTGTGTTCGTTACAAATTTGGTCATTTTAATATGGTGGATAAGTGGATCTAGCTTTAACTTCTTTGAGTTTTACAATTATGATATCATCGTGTGCATTGCGCGTTTCTGGATTACGTCATAATTGAATTAGTGGTACTTTATCATACCACTATGCTGATATCGGCCTGATTCAAAGGTGCCTGATATATTTTTTTTATATCAGGTCAGTAGCGTTTATATCAGTCAAAGTTTGGAGGTACGTCATATTACTCGAAATCAACTATAAAGTCAACACTTTCGGTAATAATGAATCAGATTCAACAAAACAAACGATTTGATACCAAGAACTTGTATAGTTTATTATTTTAAATCGTCAAAAATCACATAAACGTTATTTTTTAAATATTCACATCAACCCGCACTTTGGTAGTGGTGTGAAGTCATCAATGGAACAATAATTCATCCATACACACTTATTTCAATACATTCCATATAAATGCACTAAAAGTCACTAGACAGGATTAGTTTATGTTGAGCCTTAAACATTTTTTTACCAAAAATTGAACACCATATAGTCAATATTGACACGATCTGAAAAATGTCAATTTCAATACACAACTCCAAAATGGCGTCTCCTAACAATTCGATGACGTGTGTTCTCCGATAAAATTGATAGTTTCAGCGTGCATTTTCAATATTATTTGAATGAACGGGTGTGTAATCTATGTATTCTTAGTGAAAACAGCTCATTTTTACAATTACGAAATGTTAATAATAAGGTATTATCCAGCAACGTTTAGAAATCCATAACTACACGTAAGTGAACGTGTAAAAGCCGGCACAGCAAAATCAGCGCTGCTCTTAGATTATATATATATAATTATATATTTATCTCGTTTGGTGTTTTTTTTTTTTAGAAAACCGTTGTATGATAAATAGAAAAACAAGCCTCGCCGTTATACTATTCTAAATCTCACCTGATATATTACACAGGACCAGGCAGTACCTGTTATTCGCTGTGTCTCAGTGGTGATGCATAAGGTCAAGTATATATAGTGCTATTTTATTTATTATTTTACTGCTTGGTGTGCATTTCTGACTTAAACACTCGTTTTAAATCGTTCATTAAGTTAAATGTTTTTTTAATTTTTGTTGGCTGAAAGATTAATAATTTTTTGAAAATGCTGACAAATATATTGGGTTTTATTGATTTAATAAATTGCTATACTAATACTTAATAATTTGGTACAATCATTCTTATCAAATGATATTATATAAATATCATAGGCAGTTGAGGGGTATAGTAAATATTGCACCCCGAGGAGAGTGATGTCAACCGGGGCCGAAGGCTCTTAGAGGGGACAATATTTACTATACCACTCAGCATGCCTGTATTATACCGCAATAAAAAGAACAAACTAGTCGTACATTGTAAACTTAAGATTATTGTTGGAAAATCAAGCGCTCATCGACATTGATTTTTTTAAACATTGTAATTAGCGCCTACAGATCATTAGCTAATACGGAATTTTTTTGGAAAATCCGAATTGGTGTTTTTAGACCCACGCGCGGGGTATATTATATAAATAACAAATGGCTGAGAGGGTGATATGACTGGTCAAGGGTTGTTATTATTTATATCACCCTCTCAGCCAGTTATTATTTATTTTATTATACCGAAAAATCCGTAAAACACCTCGAAATGATAAGCTTCGTGATTTTTTTCACCATTACGTTAATGTAGACTCTAGTAGTAAATGCTACGTAAGCCGAGGCTTGACATTAGGTACCATTTTACAATACAATAGTTATATAGTTAAACATTGCAGAATCAGCCCTTCCGTACTTCCCAATTCTTCGCAGACATGACCTTAACCTTTTACCGGCATGACCATTAAGTGTGTATAGCTATATTTAGACGTGTCAATTTTATAGATGGCGTGATCGATATTCACGAAGTTTCTATAGTGTGTTAGTTTAAATCGGTTATAAACATGGTGAAATACTGGCGAACGTAATCGTGTGATTCAAAAAGGAAATAATATACAGTTGATGGAAAGTGTTTAATGGATACTTAGATCTCTTAACGCATAAATGTGTGGCATAATCTGTAAACAAAATGTGCAGTGACGACACAAACCAGTTTTCAATGGACTGATATATTATTACATGTATTTCTGCTGTGTCGTGTTTAAACACAGAATTAAAGAAACCATGCACCGGTGATGTCTAAAATTATACCGGACGCCAATATTTATAATCGGATACATGTTTGGAGACAAAATACGAATTTAAAAATACGTTCTGACCAGTCATGGCGACTTCGAAAACACATCGCGTTTCTGGTTAGCTCGGTTCACATAAAATTTGAATTAAAAACGGTTAAGCTTTGTGGATACAAAAAGGAATTGCAAATGTTTGTAGCTGGATATTAAAGACGATTTCTACAGCTTTTTCCCTTCCGTGAAAATTTTTCATTTTTATATATTTTCAGATCGTCCAATGCCTAATACAATGACACCATAAAAATATGGGGATCACCGCATTAGATTTTTTGGAAAATGCATGTAAATGACCCACCCCTGAATGCAGTTTAGGATGATGCTGTTTTTGTTTTAGCAAAAAAATGGTATTCACCATTGATTTTTAAAAAATAACGACATCCTATTGGTTGAAATGCGTAATTGTAAGAAAGCAATCCGTTACGTGGTGAAAAAATAATACAATATTTGCCAAAAAATGCTTTTTCACCCTTTTTTAACGAAAAAAATCTACATTTTGTAATCATATAAAAGTTTGGTTTTGACTATAGAAAAAAATCTGTTCCGTGAAAATTCCTGAATGTTCGATATTTATTACATAATTATATTCTTAACAAGCTGCAAAAAAGAAAACAGGGGTCACCGTGCTTGTTTTGGAGAAAAAATATGTAGTTTGCATGTGCGTATTGGACATTTTTCTGTAAAAAAAAACAGGATGGAATGACAATCATAATTTATAACAATACACTTATAAAAGTAAATAGATATATATTATATATAATTATTTTAGTAACAGCAGTTGATTATGACTATGTACAAAACGTTATTACAGCCAAAGTACTTTCACAATAATCGCAAGCATGTGTACAGCTATATGCGAGTTTAATGTTCAGTCAGCGTGTTCCTACTTTCGTTGTCAGTGTATTATCAAACTTTCGCAAATAAATCGATTTCGATTCACAATACACTCCTACTATGATCATGGCAATTATTATGAATATATTTGATTCTAGTTGGTAATTACAGTGCACACAATATTTAATACATATTATTATCTGTCAAAACACTTCCCATATCGTCTTTATTTGTAAAATGCCGTCGATCGACGTGAGTACTTTTGAGGTAAAATTTGCATGGTTGTTCAATTTTGTTTAAATTTGTTTTGAAATAGAAACGCTGTTCTATTTTTAGCTCCACGCGAGGGTGAAACTTACGGTATATATTCCGTCACCACTCATTAAATACTGTGGGAGAATTTGGCTGTCAAAAGTTCGTTGCAATGAATATTGATGATGAATGAAACTACAATGAAATTTTAAGAAACGTTGAATACTCTTCGAATGAAGTCTGTAAAACATGTATCGGTCGACCGGTTACTAAGTCATTGAGTAAAGACCGCTCAAAAACCGACCAGGTGCAGGAGAACGGTAAATATGATAAAATAGAACACAGCCTACATGCGACTGGTTTAATACCGCACCGAAATGGTTGAATTTTCCTTGCAGATTTGGACACAGAATAATGAGATGTCTCATTAATTATTCATGAATATGAACTTTTGCTAGCCTAATCGCCCACTGTCGATAAAGAAGCATAGCGTGTTTGAGCAGATGTGGGTTCCGACGATGAAGGGTGATACGAAAAAATATTACCATGTGATATTACTTTTAGTCTATGGACAAAAATACACAGAGTGGTCTCGTGAGGTGTAATAATGAAAATTATACCCCGCTCGGTGTATATTACTTTCCAACGCCATGACATATTAAAAGTATGCAGAGATGGGTATATGGGATTTTACAATGTAAAAACGAAGTGAGTTATAATATAATGCGCTTATACTAACACCCACCTGCATATTGTTTTTGATACTGAAATTCATTCAACGTTAAAAATGTTGTCGTTTTTTTTTTAAATGTTGATAAGTAGTTTAACTTCTTTGCGGTTTAAACCTATGACGTCATCAGTACATTGCGCTTTAACCAAATTACCTCATAATAAAAGATAAAGTTTTAATGTCTGAGTGTGGTTGCCTAAAGTAGTGAGAATATGGTGGCTTTTTATTCAATATTTTATTGCTACTGCTGGTTTTATCTAAACACTTGTTTTAAATATAATTCACGTTCATTAAGTTAAACATTATGTTCAATTTATGATGACATTAAGAATACTTTTTTTAAAGTAGAAAAGTAGATGTAGTAGATCTATATGTTTTATTCAGTTTAATATTAACATATAGTTCTACAACAACGCTCTGTAATATAACTTTTTGCACCCAACATTACGGCTTCTTCCTGAAATTGAACGACGATGATCTGAAAACTGAACTATATGATGCTATGTCTTTAAATCTTTTTTAAAAGGGAGATGTTGTTGATTTTTGCTTTTTCTTTCATTTCATCGTGTCTTAGAAAGTTGCAGTTCTACTGCTCTGGTTAGCATCTAGCCATTCAGTTATTAAATGGCAATTAAATTGAATAAGTATTATCATTTATTGCTGCTTAATTTGAGTTGCGATGCTATGAGGTTAATCTTTGTTTACACTTAATTTTATTATGAATATAACTGGACCAAGTATGAGGTTCGGGTTCACACAAACCGGTTTAAACCCCAATGCTTTGCATTAACCGTTCCAAGGCGGTGACCCAATTTGTGTTCATTTATGTTGTGTTTGTTATGTGTTTTTGAATTTTGCCGTGTTTTTTTGCCATAAACAAAGGACCTCGTGCTGATGACAAGAGTTCTCTCCTGCTGTCGCAGCTGGAGTTTCGCTTTGTTTATAATCGGTAACAAACCCAGTGATATCAACAAAACGATTTCATCTTAATTTTGCACTTACAATCGGAACATCGCTTACATTTCCGAGGGTAAAAAAGTTGTTTACTAATCATTTATTTTTTAAACTTTGTTGCTGAGCTTGATATAGTTGAGATATAAATTAAGGCTATGATTTTGAGAGTTTCCATGCAGAAACGCATTTGATAAAATGTCGTCTTGTCGTTTGCAGAATATATTGCATGCTCTTAATTCTAGCAACAGTGTAATCCTGTAGGCTGATTGCGTCCAGCTGTTGATCTTGCAATTAATCTAAGTGTTTGAGAGATTAAAACGTTATTAAATATTACATAACGCAATTTCTAAATGAGTGTAATCTGGTGAGACATCAATGGTGTAAGGAATATTAATCATTTTTTTATTGAAACTATGGCAATCATATGCAATAAATATTTAAATATAGCCAATAATCACGCCATCAAGATTACACCCTTCTTTGACAGCAAAATACGTGCAATATTATACATAGATTTATGTAGATATAGCATGCTCTTTTTCATCTAGGATTCGTTAGGATTATTATACTTGTCGAGGCTGCCTTTTCCACGTGTTCACTAAAATTACGTGACGGTTGCAAAAGCAATATAATTATTGGCCATAGATGCATCTTTGACATGTATCCACCATTATGTCGAAGATTCTTGAATAAAATACTGCGTATATTATTTCTTAGTCATCCAGGTGAGTTACATTTATGTATCGTCACACATGCTGTGATTTAGAACTCAAAAGTAATGCTTTTTTTACAAATAATATTTAAATGCACTAAGATGTTCTTGAAGGTAACATTATACATTTTTCTTCATCATTTTTCTCCAATATTGTGGTTCTTGTTTTCTTCCTCATTGAAAAGTCTAAAAATGTCCGTCTGGGACCAAACGACACAATAAAAGATCTTCATATGAATTTATTGTAACTAATAGCTTTACATTGATACAGATGGAATTTTATTTTCTGCCTTGCATTGTTACTATTTCAAAACCAACCAAGAGAATATGAATTAACAGACAATCATGACAAGTTGGCTGCCGCATTTCTGAACTGCACAATACGAAGATCCCAAAAGGCATAAACAATAAAACAAAAGATAAATGTCAACCGAAACACTCAGAATCATCCCCATGCTCTTAATTTCAACACGCTTTAGGTCGCAGTACACTAAATAAATAAGTAATGTAGGGTTGTACTCTCTAAATAACGTTTAACTCGAAGACATGTTTTTAGGTTTAGACATTTGCTTTGATATTATTTTTTGGAGATTTTGGTAGGATAAGCATTATTGTGCACTAATAAATCACTGACATGTTGAAAGATTGGAGAAAACAGTAGGACACTTGCGCTGAGGCGGGTTACATTCAACTAGAAAATAGGCGGTAAAAAGTTGGTCATAAACCAGTCAACTTTGTTTAGTGACGAGTTCTTTCTTATATATCACATGACATACCTTTTTATTGCTTAAATCAATTCCGCTTTCAATGCTCTTTAAGAAAAGGTATGGTTGGGAGGGTCCCTATGTGCAAAATGTTGCATTTATTTTTGGTTAAAGTTATCGCTTTGAAATGACATAAGGATTGGAATTAGTATATTGTAACCTAAACACAAAACAGGGAGCGGCACTAAAGGAGCAATGCTTAAAAAAATCAACATGTTACTGTGTATGAGATAAATATCATTATTTAATTGTGCATTACGATTTTTATAGCGGAAACCTCTTTTTCAATTAAAAAAAAAAAGAAAGAAAAAAGTGCTTGTCTTGTGCGTTTCGCAGCCCACCAAATTATGCTCAAACCAAACATGAACACGTTTTATACAATATTTATCTCTATTGCATTAAAGTGTGTACAAATATTCTAGTATTTTGAATGATTTCTATGAATTAATTAAACACACATTTTGGCTCAGGCATCCCGTATAATCAAACACCCCAAGACGCAAGCCAGATTGCTTTTCATGCGTCATTCTCATATGCGTTTTCAAGCATTTCTACTTTGTGTGGTTAGTTATTTCTAACGTTGTCTGATTCTTTGGGTATGCTTTTACAAATGCAAAGGAAAACAACAGCAACACACGAAATCAACGAGTGATTTTGAACTAGATAAAATTACTTGTTAAACTTTTACACTATCTTACTCGATTTGTAGAATCATTTGTCTCAGTAATATATTAGCGACAAATATGCCGCACCTGTGCTTCTTTAATTATTTATTGTTATTGTATACAATTACACGCAATAATTTTCATTTGTACCAGAGCATTGACAAAGGCTTAGAAACAGATGAACGCGAGGCTTGCCGAGTGCTCAAATGTTTCGTGCCGAGTATGATAAACTTCATCTTTATCCAACACTCACCTAATATTCTATTTATCCTATTATGCTATGCTCATAAAACATGTTAACGGCGTAAACATATGTCAAAAAATAAAAATAAATAACGTTGGCTTTCCAGTTGTAACACTGGGCTTTTACTACAAACGTCATCAGTTGGAATGACGTCACATTGAAATACATAGCGTTCTAAAAATTACAACCGAATAAACGTGTGCTAAACTAGCGATAGGATGAAGTTAAAGTTTATACGATGGGTTGTCATTCGATCGACTCGGCTGTAGAAATAGGATAAATATGTATGTGCTTCATATTATACATATTATTACATCTTTAGTTTCAGTATGATATATTGCTGTACATAACTAATCATTATTTCAATGTAAGGTGGATGTTTTATCCTAGTTTTAGTAATTGCTTGTTGTATGTTTCAAACTGAGCTGTATAGTTAATTGTCCAAGCTCATGGCGCAAATGCAGGTAAAACGGCTTTAATACAGAGAAGATAAACACGTAAATAACATTTGCAAGACGTAGTTATCTCGATTCGACTCGATAAAAGATGCTTCAAGTAAATCTCCCAGTACACTGTTATCATAATTGTTTAAAACCAACTGATTCTTAATTAGCCGTACTTAATAATCATAATAGCATCCCTTTGCTTGCAGTTCTATTACTGTCCTTGGTAACATAACATGTGCTCAGATAATTATAAATGACAGGGCTTTAAACATGATTGGAAATCCGCTTGACAGTTTGACACTTTGACGAATGGCATTATTGGCTACTGAAATATTGAAATATTGGACGATACAGGACTAAATGCTACATAAATGAAGCATGTTTTCTTGTGGGTGCTGCGGTCAATTCAAGTGCAATGAATTGAAAGTTAATATAACAGTTTTACGTTGTACTTGTTCATGTCCTTATAGTTGCTTATTAATGTACTCTTTGCCATACTTAATGGGAGGCAATAAATACTCCCATACTTTTGTTTTTATCTGAAATAAAGCAAGTTTGTAATTGCCTAAAATTAATCATCATGTCTGATGTGTATTCTTTTTTACAGAATATAAAATTAAGCTCTAAAACATTGAAAGAATATTAGCCAGAACGTAACTTGTTTCTAATTTAAGTGTTGATGGTTTGGCAATCGTCGATATAGTATATTTATGCACCAAGTGAATGCCGTCGATGTATGAAATATATCACGCACGTTTATAGGGATAAGTATTCAATGCTTGCCGTTGCATTTTTTACCCAGCCTTAGCTTTCCCTGCATTTACCGGTCGTTATCAGTTCACTTCTATGCAAACGGTTGGTTATATGTCCTTAAAAACAAAGTTATAGTATACATCACATCATTAATTTAATGGCGTTTCCAAATATAACCGCCTTGGCAAATAATAATTTTTTTAACAAAAAATGCTGGTTTTTACATTGATAAGTGATACCATTGTCTCGCCGACAAACGCAATGGATTGTGCAATAATATACGGTTTAGACAGATTTGACGTGTACTTTTTTTCACGAAAAAATAAAGCACAACATATATATTGACACTATTATTTAAGGTAATAAACTATAATGCAGTGCAACCGTTTCTTTTAAATCAGCGTCTTTAAATATAATATTATAAGCTAAATAATTGAAATATGAATACAATGTGATACATTTGATCTGTCTTTCATCACACATGCCAGCATAATATACAACGCATTCGACAGTTTTCTGATCTGTAATTTTTCATTTAACAAATACTTTTAGACACGTTATTGCATATATTCCTCCAATGGCAACGTCACCACTGCATGGCCGACTCCTACCAGATTTGTTTTTACGTCTCCAGAACTTTAAGCCGCCTTTGGCCAAGGACGCGGCCTATGGCCTTAATGAATATTGATGGCATAATTGAATATCTGACAGGCAGAAACCGGCGTTAAAGAGGATTATTATTTGTTTTCTATGTTTTTATACTGGGAGAAACTGCTTTTCCAACTTCTTTAGATGTTATTACCATATAACATGTTTCTTTTGATTGTCTTTATATGCAATTATCTGTATATGGTATATGTTTATGGAACAGAACAGGACAACAATGTTTTACACCCATGTATATAAAGATACAACATACAAGGAGGAGATATATTTGTGACGCAATCACATTGCACGTATGTTTTACTTCCGTTAACTTCCAGAACTACGAAGGCTTTATTGATGTTTCCTGTACGGGAGTTGAACATGAAACATTTCATTCAACAATTATCCGTTTCTTTTTATCAATACATGAATACAAACAATGTGGTATCACACAGTTCTCGATCATATCAATATCATATATTAAGTGTTTTGTACCACCGTTAATAACCAAGTAGATTTTCAAAATGACAGAAACAGCCATTTACAAATATGAACAATCTGTATATAGTGTACATGAGAATATAACAGAACAAAACATAAACAAAAATAGATTCCTATAAACCATGTCGAGAATCTACTAATATACTAGTCATCAGGTCATCTTGTTCGATTTGTTATTTTCATAAGATATAACTTGTTAATGCAGCTTCAGTTTTAGTACAGCTTACATGTTGTTTCTACCATATGTTCTATAAGACGTTTTGATTCGAACCTTAATAATTAAAAAAAAATACACCTTATCAATATATCTTCTTCAGGCTTCGAACATGTGTTGGCGAACGCGCTACGTTGTTACTTGTTATTGTAATGATTGGGTAGAGCAATATTGCGAAAACAATTGAATTCAATCTGGGCGTACTAACGTGTGCACACGATTTTAATGTAGCTGGGTGTTCATAATAATTTTCATAAATTATATTCAATATTCATATACCCTGTTTAAGTAAAATCGATTTGAACATTAAATATTATATAGAATTGGGACAGGTATTAGTTTCCGAATATAGACAATAAGGTATTCCAGCTGCATCAGCAGGACAGAGAGACAATTGATAGTAAAATATGGTCCTTTATTTTTGGCAAGTGACCAATTACCAATGCAACAAGCTGAACTGCGTATGTGTTGTTTTTGTCGTGGTTGGTCTTCTGATGTGTTACTATTGAACTCGTTCATGGTATTGAATCACAGTCCCATCTTTATCGCCGGAAAAAAAAACTTCCTGAATATGGGTCTGTTCCATGTCTACGCATCACATTAGTACGAAAGGTCAAGCAGAGTGCTATAGAACGTGTCTTAAGAAAGGTCAAGCAGAGTGCTATAGAACGTGTCTTAAGCGTGGTTCACATCCAAATCTTTTAACAAGCCTGAAACAGTACAGTATTATGCGATGGAATTGTGTATGTCCATACCTTCGAATTGTGTACTGAACCAAAAAAGAAACTTTCGCTAAGTTTGAATTTATAATTTTTTTAACGTTTCAATAGATTTGACTGAAATATTTTGTTTGTTGTAGAACTTTGTCTGATGAATATACTGGGATTTGCTGGTTGATTTTGCAAAATATAACTATTTAACAATAACCACAAGTAAATACATGTGTACATCTCTTACGTAACCATGCGAACTTTTTATTTTAGTGTACATATGTTCGAAATGTGTATGTTCATATATTCGAATTGTGTCTGTCCATATATATTTGAATTGTGTCTGTCCATATATATTCGACTTGTGTCTGTTCATATATATTCGACTTGTGTCTGTTCATATATTCAATTTGTTTCTGTTCATATATACGGATTGTGAATTTCCATATATTGGCACGGTTTATGCCCGTATATTCGAATTGCGTATATCCATATGTCCATAAATTGTATTCAAAATGTGTCTAATCTTCTAATTGTGTCGCTCCGTTCAAGCTTGAAAACTTCACATTTGTACATAATACCTTATTTTCAACAGCTAGTCATAAAACGAATCCTTTGAAAAAGCAATTTGTTCCAACCCTGGATTTGTACAATCGCTATTAGTAGCCATGGTTACAGACATTATTAATATAACCTCCCTGAAACCTCCGTCTTAAATCCGTCTTAATTATGGTACAAAAACATGTGGGTTCAGATTATCTGTTATTTTTCTTGACCAATGAATTGTATTCAACATTATCGTGAACAGCTGAACATTACTTTGAAAGTTTACAAGCATATAGGCTACATGTGCAGATGATTACATGCGGTGTCGTAAACTTAAAACTGTCGAGGTAATCCATTCTATGATTTAAAAGCACGCTTTATTTTAAAAGTATATTTTATCAAACATAAGACACCGATGTTTGATTTGTATACTCGACAGAAAGGCATTTGAGATAAAGATTTGTTCAAATGAAACTTATTTTGTGTGCAAACATAATTTTTGCAAGTCTGTGGCACAGTAGTTGCAACTCAAGTTTATATATAGTTTGAATGCATGTCCCTTTCTTGAACTACAAGGTATTTATTTGTTGATGTCGATCAAATAAGAGTTAGGTAACACTACATACTAATAAATATGTTTCAACTGTACTGATACAGCTGCATTTGATATAGTTGTGATAGGACATGACATACATTAAGTTTGCTTAAAAGACGTTTTATTGATTTAATTCAGATATCAATGAACGTGATCATTATGAGACTCTCGCAAAATCACATGACTTCAATTGAATGCGCAAAATGTAGCAGCACAATAGATAGACGTCCGTCTTGTAGTTTGCACTGTATTGCATGCGCTTAATAGTCCGTCTTGTAGTTTGCACTGTATTGCATGCGCTTAATAGTCCGTCTTGTAGTTTGCACTGTATTGCATGCGCTTAATAGTCCGTCTTGTAGTTTGCACTGTATTGCATGCGCTTAATACTATTAATAGTCACAGTGGGATACTTAAGTCTGATTGCATCCAGTTATAGATACAGGAATAATGAAACTCCAGAAATATCATCATAGCAACTCGCAATTCATCTAAATGTTTGAAGTATTAAATATTTAACTTACAGTTTAGAAAAGATAACCTAGGTCGGTCATGAACAGTATAAAACATGTAGCTTCTTGCATTCTCAGTCTCGTCATTGATTCCCCCAGACCATTGGCTGTCTTTTATCCACATTCCCCTTGACGGAATTGCAATGTTTAATGCTCATGTAAAGCTTTGTCATGTACATGTGATTCAAATGTTGAATATAACGCATTTTGTATAAACATAGCCTGTTACCTGACACTAGCGCCCATTCACACTGTGTACTCAGCCTGTTACCTGACACTAGCGCCCATTCACACTGTGTACTCAGCCTGTTACCTGACACTAGCGCCCATTCACACTGTGTACTCAGCCTGTTACCTGACACTAGCTTCCATTCACACTGTGTACTCAGCCTGTTACCTGACACTAGCGCCCATTCACACGGTGTACTCAGTCTGTTACCTGACACTAGCGCCCATTCACACTGTGTACTCAGCCTGTTAACTGACACTAGCGCCCATTCACACTGTGTACTCAGCCTGTTACCTGATACTAGCGCCCATTCACACTGTGTACTCAGCCTGTTACCTGACACTAGCGCCCATTCACACTGTGTACTCAGCCTGTTACCTGACACTAGCGCCCATTCACACTGTGTACTCAGCCTGTTGCCTGACACTAGCGCCCATTCACAATGTGTACTCAGCCTGTTGCCTGACACTAGCGCCCATTCACACTGTGTACTCAGCCTGTTACCTGACACTAGCGCCCATTCACACTGTGTACTCAGCCTGTTACCTGACACTAGCGCCCATTCACGCTGTGTACTAAGCCTGTTACCTGACACTAGCGCCCATTCACACTGTGTACTTAGACAAAAGATGATTCCCTTACATAACATACCAGTCGGTTCACATTGTACTGCTAGATCTGTCGATGCTGCCTTTTGTTCGTTACGATGATTGACATCTTAACTCCATTGATAAATAAATAAAATGATACTAGGATTCCTAAATGCGTGATATTGCAAAATATTAATGATAAATATTAATTTATTACGAATAATACAGTGTATATTTTGAAATCTAAAAACGAAGCAATTCTGAAATATCCTCCTTGAAATTTAAACAACAAACGAAAAAAGAGACAAAACATATCCGTCACTTGTGTGTACCATCAAACACATTCCAACCCAGAGTTGACTTTTTTAGATGTTTTGTTTCCGATTATCTTCCTTTAAATCTGATTGTTTTGAATGAAAACATTGTTTTCGTCTTCGGGCAAAAGCTATGGTATCCCGCGCAATTCCTTAATCCTTCATTTGGCAGTTTCCACACGAATATCATAAGTCAATTGATAGCTTTCAATCACGCATTTAATTTTAATTTAAGATCGATGTTGCAAACATTGTATATTCAGAGACATTTGAAGAAATATATACTGAAAATAGACAACAATGACATAAAACAAACTAATTCAAATGTATTTGGAAGCGTAAAGCACGACATATTTGCTTGAAGTTATTTTGAAATCCTATAAGTGGTTTCTGATAATAATTTTTAATAGTTAAAAATCATGTAAGGAAACTGCCCCGCCATCATGCCGCTGTTTTTTAAAGAGTAAAAATTATTTCAAGATATTTTGTAGAAGGTCATCTAAAGAAAATTTCTGTTAAATTATTTCCAAATCTAGCAAGTGGTTTTAGACAAGAACATTACACAATTTTCAATGTAGCCATTTTAGGAAAACTGTCCAGTCCCCTGTCAGCCATGTTTTTTCGGCGTAGCTGTTTTATAGCACTTTTGACCTAGATTTCTTGTTAATGTATAAGAATGAAAAGCTAAAAATTTGGCGCGGTAAGTCAATTATGCAGCGGTTAAATTGAATACCATTATTTGTTTGCGCGGGAGAATTTTAAGAAATGCAAACTTACAATAATAAAGTCAATGGTTATTATTAGTAGCGTGGCTTCTTACTGACCTCGTGCGGTGTGATACAGGGTCAGCAGATTAATATTGGGTCACACCGTACGGGGTCAGTAAGAACTCATGTAACGAATTTATCTTACCGAGTACCAATCTGTTTCCCATCATCACACCAGCATTGACGAAATAACACCCCTACACTTACCTATATTTCAACACTGCGGAATAAAGAAATTTAGCAATTGTACACCAAAGTATAAAATTATGTATGTTTTTGCATGAAATTTTCTTGGACGGATTGGCCAATGAAATCATTATTCGATATTGGTGATGATTCAAATCCAAACATTTTTAAAGGATTTTTATTTATGAGAGATTGTGAATAGGGATGGCAAATTGCCCTTTATACCGAATAATGCATTAATTGCACAACACAATCATGGGCGCACTGAGCTGCCTTGGCGGCGTTCTGCGCTCTCTAGTGCTTTCAATTTTTGGCATAAGCCGCAAGCAGTAACATCACATGCTTCATCTGGTAATTCCATCTGCGAGAGGAAATTGACGGAACATTATTTAATGTTATTAAAAAACAGAAACACAATCGTTGAAACGAAATTTTTAATTTTTTTTTCAATAATTATAACAGCAATAAAGGTTCCAGATATCGTAACAACAACGGGAAGGTTCAACATTTACAAAATTTACATAGCACACAATATAATAGTCGAATATCTGTAAATATAAATCACAATTTTCTCACAAATACACCAGTCCGATCACTGATCGTCCATAACAGCATTGCAATATTGAGCCAGATCTTTAAACAACATTTGACTTTACAATGTTTTGACCCAATTGTTTTTTGTTTCTTGTTGTTTTTTTTTTACAAATATTCATTATGAGCGTTAATGTTTGTAAGACAATTTGTTTAGTCAATAAATGTTTTGATAACAGTAATGATCATCCTATTTTTATCCAACTGTACATTATTAAATTTTGTCAGTGTGTCTATTAGAATTCGAAGTTGAAATGTTCACATACATCATAATTATAATGAATATGAACTAATATTGCTAATATTGATTATCGTATTATCGTTTTCACATAAACGTATTTAAGTAATAGTAAACACGTAAATTTCGTACAAACACACATTACTTGACAGGTATACAATAACCAGGTATAAAATAACCTAGGCCTAAACATCGAAATTGGTCATTAGGCCTTTACAATTAAAGTCAGTCATTCACACATAGATTTACTGTAGGTAAACATTTATAAATATGACAAAAACACATCCACAATACAGGTTATAATACCGTCACAGGTCAACACAAATCGTATGTCCCTATAATCGCTCATCGTTGCTAAAAGCTGGAAACATGATCATCACCAAAATCGATCATCAGTCATTTCTAGGTGGATTTGAAACCACGTGGTAACAAAACTAAAATCTCACAAGAATACACTATTGTCCATTTATTCCAATGAAGCTCAATGGTTCGACCGCAGCAAAATAAATCGAGCATTTCGTGTGTAGAGAGCTCACATAAAGGGGGTCGAAATGGTCATGACGTAATTTTGCTGGTCTTGATGATAGGGTGCCAGTAGTCGGTGGGCCGATGCGGGTGCTCCATGATGTCATACCAGTGGTCGAGCTGCTCCCCGTGGCTGTACCATCCCAGCTCCACCTGGGGCAAAGGAAAACTTGTAAAATTGCAGAATATTTATTTACATACACTACGTATTGAAAAAGCTAGAACCAAAAAGGTAATAGTTCTGTTTAAAAGGTTTCGGTCATTGTTTGTTTCAAATTCAGGTTTCAAATAGTTATTGCTCCTAATGCAAGTGACTCATTAAATATGTGCCTATATACATTAATATTATTATACCAGTATTTAACATTTATGTGTTGACAAACCTGGCGAATCAGCAAGCAGACAATTTGCTCCTGATCTGTCTGTGCCAAAATCATATATTTTAATAATTCCTAATACAATACATCGATTCAAAAGGATGTTCAAATATTTATTAGATTAAGAGCAACAATGCCGTAATGCGGTAATACATTAAATACGACGACATACGTTTGCTACTGAATTGTATTGCTAACATCAAACTAACACCCACTCAAATCTCGTTGTTATACGTGTAAACAATACAGTAATACATTGGGTAAACTTTTTACATATACCATGTAAAAGTTTCATACGCATTAACATCATCCGATCTGCGATGATACTCTTGCGGTATTAAAGTCGAAAACTGATAATTAAATTGCGGGTGCCTTCAGGAGCATCCAATTATATGCCACGACGCTAGCTGAAGCCGCTAAAGGCTGAATCATTATCAATGAGGGCTTAATGGCGCTTTATCAAGGATAAACTAGAAAATGTTTATGTAAATGTAAAGGAATTGTCGTTTTCTTTCTATTGACACATTCATCTTGAAAAAGTGATTCGAAATTTTTTTTTAGAAAGCTATAGGCCATTGTATAAAAAGCTAGCGACGCCGAGTACGGTCATTTCAAGACTTCTTATGTATGCATCATGATACTTATATTAATATTTGCGAAAATCAATATACTATATTATTATTTTGCATTGCTATTGTATTCCTAGTTCATTGCTCCTAAACAGCGTTTATCAACCGTTATTCGGTAACAAAATATTTTGTAATTAACGAATTAATATGTTTCTTCTGCTAATTCAGAATGCATGGCCAATTCAAGGGGAATTATCACACGCGGTGCCTTTTATAGAGAGAGATATTTAATCATATAAAAAAGGTAAAATCCTAGGTTATATGTACACATAGTTGATTTGATATATTATGTTATAACATAACCATGACCATTGTGTATTCAAAATTAAGGATACCGTCTGGTAGACATAAAATTGGAATGTAACTGACATTTTTAACATTTTACAGGAAAAGCAAAATACTGATTTGCTTATATGTTGACTGTACATCTGAATATCTACATAATGTTTTATAATTCATTAAAATATGCCTATCAGATGCAGCTTTTACAAATGTATGTATCTACATTTCCACTAGGACAAACTATAATAGTTTGTCCTTATGAAAGTGCAGATACATACAAGTATATTTTATATTATTGTTCACATAGTAAATGACTTCTTGCGCTGAGATGTGTACGTGCTAACAATCTTTTAGTGTACTGATTGGAGTGGTTTTGCTTTGAATCAGAAGAGCAGTAACCTCTAATGACGATGTGCTTTATTATGTAATATTTGAAAAAGAAATACTTCTCATATTTCTGGTCGCAGATATGTTATAAATATTACACTGAATATCTTACATTTCTATCACCATACTGTTCAAATAAGATGTTTATTAACGCTATCGTTATTTTGCCTTACTTGAAACTTTTACTAAATGTGAAGCTAATGAAATATTTCAAATTACATTTATAGAGAAATGACCATTTGAAACGATAAAAAGATATATCTCAAGAGCATAGGACAAATGAGATGTTGTATTCTAAAAATGAAAACTTATTATGTGAATCCAACTAACTAAACGTTCATGAAAGGCATGCCCAGAAATATCATGGCACGAACATGTGACTAATTATAAAATCTTCAGTTTCACCAACCTGTCCTATTTTCTGAACGCCCATCATCATGTCCTTATGAATAATATGGAACACAAACACATGACCCAGCAGTTTTGGATTCTCTCTATTGATATCGAAGACACAAGCCTGGTTCCAAACAGGGTCTTGCGTGTTCTGGCGAACTTTCGTCTTGTGTTTGGCCTCACGTATACCATTTATGTACATCTCTACCTTCACATAGGGATCTACAAGAATTCCATGCAAGCATACGTTAGTCTGTTGCAAGTAACAAGCAAGTTATTTCTATACATAAAGCGTAAATAAATCAAACCAGCATGAGCCATACAATTTTTCAAATAGTGATAGAAATGTACAAAAGATACTCGTAAACAAGTGAAACGTTTTACATTAATATTAAGTGAGAGAGATTGGCGTATGACTCAAATTCTTCTCACGACATAGAAATTACATCGGTTGAAACAACGCCTTCACAGAATGCAATGTATAATGCATTTTTGCCTTTAATCCTATTTAGGCATTACATTCAGTTCCACCATAATCAAGACTTGCTCCATAATTGATAAGCAATATAACACGCAATAATAACAGAATCATTTAGTCGAGAAATAAATATTGCTTTGTCCTTGCAATTTCAAAAGTGGTCAAAATGTGCACATATGCCAAGGAATTAGCCTCATACGTACTTAATGACGGTACCTAAATATAGTAACATTAGGTCCTAAATTAATAAGACCTGATCCGACCTGGTCCGACCAGATCCGACCAGGTTGTACCTGAGGTAGGGGCAGGTCCTACCTCCTAATGAATTTCGACCCTTTAGTGCGCAGTGTTAGAACCTGTGGTATTATTAGGGACTAAATTGGTAGGAGGTCCGACCAGGTCGGACCTGAGGTAGGTGCTGGTACGACCTCATTAATATGGCGTACCATTAGGTCCTAAATTATTAGGACCTGGTCCGACCAGGTCGTACCTGAGGTAGGTACGACCAGGTCCTACCAATTTAGAACCTTATATTACATCAGAAGCGGTATACATCAGCAGCGTACTTCAGGCCCGACCAAGTGGTACCTGCTTCGAATAGGACCTACCGGCCCCTTCCTCACGTACGATCTGGTTGTACATGGTCGGACCAGGTTCTATCAATTTAAGACCTAATGGTACACCATACCTATCGCCGACGCAAATAGAAACATAGGTAAAGATAGGACTATGGTACTGACGGCACTTATCAACGTGACCCGTGATAACTACCTGGTCTGACATAAACAGAGGTACTTACTGACGGCATCTAGCAACGAAGCACGTGGTAACGTCATGGTCTAGCATATACAGTGATACTTACTGACGGCACCTAGCAACGAAGCGCGAGGTAAACATACGACAATGGTACTTACTGACGGCACCTAGCAACGAAACACGTGGTAACGACCTCGCCTCTACCACATTGAATACCATCTTGCCCGCCACGGGCTGGTAACAGCCCGATATATGAATGTCACCCTGATGAAGCTGCAAATAGCATAATAACGATCTAGTCTTTGAACAGTTCTCAACTTGTGTTCATCTTTATTATTGTATATAATACTGGAAAATATCTACAATGCACGATTGGCAAGATAAAAACTTCATCTTGGTGTTCACATGTTGTTTTTTTATGCATTTCCATATGTTTTGTTATGGGTTTTTTTATTTCAAAATAATTGTACAGTTCTGATTAATTAACTTTATTATTTATTGCATCGCCCGCACCATCATCAACAGCATTAGCGATAATAATTATTTTATTTGTTGACGTCATAATGCAATTTTGTAACTCTTTCTAAACGCCATTGTTTGAAATCACCATGTCCCTCTGCCCTCTTCAATAAAACACTAAAACACAACATTAGCCAACCCAACAATCTAAGACAATTAAAACCAGAAGTGGTTAAATTGCATGTTTTCATTCCAAGCACATTTTGGTTTATTCGAATTCAATTTCCTTGTCCGTTGTTTTAAATCTACCCTTAACAATTATATGATGGATTACTGTCACATTTGCCCTGCGGTAATGATATAATATTATTTCTTTGAAATGTGTCGGTCTCAAAGTGTATTGATACGTCTTATATATCAAATATGCAAATTATAGTTAAGAACGAATGTGGTGATCAATTCAACCTCTACTCATATTAAGGATACAGCGAAAATAACACGAACGTTTGTTCTGTGGTGCAGCATTCTTATGATATATTTATAAGACTAAACTTGTATTACTTGAATTCATAGAACACAAACATAGCAATATCCCTATCCATCTTTCGTCACAAGTAACATCAATAAATTCCATCTCAATTATTTACATGTTTTCATATGTGACAACAAAATCAATTAACAATTAGCCAGAAGGTAATTAAGTACTATGATTAAACAATTCAAATACTTTAATATGACCGACATTAACTGATTACCCACCCATTATTAGACAGATTTATCCCAAGTGTTCGCGGACACTACCTACCCTGTAGACACTGTGGGGAAGAATAATGAGCTCTGTTAGACCGTTATCAAACTTGTCGACGTCCTTCAGCTGCACGGACGCCATGCCGACGAGGTGACGTCGAGTAATGTGGTGAGACGAATACACCTGTAACATGTTATTTGGTGAGATGAGTAAACTTCGAATGAGTTGCGTGGTAAGGCGAATAAACATGTAAAAATGTGCTGGAACGAATAAACCTGTAACAAGTTATGTGGTGAAACGAAGAAACCTTTTACAAGATATGTGGTGGTATGAATACTCCTCGAATGACGTATGTGGTGAGGCAAATAAACCTGTAAAGAGTTATGTGGTGAAACGAATAAACCTGTAACAAGTTATGTGGAGGGATGAATAATCCACGAATTACTTATGTGGTGAGGCGAATAAACCTGTAACAAGTTATGTGGTGAAACGAATAAACCTGTAACAAGTTATGTGGTGAAACGAAGACACCTGTAACAAGTTATGTGGTGGGATGAATAATCCTCGAATGACGTATGTTGTTAGGCGAATAAACTGTTACGAGTTATGTTATGAAATGAATAAACCTGTAACAAGTTATGTGGAGGGATAAATAATCCTCGAATGACTTATGTGGTGAAGCGAATAAACCTGTAACGCGTTATGTGGTGAAACGAATAAACCTGTAATGGGTTTTGTGGTGAAACGAATATACATGTAACGAGTTATGCGCTGCAACGAATATACATGTAACGAGTTATGTGCTGAGACGAAGAAACCTGGAACAAGTTATTTGTTGAGACGGGTATACCTATAACGAGTTATTTGTTGAGACGGGTATACCTGTAACGAGTTATTTGTTGAGACGGGTATACCTGTAACGGTTTATGTGGCGAGACAATACATGTGTAGCGATGTGTTGCCAAAACCAGTACACTAATGACAATGCATTTGCCAGTAAGTATTCAATTATAAATGTAAGTAGATAAATGACATTTCAAAGTGTGGTGATACGAACTAATATGGAAATATGAAAGTGGCACTATACGATCATGGCTTTATATAATTATGTACGGATATAAAATATTGCCGAAAGAGGTATGTGGTACGACGAATAGACGTTCCGCCAGTCTTGTAGTGACACATTTGCAATGACCTGTATGGTTCGACAATACACATTCTAGACATACGTTAGATGAACAAGGATACCATATTTCCTTAAGTAAGGAACAGAACCGCAGTGATTAATACAGAGAAAGACGAAACTATAATTATTTAGGTGCTGAATAAAGTGGTGACTAGTGAAAGGAAGAAAAGAGCTGCAATGGATTATGATAGGAATTAACAAACATGCGAAGAGAACCGTGTTAGTTGGAAAATAAAATATGCGGTTTGCCGAACAATTCTACCACGATCGCATATATTCAAACTTATGCAAACAAATAAATAAACTTCTTTAAATATGTTGTCCTTCTAACTAAATTGCATTAAATCAAGGTCGTCACGTACTTTAAATTTGTGTCAAAACCCATTCGAACACAAAAGAACGAAACTATTTCACACAATGAGACAGAAATCCAATATTGCAATAAATCATTTTCAAGACAATTCGCTACAAATTCTGTAGTAAAAATGTAAGGAACTTGCAAAAACTAATTTAACTAATTTAACTCTTTTTTGGCCCCAGCGGCAAAATAAATGTAGAAATAAGAATGTTTATGCTCAATGTAACAAAAGACAGTAAAGCTTAATAAATAAATCAATGAGAATCGCCTATTTATCCGTAAGATGCAACGTATGAAATGTTTCATTGTGCAATAATCATCCCCAGCCATCAGCGCCCTATCAGCAAGTCACTGGAATTAGCTTTTAGGCCAAATGTCTACTAAATTACTAAACATGTGTAGACTATATGACTGTTTTGTATCAGTCTTAGCTTCGTTTTCGCTTTTATAATCCATTTTCCCTGATAGTGCATGTAAAAGAAAAGCGCACATTTATGATAACCGCGAAATGTCAGCCGTGTAGACCTAATGTCACGTAGTCTTAAATTTACATTTCTTTTCTATAATCATACTGAGGTTAACTGTGTTATAAAGACAAGAACACTAGACAGAGGCAACGATCGCAGTTGAAGACTGTGATTATTAAAGATTATACAAGTTAGTTGTTAAAAAATAACCCTAAATAAACGTGTTGCAATAATGAAATAAAGCGCTTAAACATATGCCTTAAACACAATGCAGCAACTTAATCAGCTATGACAAGAAAATGTATATGTAATACAAAATTATAAGCAATGATTTAATATTTTATTCCTATATAATTGAACAAAAAGCTAACATATATTCTATAGTCAATAACAATAAATTCGTAACCTTCCACACAAATGTAATACAAATTCAAACAAAATAACTATGTCATATACTACGTTTAGCAACAACTTATACAAGTTTTTTTTAATGATACATATTCCTTCGTTGCTTTGCCAAGTGCACGCATTATCATGAGCTACTTTTGTGTGAATATCGGGGGATAAACAAGTGCACGCATTATCATGAGCTACTTTTGTGTAAATATCGGGGGATAAACAAGTGCACGCATTATCATGAGCTACTTTTGTGTGAATATCGGGGGATAAACAAGTGCACGCATTATCATGAGCTACTTTTGTGTGAATATCGGGGGATAAACAAGTGCACGCATTATCATGAGCTACTTTTGTGTGAATATTGGGGGATAAACAAGTGCACTGACCTAATACATTGCCAATAGTTTATTTCAATTTATTGAAAATATGGTTATCTTTACTGCTTTTAACGTTCCTTTTATCGACTTGGGATGCTTTGATTTACCCTTATTTACCTCTATCGATTCGGAAATGTTTATAACAATTTTGTCTTGCATTTTAACGGACTGTAATTCCACCGATTCCTTTGAGCGAAGTACAAAGGCGATTGTTATGTCATCACGTGAAAGGTGTCAGCGCACCAAATCTTACCTGGAACTCTATGGCGGATCCCTCAATTAAATCATCCCGAGTGATTTCAGTGATAGAGAACTTTTCTAAGAAAACTGGGTTCTGAAAAAAAATATTTTATATGGAAAAACATGTATTTAAAATACATTAACTACGTTCTGTTTTTGTTAACAGGAAGAAGGTACGTGTTTGACATGGTATAAAACAACTTTGAAGTCAGAAGTTATATCAACAGCACGAACTTATGAAACCGAGTGAACAGGTTAATCTAAGAACAATCCGTCAGTTCGGTAATTAAAATTCACTTTAAACTGGAATTTTCAGTGTTGTCAGGCGATTACTATGAAAGATATCAACATCAACCGATCTTGTATAATACTTACCCGCGATTTGTTAATAGTTTTTGTTCTGTATTTAAACGTTCTTCCAGGAACCAGGAAGGCTTTCACGTATGGATTAACTTCAGTGTTGCTAGGCAACCCAGCAATGCGGAGATCACCAGCCTGAGGAAACACAAAATCTGAATCACAATCTGATGACGTCATATTGTCAACGGCATTGCTAGGAATGCAAGCATCTAAATCTCCACTCTCCATTTAGCATAACTCTTAATTTGATAGCCATTGGCAAATGTCAGCAAGATGTCACAATCCCGTAAAATCCTTCCTCTAAGGCGGTGAATACTGTTAAGTTATTTATTATCTATTTTCTTCAATTAGGGAGTAATGCTTTCTATATCTCCCAGAAATGAAAATGTTTTTCCTGAAGATCCGTGGGTTACCAATTTTCTCTGACAGTACACCTTTTATGAAGCTAAAGCAATGTCCTCTCAGATGTGTTGCTCGTAAAAGCGCAGATTGTTTCGAATAGTGCAAAGCTCATTTTATGCGATAGCATACATGTATGCAATAGGTTTCAGTAAGTTACTGTACAGATCACACACTGTTCAAAGGTTTACAGTTTATTTCAGTGATGAAGTACTGACACAAGTTAAGATATATATACATATCGGTACTTTGTTTCCTACCCGTGCATGTTATTTTATAATAATGTTCTTTTTAAGACGAAGCGCAGATAAATTGTAAATTGTATATAGCCGTCCATTTAGAGCTATTAACAACATCTAAACCTCTTATCTCATTAAATGTGTTAAAAAATAACTTACACTGAATGTATTTAATAATAATGCATTGAATTCTTTAATATTAATAAACCAATGTGTATTCACAACAGCTATACAATATAATGTTTACTTTTAAATAGATAACTGGTGTTTAACGGCGAATACATTGACCATCAGTTATAGACCTAAGAAAGAGACAATAATGCTGCACAGACATAAACACATAACTTTTGGAATCCGATATGCAATTAAAACTATTATTTAACACTAACAGTTATACTTTCAACGCAATATACATACTGTCACTTTAGAAAAACGCCATAAGTGATAACAATGAGGCAGGTAAACGAAATATAATAATTAATTACAATAACCACCGGTTAAAGTTTAGCTCTTATAATGCTGTAAGATATGAACCGTTCTAGGGGAATAATCCTTCAAAATTATAAATTATAATATAAGCAAATAGATTAGTATTATAATTAGCAAATAACGTTAAACGGTTAAAAGTATTTCGATTGCATATATAACGCAAACATAATACAATGTAGACATTTGGTGTATAAGCAGCAACTCATATTAAAACTGTGTATATGCAAAATATAAAAACATAAAACAGCCAACCATACTCCTTAACGTGTGTTTACAATTAGCATATAATTAATACAATTCAACTTTACTATATCAAAACTTTTTTTATCTCATCATTACATATTGAGGAAATAAACCCTTGGATATAAATTTAACTCGCTCGTGGTTCAGGTTTGCATAGTTTGTTTGTATACTTTAGACCATAAATATCCAATAATAATAATTATAAATATATTCGCTAAGTAATATATGTTTATTGCATATGATAATTATGCACGGATGTGTTACTTTAAACTAAATTCTAAAACGTGCAACAGCACGTTTTATAGGATTATCTGTAACTGCTTGACGTCGGTAAAAATACTTTCACAGCAACAAAACACCACTAAAAAAACTTTTAACATGATTTTACTCTTGCTTCTGTTTGATCAATGACCTTGACAATTAATAAAATGCAAAAACACACATCTTCATTGCTTTGTTTATGTTGACCTTTTACATATGAGCTATGACAGCTAAAGTAAATATATTGTAACAACGCCCCTCTATAAGGATATTTTAAGAGGCTAAGAAACACACCTGTATTTGTTTGACGTTTCACCTACGTCAAAGTAAATATATCGCAATAACACATTTATAATGAAGACATATGTGTTTACATAAATGGTAACACCCACCACTAAATGATTGCATATTTGTGTTGTTTGACCAATGCACGTGTCAGTAAATATTACATATCGTTACTATAAATAGTAACAAATTGACGTCACGAGCGGGCCGATATTCGTATCCGCCTTGCCAATATAATCATATTGGCCCCGGGCCGATTTTCTATATCTGAAAAGAATCAGATCGCGCGACGTCAACGTCAATTTGTTACTATTTATAGTAACGATATGTAATATAAACGATAACATACGGCAGAGCCGGGTCGGACGTCTATAATCGGCCCTAGCCGAATAACGGCCCTCGGGCCAAAGGCCCTCGGGCCGTTATAGCGGCAGCGGGCCGATATATAGACGTCCGGCCCGGTCCTGCCGTATGTTATTGTCTAAATATTACATATCGTTACTATAAATAGTAACAAATTGACGTCACGAGCGGGCCGATATTCGTATCCGCCGGGCCAATATAATCATATTGGCCCCGGGCCGATTTTCTATATCTGAAAAGAATCAGATCGCGCGACGTCAACGACGACGACTGACGTAATCACTAGAAAACATGGCGGCGTCAGAAAAAACGCTAGAATCGTTAGCAAATCGTTTAATGGATCTCGATGCAATAATACAGTGTAATGAGACCATAGAAAGGCAGAAGATTACCAACAAAGATACATATGACTTTGTTGAAAGCAAAAAAAATTAGAACACAAGAAAAAAAACGGAATATGATGTACGACATTTCCGGGAATGGCTTACGCTGGAAGATGAAGTGACAGATTTTGAACAAATGGAGCCGGCAGCATTGGATATGTGTATGGCGAGATACTTTTTGAGTGTCAAGAATTGCTAAACAAAGAAAGACCTTGAACCCGGCACTTTAAAGGGAATTCAAGGTAGCATCAAGAGATACCTGTGTGACAAAAACTATGGTGTTGACATTATGACTGATCTGCGGTGTAAGCACTCCAGGAATGTTCTGAGGGCCAAGGCCGTGGACTTGAAAGAAAAGGGACTGGGCAACAAAGCCAAGCGATCCGATCCATTTACACCAAGAGAGATTGACATTCTGTACAAGAAAAAGCTACTTGGTACAGGTATGTTAGCGTGTTCATGCAATCAGCTGATTCCTGTCAAGTTTACTATTTACTGTTGCATAACAACAAGGGAAGTCACTCTGAGTTCTGGAAATTTCGCAACCTCTACATTTCGTACCCGGATTAACTTTAATTGTGACGCATTTAATACAGTCTTAAAGATAAGAAAGACCGTATTATATTGAATTTGTCAATAACATAAAAACGTACATTGTTGTTCCGGATAAGTATTAAACACATTTACTGAGTAAATCTATATATTTAAAATAAATGTACATCTCTAAACTTACTTATAATTGTTTTAGATAAGAGATACTTTCGAGCGTTATACGGTTCCGAAAAATATATAGATAAATATCATACTTGAAAATTAACAACATATTTTCCAGAATCGCCAAAGTCCATTATCAACACACTCTGATTGAACAACACCCTTTACTTTGGCCTCAGAGGCAGGCAAGAACATATGAACATGCTTTGGGGGGACCTGGAATTAATGCAGACAAAAGATGGAACCAGATACGTAGAGTACACAGAGAGAGCCACTAAGACCAGGAAGGGAATAACAGACGATGCACGAATGTTCAAGCCCAAAATCTTTGAGCAACCAGGTAGTAAATGAAGTTGATGTTAACATCGAATTATTGATATGTTATTAATCTTTCTTTACACATGTCTTATATATTGAAAAGAAATTGTAAATTATACTTAAAATGCAATAATGAATAACATTTTATTTAATCTGTATGCTCTTATCAAACTGACAATTCTATTGTTAAGTGTAATACATATTGTTTGAAAAACACAATAGGTTTAACATTATTCAATGACTTGAAATAAACAATGTATTTTCAGGAGATGAGAGATGTCCAGTGAAACTATATATGGAATATGAAAGCAGACGCCCACTTACAAGTCTGCGTCCTGACAGTAGGTTTTACCTACGGCCCAGTGATAAAGCCCGAGGTGAGGACCACTTCTGGTTCGTAAATCAGGCCATTGGTAAGAACAAGCTTTGCCAGATAGCAAAAAACATGAGTACAACTGCCGGATTCACAGGAAGACATGTAAACCATTCCGGTAGAAAGACATTAGTTACCTCCCTTCTGAATGCAGGGGTTGCACCCACTGAAGTGGTTCAGGTTACCGGGCATAAAAACATCATGACACTCAACAGCTATCATAGCTTGAGCATTGACCGGCAACAACAAATGGCTAACATAATTCACAAGAATTGTTCTACAAGCACAGTTTCATCTTCTAATGAGCCAGGACCTTCTGGTGATCATGATGACGACATGAGTGATGCTGAACTCCTGCAACTTTCCCAAGAGATGGATCCAGTTGTGGAGCAGACATTAAAACAAATAAACCACTATGAAAATGTACTTGACTTGCAGGTTGTTCACAGTCCAGGTGGCTCATTGTCCATGCAACACCTAAAAACCCCAGGCAAACTGTTTTCGAACTGCACATTTAATGGTGCATTGAACCTGAATTTTAAGAAATGATAAAAACCTAAAATTTGTGACAGCATGGTGCATATTTGTAGTTTGATTTCCATTTCATTCAGCATATTGCATAATAAATTTGATTAGCACTATCTTTGTTAATTGTTTTATTCATAATATTAATGTCATGTACTTATACAAATTGTCACTGTATTTGCCTTTCTCATTAAATCTGAGATCTTTGTTATGTAATTACAGATTATTACATAAAAGAAACCTAAAAAGCTGTTTGCAGATTTTTGCACAAAAATAGTTCTTTATTGTTTGTTCCTCTAAATTAATGTTACTAATATAATGAATTTAAATATGAGCATTAATTTTAGTCACAAGTTTCAAGTTTCAAGTTTTTTATTGGAACATCGGCAAAACGCCTTTGACCATTTACATACAAGTAAACAACATATAGTCAAAGTGCATCAGTACAATACAAATACAATCATGTTAATAGACATAAACTACAGTGAAGAGTGTTTAAACATCGTGTACAAAAGTGTATGTATTAAAAACAACGCAATGAGAACAAACAAGCAATAAATAGACAATATATTTAGTGTTTCATAAAATATTTATTAAGAAGCAGCAAATACCTGTAATTTTTCCTCACGGAGTTTCATAGCATCGGTAATGAATCTGGCAACATTGTTAATGACTGTAGTATTTTGACAAGAGAGAATGTTTTTAAATTTTACTAAATTTGGCCAGTTGGATCGAATACAATATTTTGTTCGAAGATCTTTGTTGATTGAGCAAGTTAGAAAGAAATGATATTCGGATTCAACAGTGTTTGCATTACATAGTTTACATTTGCGTTCATCTCTAGGTATGTTATTATATCTACCAGTCTCTATTTCCAATGTATGGGCGCTAAGTCTAAATCTTGATAGCTGATGTTTTTGATTTTTATTATTAATGCAATCTAGATATTTTTCATACACGAATTCCGTCTTAAACATTCTATAGTACTCTAGTTTCGGTTGGTTATTAATTGTAACGTGCCAATTTTGGATAAACTGATCTTTTATTCTCTGGTTAATTTCATTAGAATAATTAAAATTGTCGTTTAAGTTATTGAAATACATTCCGTGTCCTAGTTGTTCGAATGCTTGTTTAACAAATACACACCACAGAGTATTGTTATTGTTATTATCCCTAATAGAATCATTGTAGACATCACATTGTTCGTTGTAAACAATGTGCATCAAAGATTCGGGTTTTTGCTTAATTTTAACCCAATAACTAAGGGCACGATGCTTGCATATAATAGAGAGAGGAAATCTGCCTAATTCACATAAGACAGCGGCATTAGAAGTCACATATGATGTCATGTACTTGTATAAATATAATTGAATTTTTTTTAATCGTATATCTTTGTTATGTAATGTCATAGTCTTATGAAATAAATGAAATTTAAAAAAGCTAATAGTCTGTTAATAAATAATTTTTAGCACAGAAATGGTTCTTTAGCGTTTGTTCCTTTTAAATAATATTTTATGATAGAATAATAGAAATATTAGCATTTATTGTATATGTCATGTCATGTACTTGGACTAATATGATTGCCTTTCTTGCTAAATTTGATGTTATTGTTATGTTACTGGTATGTTAGATTTTATATTAAAGAAAGCTAATACCGGTAGTCTGTTAATAAAACATTTTGAGCACAGAAATTGTTCTACACTGTATTGCTTAGTAAATTTTCTAAATTATGACAAACACCTTTACAGTTAAAGCTAATTCCATAACCATCCAAAACGGAGAAAGGTAAACATACCCGAAATACTATTCCAAACACTAAAGTCACGATCCATTAATGAACAGCATTCCGCGCGTGCCTGCTGATCGTTCGAGAACTTGCTAGTAACCATTTTTAACTCTACAATGGCAGCTAGCAAAGCACTCGATGTGTTTAACAAACGAAAAATATTTACGTCCATCTTGTCGTGTCCTCTGTGTTAAATTGTCTCCCTTTGCTAAAGGTAAAACGGTTTCGTCAAAACGGACACAAGTAAAATGGTTATGTTGGAAAGAGAACGATTAAATAATGAGCGAACTGGCATAATACCTTTAATAGTTTAAACAAACGTGATATGTAATATAAACGATAACATACGGCAGAGCCGGGCCGGATGTCTATAATCGGCCCTAGCCGAATAACGGCCCTCGGGCCAAAGGCCCTCGGGCCGTTATAGCGGCAGCGGGCCGATATATAGACGTCCTGCCCGGCCCTGCCGTATGTTATTGTCTAAATATATAATATTTACATAACAACCAACCATAATAATGATGACATTTGTTTCTGTTTAACAAATGGCCGTGAATAAATATATTTCACCATTAAAACTAAACTCCTCTATAAAGATTTGTTTCCTTTTACTCATTACTTTTGACCTACGCGAAACATGTGACTTTTTATCTTCGTAAAAGTATCGGCATGTATATATTGAAACAACTTACCCTATTCTAATTGCATATTTGTTTCTCTATTACCTATGACCTAAGACCTATGTCAACGTAAATATATTGTATTAACCTCTATAATGATCACGTTCAGGGCGTTGTCAGTGAACTGTAGCTGCACCTTCAGTTTGCCCGTGGGCTGTAGCGGAGCGGCGTACCTTGGGGCCATCATCTCCTCCAGGTTTAAATCCCCCATCATGACGGGCGTGTCCGGTAGCCCGATTCCTGGGGGCCTCTGTCGGGTTAGAAGTAACCATGTTAATTATCTTTTCAGCTTTAGTAACTAGTCATTTATGCTCACACAAAGCTAGTTTTAGATGATAATTGTTATCACAACGTACTCTTCTATGTAAACAGGGGGTAGTTAATAAAAGCTTAAACATGTTATATGTAATATCCTTATGACAAAACTTGTATTAGGCTTCGATATATTTAGTATATTTAGACATGTATAAACCAAACTAGCATCACATTATTAAAACGTCTAGAGACACGTTATACTTAATGACCTATATATCTGCTGTATGAGTTATCAATCTATTTTCGAAGACGTCTTATGTTGGTTTTCTTATTTTGCAAATCAATAAAAATTCGCTTATAGAATTATTGTAATGTTAAAAAGTTCATGCAATAGATTCAAACATTGTTTTTAAAATAAGTATCACTATTAAACAAAAATGGACAAATTAGACTATATTGTAATTTTATTGTTATTTATACAGTAATTATAAATACTGTTTAATGGATGTATTTCAAGCAGCAATGCCAAGACACAATAAGATATGCATATAGAACTATAAACTGTGATATTAAGATTTAGACAATAATATACGGCAGAGCTGGGCCAGGCATCTATAATCGGCCCGCTGCCGATATAACGGCCCGAGGGCCGTTATACGGCTAGGGCCGATTATAGACGCCCGGCCCAGCTCTGCCGTATATTATCGTTTATAATACGTAGTATCCTGTCACAAGAAAAGAATCATGTTACTTTCTTTATTACACAAAATGTTAACAAAAACACTAAACAAACTTTCCGTACTTTTATTCAACTAATTACGCAATACGTGACGCAATACGTGACGCAATTCTAACGAATGACGTAATTTATAAACAGGAAAACAATGACGAAACAAACCAGTTTTAGCTGGACTCTCAGTTTTTTTGTGACAACGATTATGTCGTGTTTGCTTTTATTTTTTAGTAAAATACATTACAATTAGTTTAATAAATCGTGCATGGACGAATTCTGAATGATGAATGTGTCTGAATGATGAATGGATAAATAATATATTTTGAGACTTTGAATCGGAATGAAATCAAACGTTCTGACCAGTCTTTGCGATTTCGTAAATCGTGTTTCTGGTCAGAATGGGTCACATGCAATTAATATCATGATTGTTAACAATTAAGGCTTATGGATAGAAGAAAACGGAATTGAAGTGCTTACATTATTGTTGGAGTTTTATTGTTGGAAGCAATGGATTGAAATTGAGGTACAGTAAAAGTTTCCGATCTGTTCAAGTTTGTTCAGTGATTCTTTTTCTCAAACTCAAAGATGCATAGGCTATATAGATCCTCTATATATTTAATCAATTTAACTACAAACTTCCGTTAATATTCTGTATTTGCATTTTCGTATTTAACCGTTTGATTTTGACTAAATACGCCATTCGTTGTCGGTGACGTCGCGCGATCGGATTCTCTTCGATTATCGAAAAATCGGCCGCGGCCAATTATATTATATCGGCTCAGCGGAGCCGCGTAACGGCCCGAAATCGACGTCAAATTGTTACTATTTTTAGTAACAATATGTATTATAAAATAATAATATATACTAAGAAGATTTTTTTTAAAATACGATTTCATTTTGTATTTCGTATGGTATGCTTCTTCGTCTCACGTCATTTTTTCCCAAGCACACTTAACATATAACATTTAATCGTCTTAACTAGAAAAAAAATCCGATAAAAGCAATACGCCACTCGTCTACATAGACCATCAGCTCAACATATTATACTAATATTAGAATTTTCCAATGTGCGGTCGGAAATTATTGTATATTGTATATCATGTATATTTTAAATGCCCATTGAAACTACTCATGCTTTCTTGCAAAAAAGTAATGCCAACGTCCTTATTGGATGTGTGTGTTCAAGACAAAACAAGTAAAGGAAAAAATCTAAAATTGTCATGTACCGACGTCATGTACTTTAAAACACAACATCTTCTGCCAAGGTCTTCATTTGCCTGTTATACAATGTCTGATTACTACATTACCGCCAAACTCATTACAAGAAAAACAGCGGATTGGCTGTTTATTACAAAGCCAAAATATGATTTTCTTTTTAAAGATAATGACATTTTTCGTCATATCTTGGAGCCGTCAACTTTGCTTGGTATCTCAATTCGAAACGTAATACACTTTATTGATTGGACCTGGAGGTTGCGGCCGGAAAATTAGAATAGTTAGCGAAATTGAGGGGAAAATGTCGCTGCGAAGACACCATTCATGTAAAACGTGACTTTGATAAATATCGCTGAGTTAAATATAATTATCGTCTTCTTGGACGATAATAATACAGAATGGATGCAGGCGTAATAAATAAGAGACGTAGAATGGGTTCATGTCAGAAACGAACAGCTAAATGTGTAGTTGAAGGAAATACATTTTACCATTCAAACGCAAAACCGCATGACAATAATACACGTAAATGGTAATCAAAGTAAAAGCGTTTTTGACGTGCGAAAAAAAAATCGCATGTGCACATTTTGTATGTTTAATATTCTCTAATCAAAATTGTCTGGCATTCAAATTAAATATATTTTGTTGGATTAGAGAATTGGGACACGGTAATATACATGATTATGTGATGCCATTATTGATAAAGTTATCGTTATGCGTACAAAGAAAAGAAAAGCTATTCTATAAATAAATATGCATACTTGTATATTATATAACAAGTTAAAAAATGAATATTAACTTTCTCTTAATTTCGTACAATTTCATTTACCATTTAAACTAGCCAATTGTATTTTATTTTGTTTCCATTCGCAGTAAGGGGTATAGGATGTTTCGAAATTACAAGAAAGTTTGTGTTTTAAACATGCTCACTAATTCTTACTTATAATGTTAATTTCATTTGCTAAAATGGTATTGCCAATGTCCAGCCTAATATTCAGATTTCTCTATAACATATTCTTTAAACTTTACGATATCAATTATGCTCACATGTGAAAATTTTGTGTTTGCATATTCATCGTTTTCATCCATCGCTGGTAGGGTTTTGCATATTGCGAATGAATTGAGTGTTGACGTTTGTTTGCTTGAAGTGTTGATTTTCATTACTTTCATAATAATAAACCCCAACGTACAATTTTGGCTTCTATAGCTGGTATCGTTTTGCATGATTTTTGTCAGAGTGTTTGGCGTGCTTTGGCGTACAGTCACCTGTTTGAATCTATACATCTGTAGAGTGTTTGCATTTTCATTGCGTTACGTCCCCCATTTACACTTACCAATTAAGGTTTCTTTCTCTAATCGGGATGGGCTACAGGGTCGGGAAGGTGGTTCAAGGCGTTCACCTCGCACCATCTAATATTTATCAGTTTAGGTTTCTTTCTCTGGTTGGGCGGGGTCACGGGATTGGGGGATGGTCAATAGCGTTGATCACACCGCCTTTATATATTTACCAGTTTTGATTTCTTTCTCTGGTTGGGTGGGGCCACTGGGTTGGTTTGTATCGTCCAAGGCTTTCATCATGTTCCCCGTTTTAAACTTACCAATTTAGGTTTCTTTCTCTGATAGTGTGGGGCCACTGGGTTGGGTGTGTGGTCCAAGGCGTTCATCGAGCTGACCACCAGAGAGGACAGCGTCACTCTGCGTCCGTCAGGCCGACACCGACCTAAAATGGCGACGCCAGATATTTTTATGTGTGATATATTATTGAGTGTGTGTGTGTAGCTTCGTCCGTCCGTGTGCGCATGTATGACGGTGTGTGTGCACGTGTACATGCATGTGGATACAGCGTGCAAGGGCATGCGTCCGTATGCGTGTGTATGTATCTGTATATGAATAAATGGACATGTGTGTGGTTATGTTGTACAGTATGCGGAAAACAAAAAGGGATTAGGACATTGGTACGACAGTGACGATAACCAATGTTGGTTTGATAAAGAAAATGACAGGAGTAGGTTGTAAATGTTATACATATATAGATACTCAACTGTCAAATATAATTAGAGATTGGGATTTTTGCGCTCATTCTTAAATACAAATACATAATGAAACAAGATTCATGGGCGTATTGGGAATACCTATATATAGGATTATAGACTATCATACAATATATCGAAAAGAACAATACAAAAAATAAAACTATGTTAATGTAACATACCTGTCGGTTGCGGCTGTTTTGCTGGAAAAGAAATAGGACATATTTATGACGTTGCTAATAAACTCATATGAGACTGTGTTTTATAAAAGAAAATCAGACAAAGTATTCAAGTTCAATAAACAAAAATAATTAAGATATATTGTTATAACAACCATACAACCAAGCTGTGTTATGCCATGATAGTGATCTGAGACATCAATTGTATGATACTATATATTGAAGTTTTGTTAAGAAAGAGAAGTCATCAATTTATTTCATTTCTTCATTCCACAGAACGTTGCTGGTGCTGTGATAAGCATCCAACCATTGAGTAATTAAATTGCAATTGAATTGTATGACGTATTCTCTGTTACCAACTGCGGTGGTGTGAGGCTTATACTTATTTACATTACATGCATTGTCATTAAAGCGAGCGGTTCGGTGAGCATTGGATCATGATTTAACCACCAATGCTTTGCATTGACCGCTCCAAGCTGGGACCCCAATTTGAATAACGTTTGTTTTATGTTTGGTTCGTGTGTTCCGTATTGTATACAGCATTGTTAGGCAATTGGTCTCTTGCCAGAAACATATGACCTTTAAATGTTAATTCCTCAAATAAAGTACCCGAGGATGTAAATAAGGATGTCTCTCCTTCTGATTATGTCCTTTCTCAGACATAATATTTAAGTTTTACACGTTTATTTCTTTACTATAGACCTAGTTTAATTTCAAAAGAAAAGTGACACACTGATAACAATAAATCAGGTAAGTTCAAAATGTTTATACATACCAAATATTTAGCCGTTGCTGATAATACATTTGTTAAACTACAATTACCTTCCGGAATAAATATAGCACTGGGGCGTCGAATTTCTGCAAGGGAATGACTGCGTCGATATGGGCGTGGTTTCCGTCTGGTCTTCTCTTGTTCTTTAGAGTCGCCCTCCTCGAGGCTGGACCTTCTTGTTTCTGGCGGGAGTTCTTCTTCCAAAGTGTACATTTCGTCCATCTCCAGCGGTTCAGAGTCGGAGAGGTCTAAAATGCAGTGTGCATGCACATCTTAATTGACAAGGGTGTGTAATGCCCAAATTGTTAGTTGGGTTACGGGGGACAGTGCAGGATTTGTTAACGTCTCATGCGAAATTCGAGTTAGTAGGTTAGGGTGTAGAGGGGGCCCAAACTGCGGACCCCTTGGTTGTGAAGCTAGTGCGTTACCACTAGGCAACAGATCCGCTTCCCTGTGCTGATATTTGTTGGCATCTTTCAACAGGTACCTCCTTGATATAGACCACATGTCTTGAGTTGGTAGAAAAACAGCCTTGCTACTAGTACAACAATTTAGAAAATCGCCTTTCTTGTCACAAATAGCTTAAAATTGATACTCCTGTTTTCTGTTAGGTTAACATTTTTGTTATTGCAACTCTTACATATTAGTTCGTATTCGTGATTTGCCGTGATTTGGAAATACATGCCATTTTTTTATTATTCATCGAATAAATACGCTGCACGTGTGCTTTCTACTACAGTCTACGATCAATGCAATTCAAAATTACCAGAGCATACAAGAAATATTTGTATTAAGCTGCTTTAAATAATTCCATTTCATATTCGGTAAATGAACAGCAAGACACGTGTATTACGTGACTGTAAAGCACCAGTGGTCGTGCATAAAAAAACGCCGCGTAAATAATAGTATTTTTTCTTGATGTAAAATCTTCCTGGAATAGATGTACAGTATGGCTTTCTAAATTGAAGCTTTATGAAAGAAAATGAATTCGCTACAGGCTTGCGACTGAATTAAAGAGAATTCGAAACAAATAATTTTCTAGGAAATCCCCAGAGTATTAATCCACATAAACCTGCAAACGGTAGAGATTATGCTATAGAATTGAGACGCTCTGTTTTCTTTATTATTCAAACTTGGCATGTTCACGTTTTCTTAGCCGATTTAAATAAAAGTAGGTTTGAGTACCTATAGATCGACAGGCTGTAACGTCATACCATTATGATCCACCAGAAGGAAAAAATTAAGAGCTGTCAGAGGACGGCGCAATCGGCAATATTTCAGTTTTTTTTTTAATTTACCGGGGCCAAAGTCTGTCAAAGTACAAATCTTGCTTATGGCAAATATTTCACCGGATGCTGAAGTTGATGACAATGTTATATGCCAAGTTTCAATTAAAAACGTCATGAAGTTTTAAAGTTTCTAAGTGAAAAAGTAGAGCTGTGCGAATTGTTGCACCTGCTGCTGGAGTTGATGACAAAGATTTATTCCAAGATTCAAGTGGATAGATTCATGTAGGTTTGAGATTATTACTCTTGTGAATAATAACTTTAGGCAGTCAAATCTTTGTCACACAGGGGCATAACTCTGTCAAATACAAAATAAAGTTATGGGGAATGTTGCACCTGAGTTTTGAGTAGATGATACAAGTATATTCCAAGTTTCAAATGAGTAACTAATGTATTTTTAAAGTTACAAGACTTTTGGATAAAACTTTAACCAAGTTCAGACGCGGACGCCCACGCCGACGCTTGGGCATATAGGGAAAGTTACCTATTCTTCAAATAGGCGAGCTATAAACCACGAGATGAGAACGTAATTATTTTATTAGATTACATGCTCGAAACTAGTTTTCTTATCAAACAATTACAGTTATTCACATGTATGAACATAAAAAAACTTATAACTGGCAGCAACAATGATCAATACCACGTTTAGGTACAATTCCTTTAACAAAATGTATAGTGCTTATTTATAAAGATATCGATCGGATATTAAAAATGGTGTTTTACATGTGTTTTCCTCAAGCTGAACCATATTAACAAGCAATTTGAAACATAAACGGTGTACAGATTGATATATAGATTGATAAATATGCACATGGAAATGCCCCTGCAATCTGAAAGACGCGTGACTCGTTCGATGACTATAGTAAAACAAAAAGTGAAAAAGCATTTTGAAATATACATTAATAAATTTCAGTGGATGTATATTACACATATATAGGGATAAACTAGTAATGCTAACGAAAATATTTCTAACAAACCCGCTAATAATTCATCTGTATCGTCATATCGACCTGAACTTGTGTTGGAACCTTTTCGACTGCTTTTACTGCTACCGGAGCTTCGCCTTGACGTGCAATCTGAAAGTAGCGACGTTCGTCTGCTACTCAAGCTGCTTCCGGAACCACGGCGGTCGTTGGATGCGAGAGATGTCCGACGGCTACTGAGGCTACTACCGGAACCTCTGCGGTCGGTTTCATTAGAGGCTATAGACGTTCTCCGGGAACTCATGCTTTCTGCGCTGCATCTTCGCAAGTAGTCGGAGGCATACGATTGTCGACGACTGCCATAGTCAACAAATATCTGGGGGACGACAAATTTAGTTTGCTCCTGCTTTTTGTTTTGCATTGGTCCCATAACTAAACTTTTCTTGTCTTCGGCTTTTTCTCTTTTTCTGACGCCAGCTGAAATACAGAGGGATGATTTCAAAGCTAATATGACGATGACAAACTGTACACAATAAAGACACAACGATGCCAAGAAATATAACGAATCATTATAAACAAATTTATTGACGACAATGCAGCAATCGCAGCATTAAAAATCAGTTCATTAAATGCTAATGTAATATCACTGTAATATCCATGTTCGCTACCTCCATTCAAAGAAATGGGAGAAAGTTATGAAATATACATTAATTTGCCAGACTGTGTATTAAGTGTATTAGTTTTTAGATGAAGGCGTTGCATTACGGTTCTACTGTCTGATACAAATTTAGAAACCCGTCATGTGCAGAGTTAATAAAATACCAGTCTAACATAGTTTATTCAAAAGAAGGAGCGTCTTAACTATCTATTGATTTGCCGATTCAATTGTTTCATGATGGTGGTTACTTCACTTATTATTATGTGTTTGGTTCAGAGATAATACGATTATACGTTATATTCAACACGTTCATATAGTCATTGTATCTTGTAGATTTCAAATAGATTACAAAATACTGTAGATTCATATGTAAATCTGAGATACAAAGCCAGTGATGTATTCAGGCGTCCGCCTATAGAATCTGGGCGTACGAAACCAAACATCAATTTGACATCAAATAGGATTAAATACATTAACATGCCGCTTGATTTGATCCTGGATTTCGAACATGCAATGGAATGTGCGGGGTTTTTTTTGTTGTTAATATTTTCTTTCATAGCGATTTATGTCAACCATGTTTTAGTATATAAACAACTACGTTTGACTTATCTCTTGAACTAAGCATCGTGCTAATTTTCATTTTCATCTCCAACAATGCCTCCTGAAAGCTGCAACAGAATGTCGTCATCCAATACGGAATGTCTGCATACATGTTTTTTGTGGGAAGCCTTATGAATTCTATCGCTACAGTGAATTTACGTGGCCATCACCAGTGTCGCCCGTAATTGATTTATGGTAGCACAATTTCCTTTCGCTCTTTAGGCCGCGAGATAATTAACGTCAAAACAATAAAACGCAGACACGATAATGCCGCTACAGAATGGGTAGACGCTACAACAGATATTGCAACCTGAGGTATATATAGAAACTCTTGTTATTGATGATCAATGCACGGATATATGCGTTAGCTGTATTGAGGTTTTAAAATTAGAATATTCATCTGGGTCGATCTTCAGTACAGCCTATCATTACATTACAGCTTAATTTATTTTTTGCATGATATTAGCTACACTAAATTAGTATGAGAGAGAACTTATTTCTGTCAATACGGAATATAGAGACTTCTATGCTAGTGTTAATTAAAGCATTGGTGCGTTGTTCGTTTTTTTTTCTTCTCAGGCAGATAGACTAATATCTTTACCCAATACTGGCCCAGATCTCTATTTATCCCAATACTTCTGCACTTACTGGCGTCAGAAAAATAAACAAAATGACGTCATTAAGCCTTGGTCACACTGCCACGATTTTGGCTACGATTGCCCACAATCGATGGTGGACGTGTTAATCGTGATGAGTCGGGCTGCCCAGTGTCCCATTTGCATCTTCCTACGTATACTGACGGTTGTTGAAGGACGAGACTACGAATATCAACGACACTTTAGGATTCCGCAGCCGATTAACCACGGTTTCACCAAGATATGTCACGATCTGCGGTTCTAATACGCTGGCGTCAGGTATATGCTACGGTAACAGACGATTACACACGATTGTTAACGTTTCTCTTAAGACTGTAGTAATATTAAGGATGATTTATCACGATGAACTTACGGGTAGCAAACAAATATCACGCTTCACAACGCTTCCAGGCAATTGTAGCATCACGATGCCTCGTGCATAATTATGGAACTATGTATATTCGTGTTCAAAACTGTCGTGGCGCTTCCCGACCGATAATTATCATCCAAGATTCTACAAGATTCCGACACGTATGTGTTCACACTTAACAACGCTTTACTAAGATTTTGTAAATGGCAATCATAGGAGTGTGACCTAGGCTTTATTCTGCGCACGTTAGCTTTATCCCACGCCATGGAATAAAGCCAAACGTGTTTTCAACGGGGAATATGCATGCATGTCAATGCATGTGCGATGCATAGTATTGAATATGAATTATTAATTTGAATTATATGTATTTACAATGCTATGTGTTGAATATGAATTATTAACGCTCTCATGAACTAATATTACAACCCGTTTTGTTGATTCAGATTGAAGTTCATTTTTTATGGATAACATACAAATTATTGTCAATTAGCAAACGGAAATACAACCACAGATTTTCTGTAGGTTTTAATAATATATTAAGTTTTATACAGTTTAAAATAAACATATACAACAAAGCTATGTAATCTGGCTTTTTACACCCAACATCACGGCTTCTTCCTGAAATTGCATGACGATGATCTGAAAATTGAACTATATGATGCTATGTCTTTAAAGCTTTTTATAAAACGAGGACATGTAGTTGATACTTGTTTTTTGTTTCGTTTCCTCGTGCCTCAGAAAGTTGCAATTCTGCTGCTCTAGTTTGCATCTAGCCATCGAGTAATTAAATTGAATACTATTCTTTTGTATTGCTGTTTAATTTGAATTGCGATGCTATGAGGTGAATTTTTATTTACACTTACATGTTTTGTGAATAATTCTGGGCCAAGTGTGAGGTTCGTGCGCACATAAACCGGTTTAAACCCCCAATGCTTTGCATTGACCGTTCCAAGACGGTGACCCAGTTTTTTCACGTGTGTTTTGTGTGTGTTATGTGTTTTTGTGATGTCCCGTGTATTGTTTTTGGCAATTGGTCACTTGCCATAAATAAAAGACCTCGGGCTGCTAATAAGAGTTCTCTCCTGCTGTCGCAACTGGAGTTTTGCGCTTTGTTATATATATATATATATATATATATATATATATATATATATATATATTACAAATACACATGCTATGAATATATTTTTTTTTCGTTCACATACGTAATTTTCATTCATTTATCATAGCAATTTTTTATTTTTTTTATTGACATTGAAATACTTCTATGATGACGGCTATGTTGCACCATACGGACAGTCTATTATCCTTTGGAAAGTATTTGCTTAAAGGAGTTGTAATGGACTTAAAATGGGATGCAAATGTGATTAGAAGGAAACTTCAGACGGAAATATCGCCATCCTTATAATCGGGTTTACAAGGATTCTGAAACCTTAGTAACGCCCAATATGTTATATCTGGATCCAATACGATTCATTAAATGACATAATTAGGATGTATGTCTTGTACACCATTTGGATCTTACGTGGGCAATAAAAAAGAGCAAATATGAAACTGCAATGTGTGTCATTAAATGAAGTTGGTGACAAACAATTATATGTCAGTGATGTAAATGTTCTTGCTTATTTACCTTGTAATTCGAAAGAACTCAAATTAATAAACAATTATTTGTATGTTTCAGTAATGGACATTGCGTTCCGAACAAAATCCAGAATCCGATCAAAAATCATTTAAACAGGAGGAAGGCGAAACGTCGCCGTTTCAAATTTCTATGATCTCATATATAACGAAGCAACGTTGCGAGATGGATGGAAAATGACGTTGAAAGAACGATGATAATTTTAATATTTAAATAGAGATTGAAATGTGCCCTTGAAATCAACAGAAACCTATCAATGTCAAAAATTGCTTTAAAATGATGTTGATATAACTAAATTTAATTGCTGTATTCAACGTGGCAAATTTGTTAACATGAGAAAGTTTATCGCTATTGTGTATATCCACTTTGGATATGAAATCAGTTTTTTTGTAACCACGTCATCATTTTTACTTCCTGGTATCTAGTTTGATTTAAATTTACACAACATATTTTCCCAGTTGAAAGGCAACGGAATATGTTTGTCTAGTTAAGAAAGAAAGCAGTTGATCTGTGCCCGAATGACAAAAGATGCATGTAAAACCATACATTTTAATTCGCGCATGATTGATAGTGTCCTCATTGGTCCGGATCAGGATTCTATACCACCACGTCTTATTTTCCTTTCATTAACAAACGCATCTGTCACCAGCTCACGCCTCCCAAAAGCAAATACATGGAACATGAGTCAGACTATAAATACTAAAAACAAAGCATTATAAGCCGATTATATTGTAATTTCCGCCTTACATTTCAATGGGGCGGTATTTTTATAACTGTTTATTTTAGGTTAACCCAAAACCTTATTTCAGGCATTGCAAACAAAAGGCTTTTCCATTCATACCTTTGGTAAATTATCACAAGCTTGGTAAAATTATTTCAAGCTTGGTAAATGTATCACAAGCTTGGTAAATGTATCACAAGCTTGGTAAATGTGTCACAAGCATGGTAAATGCATCACAAGCTTGGTAAATGTATCGCAAGTTTGGTAAATGTATCACACGCTTGGTAAATGTATCACAAGCTTGGTAAATATATCACAAGCTTGGTAAATGTGTCACAAGCATGGCCAGGTGCACGTTTGTGTTAGGACTTTTAGGTTAACAGTTAATAATTTGATAACTAGGAGATTGATAGACAGAATAACCCAATTAATGGATTCAAGTTGATATTTCTGGAAAGCTTAACGGTATTGTATGTGGAGGTGACAATAAAGAAATAAACATTTTAATGATTTAATCGGTGTGCAAGGATAACAAAGTGTCACTGTTATCTTGTATGTTTTATAATAGATGTTGGCAAAAAAATAACCCAATCTTACAAGTAATTCTTAATGGGGACAATGCAATTATTTATTAATTTGTATCTTTACATTTTAGATTGATTGTGTGTTGTAAATATAAATATGAAACAATGAACAGCATTAAATGCATCAGTGTGAAATAATTATGCCAAATTATTTGTATGCATTCTATTTCATTGAAAATTCCAGACTGTTAACCTTAAACAATATATGTAGAATAAAATTATGTCCAATATGTACAACTAATTACCCAAACTTCGGTCGCCTTTTCCAAATGCCTCAAACAAAGTATTTAACCTTCAAGCACGGTATTTCCGTTTAGAAAGTTATTTTGAACCATTACAATGCATTTAATACAATAATCGAAGGGTGTGTTTGCCGTGTTATATTTAAGCTATGACAATAACTTTTAATTACTTAGAATTACACTATGATGATGCCGCATACGTATTCATCGACAATGTTACGTCATCAACTTCTTTTGTTTCTGTGTAAATAAACTAGTTGTGGAACCAGAAAAAGGTGAATAATAAAATAATACAGTTATATCTAAATATGTTTTACTATTTGGACATCGATCAATTTACCAATCTCTCATAGCACTATTGTAGTTCAATCAGTATTCATTGGCTTGATGAGTAAGCAGTTGCCCTAACATATTATATTAGGTAATTCCATACAAATTACCATCCTACCAAACACAGTCAATCAGTACAATTGCCTCTAGCCCAGGACCAAAATATTCAATCAGTACAAATGTCCCAGCGCACTGTTGGAGGCCAATCAATCTTTCTTCCATTAAGTCATACCCCTTTCGAAGACTTAGACTCTGCGCATTCAATCCACAGTTTGTTAGATTATAATAAAAGAATCTTTGTTTAAAAGGCCTTTTTTATATTAACGCTGGAGTATCTACAATGTTAAGAGATAAAAGCAGATCCGGAGTGTCTACAATGTTAAAATTAAATTATAAAACCAGATCTAGCTTACTGTAACATAGATTACCAACACATACCCAACAACAAGCCAGTCTTCCCGAGCACAGTCACAGGTCCGTCAGTATTAGTGATTTGTCCTAGGGAGGTCAGTCGGTGATGGGCCTGTCCATTGACAACCAGGACTGGTACTTACAATAAAGGCGTCGGATGAGGCGCTTGAGGCTCCTGTCCCAGAACGTCCTAGACCTTATCATAGGGTACTTCATGCACACCACGATGATGATGAACGAACAGATGCCAAGGGTGACCACGCCGATTATTACGCCCGCCAACTCTAGCGCTGGAACTGAACGAAACATGTAGAAAATACTAGGTTAGTTTTAAATAAAAATAAGTTTATTTAAAGAGGCTTAAAAAACTTCACGTTCACGTTTTCGTGCCGGGCCACTAAACTTATCTGTATTCAACACATACCTAGTATTCTATTTATCCCATCATCTTCTGCCTTTATTTTGGAAATTAACTAAATTAAACGTACTAAATAACACGAAAAACATAAAATGACGTAATGAATTACAACAAACTAACGTCATTAGACTGCGCTAGTTGGCTTTATTCCACAGTGTGTGAATAAAGCTAGGGTTATCCCATGGGGTGTTATTTCGTCAATACCGGCGTGATGATGGGATAAGTCTTTACATTAACGTATCTGCTGATGTTGTGTTTTGTCACCGTTTACGTCAGTCAGCGTATGCGTTTACAGACAAGCACATTTCTGTAATGATTATCTTGGCCTATATCGTTAATGGTTCAAATTTGGGTTATTTTCAAATTTTATTTGTTTTGCGTTGTGTGTGTGTGTGTGGGGGGGGGGGGGGTTCAACTGTTTTTTGATTATAGCAAGATTACGTGATGTAAATTGTGCTAGATGAACAAGCTGTAAACAGTATACTCCTAATGACAAACCTGAATATCTATGGTAATGCTTATAAACATGCTAAAGATTAATGTTTATAGCCCATTATATGTTTTGTTGTATGGTTTCTAATTATCGGCATCGTATGTCTTCATATGAGGGGCAAAGCGTATACGAATAATACGATTTTAATCGAAGATGTATTATAACTTTCTTCAATACACGGTTCTACAAAACGCTGTTCATGTTTGTTCCATAAAGAAGCACATCCCGTGTATGCATTATTCAGATAATAAACGACTATTGACGTTGAGATAATGTAATTGACATAAAAGACCGAAGCCAACTGAGACGCACACTGAAGGATAGGTTTATCCCAGGAGGATATTTGTTATGAACATCTCTTATTATTTGGCGTCGACAAATTATTACTGTAACCACGTATTGTTCTGCTTGCGAAAACAATACGAAAAACGTAAAACACCCATTAAAGCGAGTCAAAAAGTCGTAAACGAAAGTAAACTGGTATAAGTGACACATCAATGCAACACAAACTAATTTGTGAAAATGAATGACTCCGAAAAAGAAGCTAAATACAAATACCTGTGTTAAGATGTAAAACGAATGTATTAATCGTATTCTTGTAATAAGACATTTAAAGAACGGTATTGATGTTAAACTTCCACGGTAAGACAAGCTAATGGCAAGAAAATTAGTTCATTTCCAGAATAACTGCACCTGAAAAAATCATTGGATAGCAATTGTTAATTGATGTGATGTATGTTTGCATTCATTTTATTGTTTAAACACTGAAAAACAGGACATAATGTTATTCACACAATTCGTCTACATGTCTCGCATTGTATGTAGAAAGCTGGTAATTTAACGACTAATAGTGAAGTACCAAGTCTACTTTCCATATTTGAAACTAACTTTCCCACAATTTTAATACAACAATCCAAAGCTGAAATCCTGTTATAAATAGAAATTTAAAACAATCTGTGAAAAGAACATTCTCCAGCTTAAAATCAAATCCTGTACAGTGTATCATCATTCAGACCTTCACTGTAGAAGGGCGGACATTTAATTTAAATTGGATGCAACCGTTAATGTTTGCGTATTACTAATTGGTAAACTAATAATCGATCAAAATATATGACTTAGCCTTCTGTATTTTTGTCCGGTAGTCCATAATTCAAAACATACTTCATATGCTACAAGTAATATGTTTCACATTTTCAAACGCAATTCAAGTTACACAATCCATGAAATTGAATATATTTATCATGTTCCATTTGGTAATAATACGTTAGCCGTATGATACATGACTTTGGAGTCCAAAATTTATACTTTACCTAGTAGTCATGAATTATGCAACAACAATGTCTACAAACCCGGGGTGCACAAGAGCACACAATTTTCGAACACCGAAGCAGTTGTGGAAACACCACGCCTTAAGCTTACTATTACGTTTCACCATGATTAACCGTTCATTCCGTCCGTTTGACGACATTATAATGCTCGCTATATTGATGCTTTTGACTTCCAAAATGCAATAAATAAATTTCAGTCATCTGCATATGGAATTGCATTTGACTAACCAAAAGCTTCGGTGTTTATATAAAGTTTGTTGAATTTCACAACTGTTGCTTATTTTGCATTTATGTCGTTTTGTTAAAACGTTTTCTTCTTTCACATCTTCGAGATCCATGACTGTTAGTTCGATCCGGTATATTGTTAACTTTCGACAAGAACACAAAGACGGTTTTAAAATGTTGAAACCGCTAAGTCAGCCTCTGAAAGGTTCGGAATGTGATGTTTTTTTGACAAGGGCCAATGTCTTACATGGAGTAGGCTTATACCAGCCTACGCATTTCACGAACGGGTCATTGTCTGAGAACTTAAGAGAATGTAGGTGTTGAAATACACTGTTTATCAATTTGTTCGTTTCCCCTGTGCAGCTTCGATATTCTCAATTGTGTGAAAATCCAGCTACGGTAGTTAAAATATTAAATGTATTTACTTCATGGATCATAAATAATCATGATAATAATAATCATGATAATGTAAACAATTTATATCAAATGCCTTTTCTGGTGGTATACATGAATATCAAACCCTCAAGTAGTTGATTCACTACCAAACATTTACTATTGGGAAGAACTTCAGCATTATGAAAATGAAAGCTAATTGTCAGAAAATAACTTTCCTAGCAAAATAAGGAAATGTTCATATATTTAATAAAATGTATTAAAAGATTTTGGATACAACACAAGAATAAAGTATTAACCAATTTGGTTATAATGCCATTGCCATTTCGTACGACATTGCATGCACAGTTAGTTTATTAAGATAATTGCGAAAAATAATACACATTGCCTATTAATCAAATATTAACAAAGTGAAACTCCATCTGCATGCTTTTTGTTGTCTCTGGATTTATAGTCCATCCGCACCTAAAGCTGCATTATGTGAGGACTTAAACTCCAGCTGCATCAACAGGAGAGAACTCTTATAAGCACCACAAGGTATCTTATTTACGGCAAGTGACCAATTGCCAAATTAACGCAGTACAATACAGAAACGTAACAAAAACAAAACACAAATATGATTAAAACTGCATCAGCGCCTTGGAACAGTCAATGAAAATCAATGGGGTTTTAAACCACACTTGATTCACTAAGAGAAGGTGAAATATGTATGTCCGCGATATACGGGTGTTTTGTATTCAGTCTACTTAATTATTTACTAATGTGATGACATCGGAGATTGTAATTCAAATACAACGTAGAATTGTAATTAATGATAAGTTATATACAACAAACTGTTTTATTTATGTGTCTTCTACCGGAAATGGTATATACAGTTTTAAAAAAGTAAGATGAGTGACTTCCACTCTAAAACGGAATTCTCTCTAAACTGGACCTTTTTTCAGGGTCCTTCGGGCGTCAGGATTAGAGGGTTTCTACTGTATGTGAAGTATACCAGTAAGAACCAACAGGAGCAAAGTGCATCACCCAGCTCTTATGCCTTAGATAGTTTAATAAATCAATCGTGTATCGATTGTTTAGCAAATACAAATCATGTGCATGGACTATTCATTCAATATATTCGAAATATCTGAGAATGTCACCGTCGGTAAGTATTAAAAGGCAGACATAACGCTTGAATCTAAATGTCTGTCAATTGCAGATATGTTAAATAGGCTATTCCCTGGCGGAAACCAAAGACTACACGTTACAGACAAAATGACAAAATCATTAATTGGCCTTAAAAGCCATGCACTTAATAGTATGAAACCAAGCACTATTTTATTTAAGTAACTGTAAGCTCAGCTTCGTCAAGAGAAAAGCCGTTGATAACATACATTATCCTGTTATTAGTGGCCAAATGTAAACATACAGTACAATCTTGCAAACATTATCACAAACTGATGCTTCATTAGAACGGACTATGCAACTTTGTCGTTTGTACACCAGTATAATGCATCTGACCTCAACCTTGGCAAAACCAATGTCCACGTGTCTGTAATACACTTACATCATTGCAATAAACATATTTAAGAGAACTAAAAGAGTATAAATCTTCAAATTGCGAGCTTTACTGCACTCGCAAATAAAAATCGTTTCATGATCATAGTCAAGAAATATAAACAGTTTGGTGTAAGATAAATAAAAATGAGAACATTATTGTTAGCTCTATACCTCCTATGCGTTTTTACAAAACATTTAAAGACATAGTGTCATAAAAATGCATATAATTATCTGGAAATTGTCACGCATTTAAGAATAAATATTAATATTGTCTGATTATTATTGAAAAAGTAAATGTTAATTCGCGTCTGGTATATTTCCATACAGACGTTGCACGTTAGACGTTGATGTTCCCTTGATGACAAAGGCTAAGGTTACTGGGGAAGTGTGGCACTTATTTACACACACAAAGTGCTACGTATTGTGTATTGTAAAACAGTCATTCCCTTAAAGTGTGTTAATCATTGTGTGTAGTCAATGAGATGGGCAACAAAGGGTTCATACTACTGTGAATCGTTTCCAGACGTACCTAGTTGTACAATAAGTCAAACCATTCATCATGTGTCATTTATGTCCAGACAAACTACCATGAACAACACGAAAATTGTCATCTGTATTTTAATGTTATGTCAGTTTTCGGCAGAGAAATGCACGTTGTAATGATTATACGAATATGGCGTCACTTTGTCTGTTAATGATAAAAGATTTAATTATTCAACAGAGATTGATCTTAGTATCCTTGTCTGCCGACTGCATTAACTTAATTGAATTTACTGATGTAGTATTTTATAGTCCGGATCGGGTAATTTCACCACATATGCCAGGGAGAGAATCACTACAATATTATAAAAGACATTTCTGTATATTAGCTATAAAGAAAAGCTTCTGTTTTCAACTTCTAAATCTCAAGGACAGCCGAGAAAAATAAACATTTGCACTTTCCCGTCACAAAAGTGCGCGTTCGCCTCCAATGTATGTCATGTCTCACATAAAAAAATCAATTTTGTTAATAGGGATTGCAACAATCCCTTGATGTTGCAATCCCTTGATAGTAAATGTAAACAAACTACTTCAACAGTCCTTCACAAACTATAGGTCTTTCCTGATGCTGTTTTTTGTCTTGGCTTCTCTTCCTACCAGACGCACACGATGTGTCACAGACCAGCCTGGCATAACTGTCAGTTAAATCCAACATAATCTATCTACATCCAATAGAATGGAAACAGGAAAACAAGCAATTAGACGTCAATGTGACGCTGTAGAGTGTTTTGTCATATTAACTCACACTCTGCCCCGTTCCTATTGTTCTCGGTAAAACGTAAAGTTATTGTATTTTTAAAATATTACTTTTGATGTTCGATAGAAACCTTTGTTACTGAATATTTAAAATGTGAACCAAATAATTGAAGGTAAGTGATTCCGTGTCCAAGGAAGTAATTTTGTGAGATCCGGTGATTATATGAATAAATAATAAATCATTCAGTCGTATAACATTCAGTCAATAGTTACAAACAAATGTTAGTTTATTTATTTAGTATGTTATGTATAAATATAAACAAAGCGAAAGTGCAGTTGCGACAGCAGGAGAAAACTCTTCGCAATTCAAATCAAACAGCAATAAAAGAGAATACTATTCAATTTAATTATCATTTAATTACTCAGTGGCTAGATGCAAACCAGCGTAGCAGAATTGCAACTTTCTGAGGTACGATGAAATGAGACAAAAAACAAGTATCAACTAAACTTTGTCTTTTTATAACTAGCTTTAAAGACATAGCATCATATAGTTCAATTTTTAGATCATTTTTTATCGTCAAGAACGATACGTTGTTCATCTCATTTCTTTAGTTTTCAAGTCTGCTAATAGATTAAAATAAGAATCAGATTAGTCTATAAATTGATTACATTAAGAATACGATTATGATAATATTAAACGTCGGTTGACACGTAAATAAACACATTTTATAGAAGGTTCGGCAAAAACGGCAGATTCGGCATTTTTGGCATTCGAAGCAACTCTGTTTTTCTACTGATTTACATTGTCGAGTTTCAATTGTTCATCAACAGTATAGTGTAAGTGTAATATCTATGTAAGGAAAAGAGTTTGTCGGTTTTAAACTTCAAATCATAAAATGTGATCTCAAAAGTAAATCTTGTCTACCGAATTGAACATCCGATTGAAAATGAAAATTGCAATATAAATTATATATGCATATGTATCACATATATCCATGTACTTTCTACATGTCAGCAATATAAGATTGAATAAAGATTATTTTGGTATAAATCGAATAATTACCGCAAAGCTCCCCTCAAACCTACAAACAAAGTCTACTGAACTAAAATAGCTTGTGGAAGCGGCTTGGGATATATGTTAGGGGCCTCACTGACCACGTGATATGATTTTCGCGAATCACACTCAAAGCCTAAAATTCGCCCACAAATGTGACAATAAGAACATAGACATAAGTATGTTACCGGTATACAGTTGCTTAACTATTATTGCATAGAATAGCAAAATATTACCAATTCAGATTTAACATTTTATAAATCGAAATTTCCTGCCATATCGACAGAGCAGTGAACTTTTTTTATATTGACAGCTTATAGATTTGCGTTAAATTCTACTTTTCTAGTATTCAGACGTACAAAAGGCACGCAATACAGTACAACCTACCTGTCAGGCAAACACCCTACCTAGATAATGTTCTTGTTATAAATTATAAATGCAACGGAACACGATCATATTTTGTATTGTGTTGTTTTTCATGTACAATTAAAACAATGCATCAGGTATCTGGTATACATATATATAAAACTAAGCGTGTGTTTGGAAATGGCCAATATTTTGACCCCATGGAATCAGAATGAATGCTATTTTACAAGGCTTTAGAAAACAAAATGCAAGACAAACTAAATGCAATTATATTAAACTTTCGATTGTTTTTATTACAAAAATATCCATTTTGGTAATCACTTGATAACAGGTTCACCGGAAATAATACGACATTGACCGCTTGAGGGGAGAAATCTCATAATGAATAACGTTTATTGTAGGTTCTCACAACAACGGGCGAACCTTCAAACGGATTAAAATTACTATTTTCTCGATAACATGACATTCACAGCCTCTGTGGTATGACAGAAAATGTATTTCTCTATTCACAAACAATACTTATCTTTTATAATTTTGTTAAAACAAAATACAAAAAATGTAAAATAAAATTATTAATTATAATTGAACATATAAAATGCTTGATTTACAAACTGTTGATTTACAGACAAACTGTTGATTTACAGACAAACTGTTGATTTACAAAGACAAACTGTTGATTTACAGACAAACTGTTGATTTACAAAGACAAACTGTTGATTTACAAAGACAAACCGTTGATTTACAAAGACAAAAACTGTTGATAATTGTAAAATAAAAATATTGCCGGTATGTACTTGGTAATACAGTAAAATATAAACAATATCGTATCCACAGTATAGCAGCAAACGCTATTATAAAAGGGAGATTTTGCATGATAAAATCATTATCAAAGACAGTATTAAAGCAACAGTAAGAAAAAGATAAAATGCACATACATTATAGAAAGTTTGTCAAAGCTCGTCCAAAAAATTTGACGTCATAAGGCATTTGTCTTATCCCACTGAAACATATCACCCATATCGAAACTTGTTGTATACCATTGATATGACATTTTTAAAGCAATACTTTGCTCCAGAAAATACTATATTATGTTTATTGGAACATTCATCGACAAAACATTGTTCAAAACAACTCAATGATGTAACACACACACACACTTGATTTAGACCATGTTTAGATGATTCCTGTCAAAGACATGTATTAATTGATTTATTAACAATTTAAGTTTTGTAAACTAAAGCGAGTGCAGGGATTGAAAAACTTATATGGATTCAAAGTCAGAGAAATGCATGTGCTTGTGTCGCACAACATTTCTGATATTAACTTTATTTGTCATATACATTATTAATGATGTCACATCGAACAGAATGAATATCTAATACGAGTAAAACATGTTTATCATTCTTTGGTTTCTAGAATCAATTATTATTTGCAATGCACTCTTTAGTTAAAAACAAATAAATCTGGAGATTGCACCCCAAGTACAAACATTGCCAACATTATTAGACATCGAGACGCATGCCAAGTATCATTGTCGACTCCACGTACGACAAAATGTGCCTAAGGACGTTCTCCAACGAAAGCCAACAAGATAATTTAAAAACACGAAATCTTTCTACTATTGGACCGCAAAGATTGAGAATCCTGTTTTGATATCATCATACACATACCATCTCGATACATAGACCTTCACGGTAGGTGTTGATTATAGGCTGAAGTTTAACTTCTTTTACAAATTGCATTTTCCTTATACGAAGTCAACAGGCTTTTGAATGTTCAATCTTCAATTTGATTTATTCTGTTCTATGTATATATGTGCCCATTAAAGTGTCAATACAGCGACCAAGTTGTATGTGCATATTTCAGTTTATCTTCGAAAGAAAGTGCACTTTATGTAATCTTAACGACTTAGAAGACGAGTATCACTTTATAGTTAAATGTCCGTTTTATTTAGAAGAAAGAACCAAATACATACCAACATACTTCTCAACAAGACCAAGTATGCACAAATTTTTGAAACTTGTGAATAGCAATAATAAAGGAACGCTTAGGAAGTTAGCTATTTACTGTATAACATGCTTTAAGAAAAGAGATAATTATATATTTCTCTAACTCAAGGTTTGTTAATGTCATTTATGTACAGTTTATTAAGAAATGAATGTATTTGTTGCCTGTTATCATTGTTTTTCCTCAAACATGTGTTTATATACCAAATCAGTTCAATATATACTACCACACAACACCCTCACGCATACTATATCTCCCCCTACCTTACACACGCACACACACATACACACACACACACACACACACACACACACACACACACACACACACATAAACTCACACAAAGACTGCTACTCGTGCAACATACATAGACATTTCGACAGCATATATGCCATTAGGGCTGTCTAAATTTTGTTTTCGTTTTAGACTGCCAAAAAAATGGCATCCCATATTAAAGACTCGTTAAAGTTAATACATACGTACCCTTTATGGCAATCTAGCATGTACTAGGTTGCCCTAATTAAAGGGTTTATGTTGTAGCGAAGTTCAAGTATAAATATACGACGTGTCAAAAATGCATGCATACATATACTCACACACACACACATGCACGCACACACACGCACGCATGCGCGCACGCATGCACGCACGCACACACACACACACACACACCTTTTACCCATACAAGCAGATTATTAGATCCATTGTTCATGAATTGTGTATTAGATAAATATGCTATTATTTACCGGCTCTGTGATTACTAATATTTTATTATTTATTATTTATTATTTCCACGCATGTCTGTCTTATTATGAATTTGGTCAACACGATGAGCTGTAATATGCTTAAGTGAATAAATATTTGTTGTTGTTGTTGTTGTTATTTATGTGTTGTGTTCACCGTTATATAGGCATTTGACTTAATGTTTAAGAAGTTAAAAATGAATGTAATATCTTCACATTGTATTAAATCGTATATATTTTGTAATTAAAGAATATTTATTTTAATTTGCACGCTGTAGCAGTCCCCTATTTATTAATACAATTTACGTCTTTGACCGTTTATATTGCGCTAGTAAATTTAAACTGTTATATTGCAGTGCTTTAAATGTGCATGTTACATGCATATCAAATTTCTTTTTCTTTATTCCTGTTGAAAAGATAGAAAACAACTGGAAACGACTCTTAAATGAAACATCTTGGATACATTATCTAGGGACTATAGCTCACCTAGGTATGAATTCTAAAGTACTTTTCTAATATTCTAATTATTATGGTAGTTTTTACTGGGTTATTTAACTTGTTCGCACTCTCACTGCATTTCTCCAGTAATTTGGTATCAAAATTGACCCTACTTAATAACTTTAGTTAATTAGAAATCAATTTTATGTAATTAAGCATGCTATAATAACGTTATGTACTCTGTTGATGTTATGCTTAATTTTTAACGCCAAATATTGTATAACATGTTGACGTTGTTACCGTCGAAGTCATGTGACAATGACGTCATTTCCTTTATATTGTTTATTACTTATGTTATTACTCCTGATGAAGGTCTTTGACCAAAACGTTGAATAAAGTAAATTTAAAATGAAACATATGAAGTTGTTTCTCTGTTTTTATAATTATATCCAATTTCTTCATAGACATAGTTCCTTCTTGCATTGTTGGGAGCATTTTTCCGAAACAAACTTACAAAAATCTATATAAGTATTAAACATGTCAATTACGATTTAACGTTTTACTGCTTTTAGGAAATTCCTGTTCACCTTTACGTTAATTACATCATTTCACATGATTTGAACATCAATGCTTCTGGGTTTTAGACATTAATCATCTTGCCAACAACCTATCTTAGATTCTTGTCTGATTTCCTACTGTTCTATTTCTAGGCATTCGATGTATGTAATTGCCAGAACAGTAATCGCCATTGATTAGAAGTGGGTGGATTTGCTATTTTTGTAGGATACACGGTCGATGGTTCGTAAACGAAATACTGTAACAAAGTCGACCAAACAATGTATAGGGTGATTAATCAATTATTGTGTCAAGCTATTATGTGACGCATGAAATTGAAATCTCCTTTTCACACTATCGTATGCAATGACCGAATTATCTGTATTAATATTAATAGAAATAATCAAAATGACAAGTAAAAGTAACACAAAATTTTATGCTACCTTTTTGTGAATCGACATAAGTCACACCCATTATTAATGTTAGTAATTGAGGAACCCATTATGTGAAACTTATATGCATTCACCAATTAGAGTGTATCAAGTATCAAAAAATTAACAAGAAATGTTTTTTAAAAAAGACAATCGGCGTTGAAATTAATATTGAGATGTCATTTTTGCCCTAAATATAATAAAAGAGGACCAAGATGATCGGTTACGTGACTGCTCGGACCCCAGATTTGTTGTCCCTACTAAGGAAGCTTCTCAGACCCCAGATGTTTCGGTCTCTACTAAAGAGACTTCTCGGACACTATATTTTTTTGGACACCATAAGAAAAGTATCGGCCCCAAAATTAATTTGAAATAAACTCACGGCCCCAATTAATCTGAGATAAACTCAATCATTATTAATATATGTATCGTGAATAAACCGATCATATACCGCCCCATGGTTTCACCAGTGATACACGAATAACCTAAAGACTAATAATTTACGTAAACATAATTGATACAAGAATTTGTCAGGCAAATTATAAAATTATATATATAAGACAAGTGTACATAGTTATGTTAAATAATATACTATATGTATCATTAGTATTGTACATAGTGTATTCATGCTACGCAAATGAAGTTGAAGTAACATAAATAACATTTCGACGTGCTTTAATATAGAAAGATGTTTAACATTTTTATAGACTAAATGACATCTTCTGGAGAAGTTGATAGAAAGGTGCAATTATAAAGAATACCTAATAAAACGCAACCACATTTCAAATTTTAATAAACATGCACAGTAAGTTTATAAATATTAATTCCCCATTCAATGAAATTCTCGGGTTAAGGATTCTCTGGACGCTCAATGATGCATGTGTATTAATACAGCTTTACCGCGCGCTATGTTTTAGGATGATTCACTCTCCTGCTGAAGTGTGTTGTACTCGCTCGAATTAATTCACGGGGACCCAAGTCGGTTAAAACGTACAATAATATGTTTACACGATGATAAAATAATAGGAAATATAAGCTTTATCAAATTTGCTAATGTTTTTGCTTATTGATCAGAAAAATACCCGAGAAATTTACCACTTTATATTTTGTGCTTGTCACAAGAACCTTAACACTATTGACAGGCAGACGTGACGCGAGCTCAACAAAAAAACATTGTACGTTATGACCGACTGTGGTACCCGTGAATTGTAGCATTGTAATTGCTATTTATAGAGCGCGACGATTAGGTAGGCTAAACAAAATAGTTATTTCATTATGTGAATGAATACAACATTCTGATCATGACATACACTGAGTAAAATTGTGCATAATTATATTCAGTTTTATAGAGAGTCTGTCGAAGATATGTTTATAAGTTTATTTTAACCGCTTATGTAAACAATTATGTAAATTTTAATCCCAAAAGTATGGAATAGTTATTGTTATACATTAAACCTTTGCTGTAAGTTTGCATTCCCTAAAATTAGAAAATTTGCCCAATTCTAATCGCATTCAATTTTCCCGCTGCATAATTATCGCAAGAAACCTTGGTCAAAAGTGATCTTGGACAGCTACGCCGAAAAAAATGTGATTTTGAATACGACCTTTTAAAATTATATTGGAGACAATGTTAAAACGTTGCATATAGAAGTACATTTAGACCTGTTTTTGGATCGATTCCATATTACTACATATTTATTCCATTTCCCATAGCGTCACATTTAAGAAAGCTAAGCAGCGTCTTTAAAGTTTCCGGCTTTTCTTTTGTAACAAACGCAGTCAAGGAAACGAGTTTGATATAAACAAGTTGGAGTTTCTATCAAACCTAGGTCGCAGTAGTGTAATGAATATGCTGTCCGCCTTGCGATTGGAAGGTGGTGAGATCGATCCCTACTTGTGGAGTGTTCGAACGATCCTTCTCAAAAGACACCAACTATTGGTTCTACCCAGGAAACGGACTCGAAAGTGACTCAGTAAGCCTCGTGACACAAGCGAGCTTAAATAAATAGGTTTTAACTAACGGACTTAAAGGAACTTATTCACAGTTTTTGAATATCATATTTTAATGTAAACTTCAAAAACTAAAGCAGGTGGACTAACATATCCAAATATTGTCTGTCAAGGATACATAAACAGATCAAGATATGCCTTCGTCGGGGATCGTATGTCTGTCACGCTAACCACTTGGCCTGGACATGCGTGCAGAGGATTGCGCTGTTAACGCTACGTATGTAGGTATACCCGTGTTTTAAAACATATCAACCAAATACGTTACACACTCTTAAAAAAAAATTGCGATTTCTATTGATGTTTATTCATAATTGACAAAAAGTTATAACTTATTTCTGTGTAGGGATAAAGTATAATTTCGCTCCTGTATATAAATTGTATTTTTCCTGTTTGAAATCGAAAACAAAATTGTGGAAATCTGTGAATATGTCGTTAGTGAGACAGCGAGTAAAGATGGCTGAATTTATCGTGACACTAGAAGTCTGATTAACATGGAAATGTTCTTGTGTTGTTCTCAAACGGACAGTTCAATCGACATGGGGTAGAAAATATGGAAATTGGCGACGTAAATATGTATTGTGATAATATTATGTTCCTCAAACGAGAGATAAACGATCGCCTTATTTAATGGACACGCACAACCGATATGATTGTAAATATATTTTAAGAAATCAGAAAGATGGTACATTTTTATCCTGTATATATTACTATTTATTGAAAAACAAGTTCATTTGGTGAAATACATGCGATACACGTTATTTTTCTGAAATTGTTCGCATTCACTTTGAATATTGTCGAGAAATATGTTGGTCGCGGGCGTTACAGTATTGACCAGTATTGACCAGTATTGACCAGTATTGACTTGTCAATAAAGGATTTAGTTGACCAATTAAGAGTTTATATTTTAGTGGTTAATAAAAGCACATGATTGCATAATCCAATCAATTTACTTCAAATCCTGGGACTCTTGGACAAACAACCTTAAAAAGGCGGAGTGATATATGATTTTGCAATAGGTCAATTGTGTGACTGTCAACTACCAGGATGTCAAATTCTTCCAAACAGACACGATGTTTTTCTTGCAAAATCTAGTATTTGTTGCAAATCTATTTAACAAAGCGTGTTTCCGATGATTAAATAAAGTTAACTCAAATGTTGAGAAACACTAAACAAAGTATTGAATATTTATTAACTTATGCTGAGGTGTGGCAATACCATACATGTGCACGGCCGATAGAACTAGCGGCTGTTAAATGTAGGAACTGTTATATTACTATATATTAATTAGATGTCCAGATAAGGCGCATACATGCTTGATCTACGCACGGAAAATAACAAGATACGCGCAGAAAATAAAATCACAGAGAACATTTACGCGCGTCGTTTCAACTGTTTGCGTATAAATGGAAACAAACGTGATATCCCACTGTTATTAAGAAGTAAATGTGTCTAAATTTGTAATTTATTTTTTATTATCTTCGTGAAACGTCTACTACATGATTTATGGTTACTTCATTTCACCTCTAAGCTAACCAATGAATTTTCCGACATATCCCCATACATTCAAAGACTTAGTGACTATTTACAACTCCATAAATTCTGGTATGAGTGTACGTTCACCCTCTACGCCAAAACTTATCTAGAGCACCGTTAATGCAGGTTCCAGTTCGGTATTTACTTTGTATAAAGTAACTTTCATAAACGGTAGATGCATTTCGCATTCAAACGCGAGACATTTCTAGATTTAACAAGCGATAGAAACAGCGAAGATATTTACGTAAGAGGAAACGTCTTGCCTATGATGCTCTTAGCGGTAACGACAGCCTTTATGTAGTCTTTATATGATAATGTAGCTCGCATTATTCCCAATGGACCACTATCTTCGACCTCCTATGAAATTATCGCTGAGCAATGTATATGGCTAATTTCGCACGATGTTGACAGTGGTTGTCTGTATATATGCCATGGAAGATAATGGTGCGACTATTGATCTGTCATTTAAAATTACCATTCGTTTCACATTTCTTTTATGCAATTTAAAACAAGTGTGTATTATATCTAGAGAAAAGACATTCAAAGAGTTACAAGTTCCTTCTGATATTAGAACGTACGAAGTAACGGTTGTATATAAAGCATATTAAAATATGTGTTTGACAAAAGTCAAACTAGTACTATGTTAGCGTTTCATATATTCACAAACATCAGCTAATACTAACAGGACTGAACTCTAGATGGCCAAATCCTAAAAACGAAAAAAATTGTCACAAATACACGATTTTCTTACATAATTGTATAGAACACATGAAAAAATTAGACGTGTATGATTTTATTTACCTGAAAAACTATTATTTTATATAGTTTTCGTCCTTTTCATCGTTTTGAAATGCTTTAACCCACCGAGTACTTTAAAATAGCGCCGTTTGTATTTAGGATAATCACGTGAACGCTTAGTTTTGTCGAGTCGCGCATGCGCACACTTGAATCATGTGCTTGTATTGTGGAAAACCGCGATACCGGGTTCAAGAAAAGTGCGAGCTTATTCAACTTCTATTTTTCAATGAAATATACAGTTTATGACAGTATTTGATCTTGTTCTATACAAATAATGATTGTTTTACGCATGTTTTACCTTTTAGACAAAGCTATAAAAAAAAAACGCACATTTTAATACCCATCTGGAATTCAGTATCTTTAAAACACAATTTCATAGTTCATTGTCTGAATATCTTTACGTGTTTAAATATGAGGTATCTTGTAAATTTATTTTCGCTGCATATTTAATTATTATTTAACTGATATATTGGTTATCGTCACTAACATGTGATTTATAATTCCTACTTTAAATAGATGTATAATGTAGTGCGTTTAACATGAACTCGGATAGAACAAGATAATTTACCTACAGAACGACTAGGCGGAAAATAAACGGTGAAGTAGAAATCTGAAATTCGACACAAGAAATTTGATCTTTTGAAATGCGAATATCAAGTTTACAAACCCCAATAAACCGTGATAGTGCGATAATGTAGGCATTATTGAATCTTTTGTTTTTTACCAATCGTCCGTGTTCCGCTCCAAATGATTATACAGATAGCTGACTAGTATTAATATAGTTTTCGTCGTATACGACATTTGAATTAATCTACATATGCGATAAATCGCAGTGTTTTAAATATGGGCGGCACTACCGTGTATTAATGGACTATCAGTATCAGTAGTAAGTATTGTTAGATATGTCAGATTTCATTTGTTTAGTTTTTTAATTTTTCGCTACCAATTTCTATTGCAAAAAATCAAAACAAACGTTTAGAAATTAAGATAAGATGGGCATTTTATACGTATAACTGCATACTTATGAAACATGAAAACCAAGCTATAGGCGCTTGTTTGACATTAGACATAATGTTCACTTTATATCCATATTTATATCTAAAATGAAAGAAATGTTTAGACAAATCTTAAATAATTTCATTATTTAAACGTTGTAGTTGCTGGGGTAAAACTGTTGCATAATGATGAAACGAAGAAACGAATTTATCATATTATACGGAACATCAAGGGTCGGAAAAGCTTTCGCTTTCAGTAACCCTCATCTTTTATTCAAGCCCTACATGTACAAATGTTGACGGACAACACTTCGCACGATTAAATTACATAAAAACAAGCCTTAACTACAACTAACCGAGTAAATCTTTTTCAGATCGTCGGATTAAATCAAGTGCGCACGGAAACCAGCATAGTATTCTCTATATACATGTCCGCACTTTTAGACAAGTGCCTTTACATTTTTAATGTCTTTTTATTGAGCATCATAATAAAATGCACGTATTGTTTGTAAATTATTCTATTCTCAGATGCCGCTCTCGATCAAACAGACGCCAAATCAGTCGGGCACGCCGTCCCCTACCCAACCGAGTGACGTTCTCAACAAGCTTCTTCACACCAAGGATATTATAAACCGAATACTTCTGTCGCAGCATAAACGAGCATCATATCTGGCCAACGTCCTCATTGAAGTGGAAGAAAGCATTCGAGAAACAACTGAGATTGCGGTAAAAAATATCAAGAACGATATTGAAAAGAGCAAACGAAAGATTACCCCGGGCATCAAGCGCTTACAAGATAGTCTGAAAGGGTATATATATAAACTGATTTAAATAATGTATATATATATATATAGAGAGAGAGAGAGAGAGCATCTGACGACTGTAGTTGTCATTTCATGCCATATTTTATTAAACGAGTTCAGGTATTTTGTTAGTAAGCGAGCCTTTGGTGAGCTTACTAACGAATTTCCTGGATGAGTTTAATATTTAGACAATAATTTACGGCAGAGCTGGGCCGGGCATCTATAATCGGCCCGCTGCCGTTATATGGCTAGGACCGATTATAGACGCCCGGCCAAGCTCTGCCGTAAATTATCGTTTATAATAAATATTATCCTGTCACATGAAAAGAATCATGTTCCTTTCTTTATTACACAAAATGTTAACAAAAATACCAAACCAACCTTCCGTACTGTGATTTACAATCAACTAATTACGCATTTATGTGACGCAATTCTAGCGAATAACGTAATTTATAAACAGAAAAACAGTGACAAAACAAACCAGTTTTGTCGTGACAAAGATTGTGTCGTGTTTGCTTTTATTTTTAGTAAAATACATTACAATTAATTTAATAAATCGTGCATGGACGAATTCAGATATTATTCCGAATGATGAATGTGTCAGTTGGATAAATAATATAGATCTATTTTGAGACTTTGAATAGGAATAAAATCAAACGTTCTGACCAGTCATTGCGATTTCGTAAATCGTGTTTCTAGTCAGAATGATTCAAATGCAATTAATATTATGATTGTTAAACATTAAGGCCTATGGATACAAGAAACGGGAATTGAAGTGTTTATTGTTGGATTTGTATTGTTCGAAGCAATGGATTAAAGTTGAGGTACAGTAAAAGTTTCCGATTTGTACAATTTTGTTCAGTGATTCTTTCTCTCAAACTCAAAGATGTATATAGATCCTACAGTATATATTTAATCAATTTAACTACAAACTTCCGTTAATATGCAGTATTTGCATTTTCAAATGTTGACTTAATACGTCATTCGTTGTCGGTGACGTCGCGCGATCGGATTCTCTTCGATCATCGAAAAATCGGCCGCGGCCAATTATATTATATCGGCTCAATTTGTTACTATTTTTTAGTAACAATATGTATTATAATATGTTATGAAATGACAAAGAGTGTCAGATCTTTTGTATCACACGCTTTTAAACCAAATAAAACGCGTCTAATTTTACCAAAATAAGAAGGTAAATCCGCAAAGTTTTGTTCTGACGTGACGTCATTTCACGTTGACGGTGTTATTTCACCAAAATAACGTCATGCGATTGGTCAGTAAAAAAATATGTAGCCAACGCTCAAACTGTTTTCTTACACATGTGTAAGATAAAAAATATTCGTAATGGCTGTATTACACGGAAAACAAGGTATAGCATGTGATAAAAACTCATTTGAATACTGTTTATACAGTTTTACAGTTATTTCCAAATACATCGGTGCAGAAATGCCCCTGAGCATATACATTTTGGAAATGATCAGACTAATATAATATGTACCATAAACATCAAATGTATTTCAAGGTCAATACGGTACCCTAAGACACACTGTAAATATTTAGACAGTACAATAGTATAATAATGGACAGTACAGATACATACTATTAAAATATCTAAACGGTACAATAATAAATGTATAATGTAGTATAATGTTATGCTCTCTGTTGTCTTAATTGAGGTTTACACATATGTGTGTGTAACTTATAATTCTATAGTTGATAATGATTTCCTCTCTTATAAAGGTTATCAAAATCAGAGACTTTCATTAAGCAAGACGATAAAGGTGGTAAAAATGCAGATACGAAGAAGGCAAAGCGTCGAATTAAAGAAGCACAGAAGCTACTGCAGGACTACCCAAATGGCAATGTTGAATACAGTGTTTCGAACTGCCTGGCGGACCATATCACCCAACTTTGCAACCGTCTAATGCAGTTGTCAATAAAAGTAACGTCATCGAAATTCGATTACAATGAGACACCCCGCAACTATCAATCTGATTCCGATTCTGATGAGAAAACGCAACGTACTAATGAACGACCTAACTCTGCTAATAATATCTACGATGAGATTAGCCACTATGGCGATGATGATCCGTATTTACGGCCAACACGACACCGGGAAATAAAAGCGCAAGAACGGCGACCAGAAGTGCCTCCTTTACTCCTTTCAAATCTCGAGCCTTCAGAATTCAGAAAATTAAACAGTGTACACTTATTTTCTAGTGACAGTGACTCGGACGATGATTTCGACACAGGGAAATTCATGCCGTTTAACTTGCAGCCAAGGAATCGTAGTCCACTTGTGCGACAACCTAGAATCGGAGAAAACAAGCAACACAACGAAATTCGTTTCGTTCGTGACGTTGTTCGACGATCACGTTCTCCCATATCACCGAAACACGACTATGGGTTTAGAGAGCATAGGTCTCCTAAGCAGGATAAGCGTGCTAATAACGTACACGAGAGTGATTCAACTCCAATGCAACAACGTATGAACAGAGGAAATCATGGCAGTTTGCAAAAACCGATTGATCAGTACGTTGAAACGATGTCATCGACATTTGAGGGAACAAAGTCTGGTAGTAGAACATTGACATTAGAATCTAATTCAAAACCTATCCCAAAACGTCTATTACCAGCTATTCCTAAGCCAGCTGATGATGCTACGGATGGCGTAACGAGTTCGCCAACTATGACACGCACTAATTCAGACCCCGATGCAGTAGTAGCTGAAGAGCATAGTCGCTTGAAGACGGAACAGCAAAAACCTGTTCAAAATAATGGCTTGCCATACGTTGACCTGGAAGAAATAGAATTTAAAAAGACAATACGAACTGCTAGGAAGGAAATTCTGGAAAAGTTAAAGCGTAAGAATCGTGGTACAACTATGAATGAAATGACAACTTCAAGTGAGCTAACAATGAGCGACTTAGCCTCGCAGGAATCGAATCATAACTCTGAAATCAGCTCACGAATATCACACTTAGACTTTGCACATACCATGCCATATTCTAAATCAAGTCAAGTTACAGGAATGCCAACCATGTCTCGAACGATTCCCGCTGTAAGCCGAATGAATGACAGTGGAATTTACAAGAGTAAAATTGTCCAGGTTGGGTCTTCCACGAATCAACCACAGAATTCTATAGTAAGTTCAAATATTAAGAAGTTTGAATCCACGATTTGGAACAATGACATAGTCGAGTTTAATAATAGCAAATTTAAACATTCCACTCTGCCAAGGAAAAATGGACCCCATTTGCGGTCTTCTAGCGAGCCCAGATCATCGATGTCTAGTTTGAAATCGTCATCCAAGTTCACGAAAAGGCCATCGCCATTTAAAAACAACGCGTTACGACCACGACACGATAGCAGTAGTAGTAGCACATTTAACGAAAGCGAAATAGATAAAACCGAAGACAGTGCGAATGGATCATCTAGCAATTGTTCGTCTTTCCTTTTAAAATCGTGTACGGAAAATGACCTGAACGATATTGTAAGAAATGAATCGCCCAGTTCAATTCGCAGACAATGGAGTATGCGCCGGTCGTCGTCTTTGAACACCAGGGCACAAACTGCACCTAGTGTTCCGCTAAAACAAGGGCCAATTTATGCCAAGTGCAGCTCCTTTACTATTCCAGAGCATGAATCCAGGTGTCATGCAGCGGCCATGGTGATATTGGACAGCGGACGTATCGTTGTGCTGGATGAAAGACATTTCTACATACATCTTTTTGACAAGAGTTTCAAACATGTATTTGAACTTAAGCTTTACGACATTCCCAGGAGTTGCGAGAAGACTGATGCAACGCAATTTGCAGTGGCCATTCCGTATAAACGCAAGGTGTCATATTACAGTGAAACGAATGGCACCATTATTTTCATTAAAGATATTAGCATTTCGTGCACGGAATGGATACTTGACATTAGCTTTTCGTTGAAGAAAATGTACGTTCTTTGCAAGAAGGGACACATACATGTGATCGCAAGTGATGGTAAAGAATCATCTAGTATTACCATCGGGATGAGCGGACGACTGACGGTGGATCCTGTGGCAAAGAGAATTTATATAATTGGGGGGAGAAAAATCACTAAGTATGACATGCAGGGACAGCTACTGTCCACCATACCAGATGTCGACACGCATTCGTTGCTGTTTTTGGAAAGGCGGGTATATGTTGGTGACAGGAATAAGCAGAAAATACGTCCATTGGCAGATGGAATTGACATGCACGATTTGACGGAAGATAATATTGATTTTCCTTCAGCGATGTGCGTTTCGCCAACAGGGAACATTTTGTTAGTGAGCAAATACGAGGAATCATTAGATAGCGTGTCAACCCGTACTATAACGGTTCACAAATTAAAACAAACAGTAACAACTGTCTAACGCAAATGTCGGGAATCTAATTAGCGGGGCCTAGGAAATGTTGCCACATTATTCAAAGATACCGTTGATGGGTTAATGGAAGTATCAAAGATGATGCAGACCAGAAACGCGTTTTTCCCATTCCAGCAGGGATGAATGTGTAATTGAATTAAATGTTGTTGGGCAAAGGACTTGGTTGCTATATAACTTTGTGTATATTAAACGGCTGGACATAGATTTTGTACTAAACCTTAATAAAAACAATGAATACATATACATTATTTGTGCATTACTTTGTTATTATAATTATCTTAATAAATTTATTTGTACGATAACGTGCAAATCAAAATCACATTTACGATTTTTGTATGTAAATATGCATAAATGATGTATAAATATTCAACCAAATTCCATAATAGAGAAATCTTTATTCCTATTAAATAAAGTTATTTTTATGACCATCCCAATAAGAACGTTTTTAATAGTTTAGTAATGCGCTGATCAAATCTAAACGACAGTTTTATGTCTACAGCGGAGACGCAAAACTATGCTGAAATTTGCTGATCGGCGCCATATTGGATTTCAGCTGTTATAATCATGTTCAGATAAGCAATATAGTTATAGCACACTTGTTTGGCGATCCACTGCCATTGTGGTCATTCCATTTCCCCGTCATTACCATTTCAATTTCCGGGTAACGTAATTCCGAGACACGGCAATTGAGTTGATTCAAATGCCGTCGCTCAATAACAAATCTCCGCGTAAAAAGGCTTGTCAATGCAATAAAAGTTCCCTGCGAAATGGATAGTTAAATATAGAACATATGCTTTGAGCAAGAGCTATTAAAAGTTTATATCCAGTTTTAAATGCGCCGACAACATAAAATATTTAGGATATCAGAGTATAAAGTGCAATATGGTTTGAGAAAACATATGAGGCGTGTCGTGGGAAACCAGGCTTAATGCACGTGCGTAAAGTGTCGTCCCGGATCAGTCCGCACGGGCTGATCCGGGACGACACTTACCGCTTTTATGGTATTTTCTGTTTCAATGAAGTCTCTTCTTAACATAAATCCGGACTGCACAGGCTAATTCCTGACGACAATTTACGCACATGCATTAAGCCCGGTTTTCCTACGACACGCCTTAATTATATATTATAGGTATACGCTTTCCGTCGTGTGAACTTTGCAATAGCATAACGTTAGTCGGCTTATAAATGCTGACTTTGTTTTGTCATATACATATTATAGAATAACAGACGTAGTGATTAGCCATCTTGGTAAATAAAATGTTTTTTTTTAGTTACAGTTATGTCGCTGTAGCTATCATTCTCTAAGAAGTCGATAACACCAAGACCTCGTCTGCTTCGAGAAATTAATAATTCTAATTTGAATTGGTAACTAGGCAACAAAGTAAGCTTTCGTTTAACTGATGGTATTGCTTCTTTTATTTCTGTTCCGATGTAGATTCAATATGGAAATAATTATTGTCTTTGACGTATCAAAAGTCTGCGTTCAATTACTCAAGCGACCTTTCGGGTTTGGTACACTACAAATTGATAGTTTTGCTAATCAGGTTTAGCTTTGCCAGATAAACATTTTACCAACAACGTGATTTTGATTTAAACATACGTTTACCCCAGGTGACATCTTCGGAATTTATTATTTTGATGTGCTAAATAAATGGTTTGAAGTCTTTCTAATTGAACTAAATTGCTAAATCGCAACATAGTTATAATAATGTAGTCCGTGTATTTGCCGCATTTTTCTCTTCGTGCGTTGGTAGTGGCTATAAACCACACAATTAAGTCATTTTAGTAATACATTTCCATCTGTTTACCAGTACTTCATCCGATGATCGAATATTCGAATACTGCATAAATCGAATATTCGAATATCATTTTTGGTATTCGTTGCCTGCCCTACTAAGTTAAGAAAAAAAATGTCGCTTTTTAATAGCAGTCATAATAAGACGTGTTGTCTCAGTATAATATATTAGTATTTCGTGCACTTTCAGATAGTTTAGTTTATTTTAAATCTATTTATTTAAGCTACACTTTTGCGACATATCAAAATCAGTTAGAACGTTAAGTCAATTAAGAACAAATTAGCACTCAAAATATTAGACATATTAACATTTAATAGTCGACTATTCATTTAGAAAAAACAATAACTAGTGTTTGATGGGCTATAATTACACAATATATTTAATAAATATAACAAATATGTTGTATTTATTTTTAAACATAAGAGGTTATGAAGATATTGAACGCGTTTCTAGTTGCTTTATGAACCTTCCGTGTTTGCCACATTGTAAGATTCTCCCAAACTTTGTTTAATAAATATTTGGAGGCAATACTTTTGCAAATGCAACGCACGCATTAACTTTGCTGTTTGCTGTAACCTTTATCAGTCAACAGTTACAACACAGGTAATAACAAAGTCATAAGATTGGACATATCACACAGTTACTCTAAATTAGTTTGATGTGTGTGGAATTGTACATTATACCTAAAATGACAAATACAATTTAAAAAAACAGTTACATGTTTTTCATGTTTTTAATGTATATTTTGCATCGTGTTAAATGCATCATTATCTGTTATTGTATACCTTGCATTCATTTTATGTTTTCTTTTCGAACAGTAAATCACAAATGACTGCGAAGCCACGTTATAGAGAAAACAATTCCAATATAAGACAACTTAAAGTTTTGATATCGCTAAAAAAAACAATTCTACATCATTATTCACATATTTCTGATGTGCATGCAAAATTTCAGACCGATCCACAAGTATAAATGCTTGAAAACGCATTTGAGAATGATGCCTGTTTTCAATGCTTTGATTATATGGGGTGCCTAAGTCAAATTGTGTACTTAATTTAAAGACATCAGTCAAAATACTGGCATATGTTTACATAATTTCATGCAATAGAGATAAATATTGTATAAAACGTGTTCATTTTTGGTTTTAGCATGCTTTAGTGTGCTGCAAGATGCACAAGACGGGTTTCCGTACTGTTTTTCTTTTTTTTTTTACTTGAAAAAGCGGTTTTCGCGGTAAAAATCGTAATGCATATTAAAATCATGATATTGATCGCATGTTTTCCATGAAACTTATTACAGCCAATAAAACCACACAGTAACATGGTGATTTTATGTACACATTGCCACTTTAGTGCCGCTCCCTGTTTGTATTTAGGTTACAATATACTAATTCCAATCCTTATGTAATTTAATGTAAAAGCGATAACTTTGACCAAAAATAAATGCAACATTTTGCACATAGGTACCCTCATAACCATACCTTTTCTTAAAGAGCATTCTATTTAAGCAATAAAAAGGGTAAGTCATGTGTTATGTAAGAAGAACTCGACGCTAAACAAAATGGACTGTTTTATCAACATCTTTTTAGCGGCTACTTTCTAGTTGAATGTAACCCGCCTCAGAGCAAGTGTCATACTGTAGTCTCCAATCTTAAAATATATCAGTGATTTAGTTGTGCATACCAATGCTTACCCTACCAACATCTCCGAAAAAGAATATCAAAGCAAGTGTCTAAACCTTAAAACATGTCTTCGAGTTAAACTTGTTGATTTATTGAGAGAGCACGTACAGCCCTACATCTCTTATTTATTTAGTGTATTGTGACCTAACGGTATTTATATTCAAATACAACCGTTGTTAATAGGTGTTATTGAAACATAATTTGCAGCACTTATTTATTCATTTAAAATAACAACTGAACTACGTTTATTATTATTTTGACACTATTTAAGTATGTCTTTTTTCCCCGATAATTTTGTTTTGCAAATTTAAATCTGTACAGGATAAACATTTGTTAAAATTGTATACAGCCTGTGCACTCAGCTTATTTTGTGGAATAAAGTTCACTTTAACGACTATAATTATAGTACTCTTAGGCAGGCATGAAACTATTTGGCCTATATTTGTCCAGTATAGCCTAAAAGTATACATATAATAACG